>JAUIMM010000421.1:1800000-2172374 GCA_031769625.1 Taudactylus pleione
GAATGGGAAACATGAGGCCAAACGCTTTTGTGATGCCTGTTTTGTGGCGATAGCCAGACTCCCGCCATGTGATCCACCCGCTGGTCAGAGAAGGGGAACACAGCAATGCTGAAGATAACAATGCTGAAACTGAGGGTGATTTGATTTAGGTGCAGGTTCGACATCCTCTATAACTAGGATGGACTTGACCGCCAGCACCAAAGCAGGGTTAATAATACTTGATTGAGGCTCCCCCTCGTGTGAGAGGGAATGAGTCCGATACATTATCCAGTTTACCCTTGGCTGACTATGTATGTTAGACAGCAGTGCAGACTGGAAAGTAACCACAGGGCGTTTATTATGCCATTTTGTGTTTCATAGAAACGACATCCACCCAGGGTGGCTGTTGTGATAATCCCTGCAAGGGAAATGACAGACTGTAGTGGTACCTGAGGGAATTGCATGTACTGTGAAAAACCCCGGTAGGGAGCGATAGTCTGTGTCACAGGAGTAAACCACAAGAAACTGTGAGATACCCTGAGATGAAAGGGCAGCATGTTGAAGCAACCCCAAGTAAGTTACAACAATGTGGGCCACCAGGCGATCCGCAATGAAGGCCAGGATCTTGAGAAAGAAACCGCCCAAGGGGGTCCTTTAAGGGGCCCAGCACCTGATGGTGCCATATACATAACCCTTTCTAAGTGAAATCCTCTGTACACATACCTGCAGTCCATGACTTGCAGGATAGCAAAAATGGGTACAGTATCGTGCTCCATTTTCTGGTCAGACCTATTTGACTAACCATCCTTGTGGAAATATCAAGCAGCATTATACTGGTCCTGACTGACGCTAGGATTAGCTGCAGGGACCCATTACCAGGGTATGCAACACACAGTTCCATCTAAAATATGGCGTGCAGCATGTAACAGTATGTGACAAACCTCACAAATATCGACGTGTGTGTGTATGTATGTGTGTGTGTATATGTGTATGTATGTGTATATATATATATATATATATATATATATATATATTATAAATAATATGTGAGGTCTCTGAACCACCCTAAGTACACCTGTATCAGGCAGATTGTAAAGAAAAGGGATATATATACTGACAAGGTGAGAGAAAAAGCACAGACAGTCAGCGCTAGCATAAGTCACGTACAATGCAGAAATATATATATATATATATATATATATATATACATACATTACATACATTACATATACTGCAAATGGCACTACATTTAACTGCCCAGATTCAGTTTCTGGGAAGGTTATAGCACTGTGTACACATACCCAAACGGTGAGGTACGCAGGGGGACTGGACCAACTGCTGTCCTAGGAGTTCTGCTGCACCATAGAAATAAAATGGCCGCCTGGAGACCTCAGAGGTAGTGTGGCCCACGGAGGAGGCAGCTCAGGGATGTAAGCAGTGATCCGCGACCTTACCTATCCCCATCGATCCGGCAGCAGTCCTGGGCACCCGCAGAGTCCTGCTAGTACAGACTCTGGGGTCCCGCCGAGATCCCCAGATCTGTACTGGCATCTCAGCGCCAGTGGGGTGGAGGAGCGGCAGCCTGGACGTATTATGGACAGTCCGACGCTGCCGCTCTGAAGAGTCTAAAAGGAAATAAAAAACTTTAAACTCATAAAATAAAAAGTAGCTTAGGGGCTGCTAATCAGCTCCCCCTGCGTTAACGGTGACCCAACTCTGGCCAGGCACCAACTTAAAACTGAGGTGCCTCTGGCTTGGGGGCGGGGTTATAGGGAGAGTGGACCCAGTGCATCCTGGGAGCTGAAAGCTTTAACTGCGTGGTGCCCGGATTTGGTTCCCAACCTATACCCCAAGGTCAACCCTGCGGACCCCCTATGGACCCTGAAGAAGAAATAGTGCTTATCAAAATGTAGATCCTGTAAATCCGCTGCAGTTATAATTGGCGTAATTAACTAGGCTTGTTGAACTCTAAATTGTAATTAAGTGCACTGTTATTTGCTTTCTTTTTAGCTGCACATTCATCTAAGCCCCAAGAAATGCTAGGAGAAAATAAGGGGCGAAAAGGAAGAAAAAAAGGAAAGGGACTGAAGAGGGATCCATGTCAGCGGAAATACAAGGATTTCTGCATTCACGGAGAATGTCGATATCTTAAAGTATTGAAGGAGCCATCATGTGTGTATGTAAAGTTTTTTTTTGCTAAGTTTAAACATTGGCTTTACTTGTAAACTTAAGTATGTAGTGCTTTTATTTTAATGGTTTTGACCACTAACATTATGTACAGGAATGTAAGCACCTTTTACTCCAGATCTCGTCAGTTCAACCCTTTTGTTACCAGTCTGCGCCAATTTCACCCATCACACGGCCAGACAAGATCTTATTTATTTTATCCTAGTGGATCTCTCGTTGTTATTTAGGAGGAGGTTGGGGACGGTACTGCTTTGTAGCTTATTAGAATAATTTTCTTTATATTTTGTTCACATGATAACCAAGCAAATGTAGGTAAAATTACATGTCAAATGTAGTCTATGCATGTGCATTTATAATGCAGTTTATTTAAAGCAATAAAAGTCGCTGTAGGTTGTAGCAGGCTGAATACACCACCCCCTGCAATGACAATGTAGTGTATACAGTAGATGCTGCAATTGGCCGTAAATTATTAATAGGTCTATAATTGGTAATGGTGCATTTCATATGCTTATGTCTCTCTATCTAATGCCCAGAGGCAAAAAGAAAATGAAAACAGAACGCAAATACAATGACCATAATGTTATTTCTGTGCTGTCCCTTGTGCAGTGCTTCAATAGGTGTATGCCTAAGTTTCCTAGTAAATAAGTCTCAGTATAGTGAAGAAATCGTATACGGCTCTGTAGAGATCACTACCTTAAGTGTGGACAGGCAATTCTGCGCTCATAAAGTATATGTATAAGTATAAAGTATGTGTGTATGGTTAGGTCAGAGGTTCCCAAACTTGGCCTCCAGGTTTTAAGGATATCCATGGTTGAGCACAGATGGTTAAACCAAAAGACTGAGGTACTAATTAAGTCAGCTGTGCCCAAGCATGGTTATCCTAAAAACCTGGACCTTAAGGGTGCCTTGAGGGTTAAGTAGTAAATTTAGGGGCGCTCAGCGCTGGGTTAAGGGAACGGGAGTTTGTCCAGGGCCTGGCCTGTTGAAGAGGAGCAGCCACTCCTCCAAGACACCAAGGTAATGCCCCTTCAGCGGGCAGCACAGGCTGCACAGCCTAAAAAAGAGGCTCTTGTAATCCCAACTGGGATTGGCCGCACATCCACACACTTGGCCTGATTTCTTAGTACTGCCCGATGGATCTTATGACTATAGTACTGACTTTTGGCAATAAGAATGTTGTGGAGCTGATTTTATGCTTTGCCTCTTTGTCAAATGTGGGTGCGTCTAGGTTAATCAAGGATATGACTATAAAGGTCATGTGTTAGGATTGGGACAGGGTGCAAGTCTGGATCACAAAGAGAGCCTGGCCACGTCATAGGGGTATGCCTCTCCCCTTCAATCAGTATTTTACTGCATGCACCAATTTCAGTTTCCTGTGACATCCATTTGGCACTTCTCTGCTGTGCTATGATATGCAGAGTAGTGGTGAATGGGACAAACCTCCCAAATGCTGGCAGATCAGGAGTGACAACGATACAAGGCCCTCACACTGTGATTGTCCTGCTGAAATCTGGACAGTTGAGAGGTACAGTATGCATTTCTGTATGTATTCTGAGTGTAATTACCAGTATGGGGTTGAAAGAGAGCATGGAAAAATAGGCTGTATAGCAGGTCGTATGCATATGGACGTATATGCACATTTGCATTCTGTTACCAATATATCAACATTCTGAATGCTGAAGCATAAGGAGCTGCATGCCACTATCTATAAACATATAACTAAAAAATAATTCCGTTGCAATGTATGTAAAATTAATATTCTTGCTGTTTAATTTTAGAGCAGAGAAATGATGACTTTGAACATGTGTTTAACTTAATCACACATTTTGTTTGTTTAGGTGTCAAGCTGGATATCATGGGGAGAGATGTCATGCACTGATCCTTCATTTGGGAAATCCCTCAAATGCTTATGATCACACAACTGTGCTGGCCGTGGTTGCAGTTGTACTCTCATCTTTTTGTTTAATTGTTATATCATCATTATTAATACTAAGGTATGTTTAACTTCAAAGACTTTTAAAAACTGCTTTGATATTATGAATGTTTTAAAAGTCAACACTCCAGCTTAAAAAATGCACAAAATGTAGTACATACTGTATTTGCATAAAAATAGATATAAAATAAAGTTGAAGTTGTCTATATATGAGATAAAGCATTCCAAGCTTTTCACTGACTATGCCTGTGGTGCCCACAGCCTCTTTGGGGGCGTGAGTAACTACAGGGGCTGCCTACCAATCTATAGGGGACCCCGTCTATTTACCTGTGTGGCCCCAATACCTAAGGGGTGACCCTAAACTTACGGGGCACTACATTTCACTGGTTTTACATGTTTGCAGGCAAAGTAGGAGTTGTCAGACAGGGGTATTTTCTTTTTAAGCTTGTCTTATGTATAACTAGGGCAGTATGTAGGTATCCGTCATATCATGTCCACACTTCTGTCTGACCCAGAATCAGGCCTATTGTTGCTGAGCAGGTAAATCTTTGTGTAGCCCCCATGGTTCCGGGTACCGCAACATATTACTTCTCAGAAGGTTAATTTCATCTGTTATAAACGCAGTACTTCCACCCAAGTCGTGCGTTGTCTTCTGTTCTGCAGATCTTGACAACGTCTATCAAGGATTGTCTTGGAAAACTCCTGCCCGACACACACTAGATTACTTTGATGGGTTGGGTATGATATGCTGACAGTCGTAATGTCGACACGAGAATGTCAACATGGTCATAATGTCAACATTGACCATGTCCACATTCATCATGTAGACATGTTAGAATGTTGACATATCGTAAATGGTGGCCCAACGGTGACTTACCTGCTCCCAACAGCTGCAGAAAATCCATTGTGGCTTCTGGGTCTGGGTCCTGGCGGTCGTGTGACTGTGACCCCGGGACAGATCTCTGATCCTCCAGCATTCGGGTATTTCTCTGCTATCCTTAACACTAATGAATACCCCTAACACTCCGTCTTGTGAATAACTCTAACCTTACCCCACCCCCCTTCACGCAGCAGCTTTACTGGCCCCAGCAGCATGAATACACTAGCCATCCTGAGTGACCCTCTGGCCGACGTTCATGCAGATGATCTGACGCTGCATCTTTGGACACAGCAGAAAATCACAGAGCATGCTGGAGGCGTCTTTTTACATAAGATACCTCCTGCAGCTTTTGCATATTTTAGCACAGCTGCTGCTTACAAAGAAGCAATGTCTGTAGCTATAATGTCCATCTCTGTATCTGGCCCATAGTTGCTGGATATAATTACTGTCTAGCACTGGGGTTGGTTGAGGATTTTGCAAGGAGATCAAGTATTTTGCTTAAAAACAAGACTCAATCTCTGGCAGATTTGAGCTGATTTCATGTCCTATTGTGGAGTGGGGGTACTGTAGCTGTGCACAGCAAGGATTACCCTGAAAATGCAGCCTCCGCGTTCCTTATCTCATTATGGGCCTCATTTATTAACAAGTTTTATCACCAAAACGAGTGATAAAGGTCACTGTGTATGATAAATGGTGCTCCAGCCAATCAGCTCCCAACTGTCAATTGTTAGAAAAATGACAGTTGGGAGCTGATTGGCTGGAGCACCATTTATCATACACAGTGAAATTTATCACTCATTTGGTGATTAAGGGGTCTATTTTCTAAGCAGTGTTAGGAGACAGAGTGAAAAGTGATAAGGTGCCAGCCAATCAGCTCCTAACTGTCATCTCAGGCTGTGTTTGAAAAATGACAGTTGGGAGCTGATTGGCTGGCACCTTATCACTTTCTTATCACTTTTCACTCTGTCTCCTAACACTGCTAAGTAAATAGACCCCTAAAACTTGTTCATAAATGGGGACCTATATGTTCTCCTGACTGCAAGGTAGTTGCAATACTCCAGCCATTGTAAGATGTAACATTTCCAAACTTTATTCGCCTGAAGGATAACCTGTGCTGAGTTTTGCCTGGATTTTGTTAGACACGTGTGATTTGAGTGAGACTTCTATAAAAAAGCGTTGTAGCCAGTGGTAACAAGGGTGATTGCAGTGGCCATAAGGACAGGAGTATTGGAGACAGTGAAGAACTTGTTGGACATTCTAGAAAGACTTACGGGTATATTTAATAAAGTAAGAGATTTTAGAGGTGGAGATGTTGCCCATAGCAACCAGTCAGATTCTAGCTATTATCTTTTAGAAGGTGCTAGTTAAATGTTAAGTAGAATCTGATTGGTTGCTATGGGCAACATCACCACTTCTAAACACTCCTACTTTAGTAAATATACCCCTTAGTGTGTGGTGAAAGTATAATGACCCTAATCATTCATACCCGCATCACAACATAGTGAAGTGGGATCCAGGAAGGTGACCATCCCACTGAAATTCGTCAGTCTCCTGGACATTCTGGGTTCAGTGATGAGGGGTGATAAAGGGGATGGTAGCACTCTTGCACAGGTGTCCTCTGCTTTCTCAGCTTGCATCTGCACATCGATGATGTCTGTTCTGGCCATACTTGCCTACTCTCCCAGAACATCTGGGAGACTCCTGTATCTTGGGTGGCTATTCCAGATGCCCTGAAAATTGGGCAGATCTCCTGGAGGCCGCCCGCCGCCTGCTGCTGCCCACTTCACGAATTAAGTGGGAGGTCCAGGCAGCTTGATGACGCAATTTGCTCTGAATCGCGTCATCGGGGCCCCATCCCCTACTTTACAATGTCAGTAATCATGCCATTGTATAGCAGGTGTGAGGCAACAATGACATGAGCACTGCATCATGCCAACCATACTGCCCACATGACTGTGCCACACCCCTCCACATCGCCAATCTGGCTGCCCTTTCCAAAATGGGTCAGCTGAAGAGTTAGCAACTATGATTCTGGGAGAGTGTTGATAATTGAGCTCGTGTACGGGAATCTGTCCTCAGCAGGCTGTTTTTGTGAGCGAATTGGAAAGAAAATGTACAGCGCTAGAAATAACATAGGATATAAGTAGTAAAAAATGGAATGGATTAGGTGCATAAACACATTTAGAGATAAATTTACTAAAGGTCGATTTGCAGCTCGATTTGAGGAGTGATTTAGCACGTCTGAAATCGAATGCAGTGAAAACTGTTTTTTCACTGCATTTACTATGATTTGATTTGTTTTGCGATTTGCGTCGGTTTTGAAGAGTGATTTGCAGTTCGATTTGGCATGTTCACGTCCAAATCGAACGGCAAATCACCCTTCAAAACGAACTGCAAATCCCCGACACACGAACTGCTTCATGCTTTCACTTTCAGCATGAGCAATTCGTTGTCACACAGATACATGCAGATATCAGTGAGATGCTTGCATGTATTTGGCTGTAAAAAGTGTGTAAATATGTTAAATTAAAAAAAAAAACAAACGTGAGGTCACCCCCTAAATCAGAACCAGCCCCGGACTACTGAAATCCAGTTCTGGTTGACTAATTACAGGGAAAAAATTACGTAGGGTCTCCCTGTACTTATTACAACCAGCACTGGGCTATGGGAAGCAGGGCTGGTCCTGGATTTACAGGGAAAAAATTGCGTAGGGATCCCCTGTAAGATCCAGAACCAGCCCTGGACCCTTTCTAATGGGGGACTGATGCTGGGACCTGCAGTTCTACTGGAAAGACAATTTTTATTTTTTCTATTTTTACACAACAACACCTACACAATAAACCTGCCACTCACCGCCCAGGGGTGGCGGGGATAGCCCCAGGCTAGGGGTGCCCTGGAGAGGAAGACCCCTTTTTTTGAAGGGGTCTCCAACTCCCCAGGGATCACTGGCCTGGGCTGACTAACGGTCAGGGCTGATGCTGCGGCTATGGGGCCCGGTGATATGGCTGCCCTGGCTGTGGCATCAGTCCCCGATTGAAAGGGTCCAGGGTTAGTTCTGGATCTTACAGGGGAACCCTACGCAATTTTTTTCGCTGTAAATCCAGGACCAGCTCTGCTTCCCATAGCCCAGTGCTGGTTGTACTAAGTACAGGGAGACCCTACGTCATTTGTTCCCTGTACTTAGTCAAACAGAACTGGATTTCAGTAGTCCGGGGCTGGTTATGATTTGGGGGGGGGGGGACCTCCACATAATTTTTTTTTTTCGAATTTTAAAATGTTCCTTTGCTTTTTACAGCCAAATACATGCAAGCATCTCACTGATGTCTGCATGTATCTGTGTCAGTCCGACCTGCTCATGCTCAAATCGAAAGCATGAAACAGGTCTATTGTATTGGGGATTTGAAGAGTGATTTGAAGTCCGATTTTGATGTCGATTTCAAATCGAATGATAGTAAATAAGGGTTTTGTGTGTTGGGCTATGTAAAAGTACCAATGTTTTTCCGATGGTCGATTTGAGTCCAAATTCGATTTGAAGTCCGATTTTTTTTCCATGCGATTTGGCCTTTAGTAAATACTCAAAACCCAAATCGAAGCCAAATCGAATGAAAATCGCACCTCAAATCACTCAAAATGCCAAATCAACCTTTAGTAAATTTACCCCTTAATGTAAATGAAAACAACTAGATATTAGATATTAAAAAGATATCATATATAAATTCATAAAATAATTTCTTCAGTAGGAATGTGAATGTATCTCTATATCATCATAGGTGGTAATGTCAATAACATGATTAATACTTGATAGTACATCAGCATCTGGGAAATACAATGTAAATTGCAACAAGACACCTATTCCTATTACAGCCTCTCTATAATGGCAAATGATGGACTAATGCCACATGGATATTACAGTTGGTAGTTGCACAGTCTCATATAGTTACCACTATGGTCCAACCACGTGGGGTTCATTAGCAGAAATGAGGAAACTGAAGAAATGATTTTATGAATTTTTATGATTATATATTTTAATGTAAATGAAACCACTAAATTATTAAATGTGTTTATGTACCTAATCCATTCCATTTTTTAGTACTTATATCCTATGTTATTTCTAGCGCTGTACATTTTCTTTCCAATTTCTCCTACGTATATACTTAGGTCTGACTAGCCTCAAATACTACAGCTGTTTTAGAACTACTGCCATCCGCAGCGCCTGTTTTTGTGAGCATCTTTTCTGATCCCAGTTATAAAGCATAATATATTGTATTATCTTGTTGAAACTACATCCTTGCACCCACTGGATGAGTGATTTATAAAATAAAGGGTCTAGTTGTGCTTATTCGTTAAACATAATAAGAAATATGCAGAGTATATGTGTTATTAGTAACAACCGCACAGTGTAAAGAGATATCTATGTGAGACCCTTTGCACACTGCGATTATTTATATCACTCTCTGGAATTTCTGCATACTGTCATTACTTATTTTGCTACTTTATAGTATTGAAGCAATGTGATTATTGCATGCATGTATACTATTCATATGCCAGAATGATTTAAAAATATATTGTGGGGTTGTGCATGAGCAAAATCTACATTCGTGAAAAGTGAAGCAAGAACCGGGTATCTGCGGGATGCGGTTAGGATCCTGACAAGCGAGATGCCGTCTGCCAGAACCCTGGAATCGGAATCCCGATCACCGAGACGACACAGGCGCCGAAATCCTGACATGACTCGGGATGCCGACGTTGGGATCCCGGCAGACGTCCTCCCGATCGTAAGGACACCAGTGGGAGTTGGCGTTAGGCTGCGGGAGGGGAGAGGTTAGGGATAGGCTCCGGGCAGGGGGGATTAGGTTCAGGCACCATCGGGGGGCATTAGGGTTAGGCACTATGGGGGAAGGGTTAGGGTTAGGCACTAAGGGGGGATGGTTAGGTTTAGGCACTTACTGGGATGGTTACGGTTAGGGTGTGGAGTAAGGAGGGTTAGTATAAGGGTGCAGGAAAGAAGGATTAGGGAGTAAATAGGACAGGGGAATATTACTTACCGGATTTTAACCATCGGGATGCAGCTGTCAGTGTACTGACAGCCGGCATTTCGTCAATCAGTAATTCATACAGATTCCGTATCTGCAATCTCTGCATTAAGACATTTAAGTGGGATTTTACATATGATGATTATACGTTTCTTGAATCAAAGCGGTGCACCTAATATATGCATCTACTTCACCTGCTGCCACAGGAATCTAAACTTTCATTTTGAAGCTCTGACATGAGTAAAATCTGTACTTATGAGACGAGAAATGGGGATTACACATCCGTAGCCTTGGAATTTGAAATCTGTAAAAACTACTAATAATATATGATTACAAAACCCCAATGAATGTTTCTTTTCACTAAAATTGTATTGTATACCATACAATATATCTAAGAAGGACACCCCATATGATTAATTTAATAGGGTTGCCAGGAGCAACCACAGAATTATGTTATATTTTTGTACTCATGTGAATTGTCCTCTATCTGAAAAACAACATATACAGCCATGGCCAAATGTTTTGAGAATGACATAAGTATTGGTTTTCACAAAGTCTGCTGCTTCAGTTTTTCTGATGGTAATTTTCATATACTCCATAATGTCATGAAGAGTGATCACATGAATTGCAATTAATTGCAAAGTCCCTCTTTGCCATGACAATGGACTTAGGCCCTGATTCAGAGCCGGACGCTCTGACCAGAGCGCTCGCTCTGAATCAGGGCCCTCCTCCATTAATATGGAACTTCCTCCTGGACGCTCGTATAGCTGTGGGTCACCACCCACAGCATATACGAGCATGCAAATTGATGGTCACGATGGTCTTGACCATCGCGACCATCGGACTTGCGAGGGAAACCCTGCGGTCAGGTTTCCCAGCCGCAAGGCCAGGAGTGATTTTGGCTCTATCAGAGCCAAAATCACTCCCACTGACATCACTAGTGATGTCAGTGGGGCCGGCTTCAGACGGTAGGCGTTCCCATGGGAACACCTCCGTCTGGCAGGCACGCCCCCGGCACGCCCACCAAAGGGGGCGTGCTGTCAATCAACATCGACAGCACGCCCCCTTTGGTGCGAGACCCGGAGCGATGGAAAGTCCTTCGCTCGCCGGGTCTCGCGCATGCGCACGACGGAGCTCCCTCCGTCGTGCGCATGCGCAGTGGGGACCATCGACCCACTTGCGAGCGTACTGCCACTCGCGAGTGGGTCTGAATGACCCCCTTAATCTGAAAAACAACATTTCCACTGCATTTCAGCCCTGCCACAAAAGGACCAGCTGATATCATGTCGGTTATTCTCTCATTAATACAGGTAAGTGTTGACGAGGATAAGGCTGGAGATCACTCTGTCATGCTGATTGAGTTAGAATAACAGACTGGCAGCTTTAAAAGGAGGGTGGAGCTTGAAATCATTGTTCTTCCTCTGTTAACCATGGTTACCTGCAAGGGAACACATGCAGTCATCATTGCTTTGCACAAAAAGGGCTTCACAATCAAGAATATTGCTGCTAGTAAGATTGCACCTAAATCATCCATTTATCGGATCATCAAGAACTTCAAGGAGAGAGGTTTAGTAGTTGTGAAGAAGGCTTCAGGGCGCCCAAGAACATCCAGCAAGAGCTAGGATCGTCTCCTAAAGTTGATTCAGCTGTGGGATCGGGGCACCACCAATTTACAGCTTGCTCAGTAATGGCAGCAGGCAGGTATGAGTGCATCTTCACGCACAGTGAGGCGAAGACTTTTGGAGGATGGCCTGGTGTCAAGAAGGGCAGCAAAGCTGCCACGTCTCTCCAGGAAAAACGTCAGGGACAGACTGATATTCTGCAAAAGATACAGGGATTGGACTGCTGAGAACTGGACTGGGGTAAAGTTATTTTCCATGATCCCCGCTCAGATAGGTGAGCGCTACCATCAGTCCTGTGTCATGCCAACAGTAAAGCATCCTGAGACCATTCATGTGTGGGGTTGCTTCTCAGCCAAGGGAGTGGACTCACTCACAATTTTGCCTAAGAACACAGCCATGAGTAAAGAATGGTACCAAAACATCCTCCAAGAGCAACTTCTCCCAAGCATCCAAGAACAGTTTGACGAACAGTGCCTTTTCCAGCATGATGGGAGCACCTTGCCATAAGGCAAAAGTGATAACAAAGTGGCTCGAGGAACAAAACATCGAAATTTTGATTCCATGGCCAGGAAACTCCCAGACCTTAATCCCATTGAGAACTTGTGGTCAATCCTCAAGAGGCAGGTGGACAAACAAAAACCCGCAAATTCTGACAAACTCCAAGCATTGATTAGGCAAGAATGGGCGGCCATCAGTCAGTATGTGGCCCAGAATTTGATTGACCGCATGCCAGGGTGAATTGCAGAGGTCTTGAAAAAGAAGGGTCAGCTCTGCAAATATTGACTCTTTGTCTAAACTAAATGTAATTGTCAATAAAAGCCTTTGGCACTTATGAAATGCTTGTAATTTTACTTCAGTATACCATAGTAACATCTGACAAAAAGGTCTAAAAACACTGAAGCAGCAAACTTTGTGAAAACCAATACTTGTGTCATTCTCAAAACATTGGCCATGGCTGTACAACTTGCATTAGTAATATGATCTATGGTAAAATAAATTAACAACACTGACACCGAGGGGTATATTTACTATAGTGTGGGTGTTTTTTTAGAAATGGAGATGTTGCCATAGCAACCAATCAGATTCTACTTAACATTTATCTAGCACCTTCTAGGAAGATAATAGCTAGAATCTGATTGGTTGCTATGGGCAACATCTCCACTATTAAAAACCCACACTGTAAATATATCCCCGGGAGTCCAGTAGCAATCTCTATTAAGTTTATTTTGTAACAAACATTATTTCAAGATTCTACTATATTGCTACAATTGTAAATATTTTCACCTGCTTTTTTGGTAACAGCTCCAGATATTTTCACATTTTGTTCTGGAAATCCTGATATTTCTACGTAATATAAATTGATAGCAGAAGCACACAGGGTGTTTCCAAACACTGTTGTACGTTATAAGCACAATATGATCTATCACTAATATGCCTACTAAAACTAGGACAGTTCCCTGCTCAGTTTGTAGGTGATCATATATAATGTGATTAAATGAATTTTCTTCAATTAAGCCATGCTTAGATAATACTGTTATAAATACAATTTTTAAGTATATGAATAAATAAAAGCTATGTTTTATGATTATTGATAACCACATTACTATATATGAGTGTCCCAACAAAGAGTCTTTCTTTTCTCCAAATACCTAGATTCGCATTGCACATGCATGAAGTTGCATTACCGAAGTCACTCGCAGTTGGGGTATATTCGTAAATTAATTGACAGAGTTTGTGCACCAGGGAGGTGGTGACTCAAACACAGGTGTTTTGTGACCATTTTCGGGGGCATATCTCTGCCTGCGACTGCGATTCCGTATCCAGTGAAAATGGCTCCAGGTGTCTCCGTTCCGGCGGTCATTTTGCAGGGCCATAGCGTTACTCCGAATTCTGATAAAGGACTGTGGCCATGCTGCGTCTTTGTACGCAGTCGATTGGACTTGCAAAGCCGCCGGTGAATGAATCAATAGAAATCCTGGCAGCTGTGACAGTTGCATATTTTTGCACAGCTGCTGCATACAAATTCGCAGTTGCGACGGCATTAGCGTACATTTCTAAATTACGGCCAGTGCTGTATACCTGTGTCATCCACCTCTGCCAGGGGGCATGAATGTTTTAGAATAGATTGCTAATGACTGAACTCTTGATAGATGGCTACTGGCTATATTCTTGGTGTTTGCCACAGAGAATGTCCAGGGCTTATTGTTATGAGTGCGGGGCGTACTTCTGAGTGACAGTTGCTGCAGCCCATCCCATATGTGTAAATTTAGAAAGGTGGCTGACTTTCAGGGAATCTTTTAAATAGTAGTGCGGCAGCTAAGTCTGGATCTAAGATGTAAGTCTGGCTAGCTGCACTACATCCTGTCCTGAAAACCACACCAGTCTGGGATTGCTAGAGTGGTCATCTTCTATTCCCACTATCATCAGTCTTCTGTGACTAGCTCCACCATTGTGTCTAAGCATTACAAGAAGATTTATCTCATTTCTGTCTCTTGGTTTAAAGAGAACTTTTGCTCCATTAGTAAGAAAGCATTTGGGATGCATGCGTGGTGCGACTTAGACGGATGCGACTGTGAAATAGGCTCAGAATCTCATGTAGTGTTTGAGTTATAAAGGTTTGAAAATGTAAAAAAATGTTGGTGCATGCAAAAACCTAACTTTCTCAGGCCAGGATTAAGTTAATTTAAAAAAATAATCATTTTTGTTCTGAATAGAACAGGCTTTAATTTTGTATTCCACATGAATAGGTTAAAGGAAGTCAACATTTCAAAGTCAAAAATAACTATGGTTTAAAATGTTCTAAAAATCATCTGTGCTTATTCCTTGTGTTTGGATTGTCTACACCAAATTCCAAGTTGGGATCTTGTAGGGATATTTATAGTTTTAGCAATTTTTGTTTACAGTAAGATGAAATTTCTGATCTGTCACTATATTATAGTCCAATATCAATAAGTTAAAAAAAAATGGTATTCATTTTGGCAGTAGTTATTTTTATTTTCTCAAATTGTTTTCATTAACTGTCTTATACATAGGAGACAGCAACATTTAAGGGTGCATTCTATTATACTATAAGATTTAAAAAAAATTTCTGTGAAATTTAAAACCTGATAAATTATTTGATTAATAATAAATCTATTGAATTGAGTGGATTGTTTTGACAAATGTAAAAGCAGGAAGATCCAGGGCTGTGGTAGTGGTAGGGACTTATGCCGGGTACACACTAGACGATATTTCTTCCAATCCAGCCCGACATATCGGGTACATTGTCTAGTGTGTACCTGTTATGTCACTGACTATGCACGCCCCAGTGCATCGTTAGTGACATCGCCCGTTGGACCTGAATGAAGGTCCGACAGGCGACATCGTTAGCACGGGCCATGTTACAGAATGCATCATGGCCCCCGCTGTCACTGTCACTGCCGGCATCGGCAAGTGTGTATGCACTAGCCGATGCCAGCACCCCATCGAGTCCAGTTGATTACGAGGTCGGTACACACTAGATATCGTCTAGTGTGTACCGGCCTTCAGCCTTACAATCCACTGATTTGCACTCACATATGACAAGAGTAATGTATGTGGAGGGTGTACTAGCTAAATTGATTAAAAAAAATGTATTCCTGTAAATCGTTTTTTTGTTGTATGAATTCAAAATAAAATGGTAATACGAAACAGTCCGATTATGCTATTATGTATCGCATGTTATTTAGATATGTACAGCAATGAAGAGCCCAATTATTATAATTTTTTTTAATGAATATAAAGCATTTCACGTTTTACAGAATAAATTGCAGTTTTAGATAAATGTCCTTGGTGTGATAAAGGTGAAGGGAATATCCACCCCTCCTCTAGTGGGGAGGTTATTTAGCTTCAGGGAACCTTTCTATCTGTCCTTTTGAGTCAAGCTCTGTCCAATCCAGAATGTTGTTGTGTCAAATGTTGACATTCGATATGTCGACAATGGGATTTCCAATTCACTTATCATCTAACCCTAATTACAGCTTCAAAATTGGGTGTTGACAGGTTGACAGGTATGTCAGTGTCGACATTGTGAATATTAACATGTTGAATGTGGACATTATGTACATGATGTTACTCAGATTGGCCCTTGCAGCTCTGTAACCAAGGCCAGGAAGCCTGCATTGTAAGGCACCGTCCCCAAACGGCTGCAGTCTGTTTACCAGGCTGCGGCACAGGGGGCACTGTGTGCAGTGTGTACATACGCAGGATAGGTCCTGCGCAGTCGCCCCGTCATGGGTGATGTACGCAATCAATATGTAGATATGCAGTTAGGTCAATGATGGTTAAAATGTCAATACAATCATAATGTCAACATTTAACTTGATTTTTGCTGATTTTTTTAGTTTTAGGGTTAGGCTACAATACCGAAAAAAAAAATGTCAATGTTCTGAATGTGTCCACATTGTAGCCATGTCAACCTTAATATATGTCTATGTATTGATGGTTTACCTAATGACCATGTCAACATTCAGAACCTATTGACATTATGGTGTTGATATTCTAACTGTCGACCTTCTGAATGTCGACAAGTCATACCACTCCCCTTCCTAGGGCTCATGGCATGTCCCTCCATCTGTCCTCCAGACCAGTGGGTAAGGATAATAGTATTTGTTTTTTACCCTCCTCACAGCCTACGGTGATGTAATGACCCATCATGATGTATATGTAGTAGACGAGCACCACTTGTCCGCGACCAAAGGAGTTAAAGTCTCTTTTAAAAAAAAAAAAAAAAAAATTGCAACATATTTGATGTAAGGAAGCTAATCTGGGAGAAAAATGGAAAGAATAAAATGTGTCACTACTCGGCTCACACTTGTCTGTTACGTAGAAGTAGAGACGAGCGGTTCAGATTCAAATAAATCAGCCGCAACCAGGGTTTGTGCTATCAGGTCAAATTAAGACAAAAATCTTTCAGCTGAAATCACGTCTCCAAATGAGGCAACAAGTATTTATCCCAGATATCTCAAAATCTAAACCGTTCCATCCTGGTCTCAGGTGCTATTTTATCCTGTGTTTAGGTGCAATCTAGCAAAATAAAGTAACAGACAGAGACTAGGTTAGACCACATGAGACAGAGAGTGTGACAGAGGGTGGGAGAGACTGGGGGAGTAGATTCAATAAGCAACAAGTTGGCTAGTGCTGGCAGCACAGGGCAGAATCTGTGCACGGAGAGAGAACCGCAGAACATTGTGAGCTCACTTTCCCCGTGGAATACAGCCCTGTACTGACCGGCCAAGGTCTGGATGGCACTATGGTGGGGGGAGGGGGGCTGTTCCCCCTGCTTTTGTGCCACCAGCTCTGGTTATAGCGGGTAGTAGAAATTATTTTAGACGGAGGGTACACCGATCTCCCCCACCCCCTTATTTTTCCAGCAAATTGGGCAAAACTGCCAAAGTAAAGCTTAGTATTTTTACCTTTTTTACCCCTCGCTGTGCAAAAAGCAAGTTGCTTGTTTTGAATCTGTTACAGCAGTAACCACCTTGCACACTCCCCCCACCCCCCCCCCCAAAAAAAAACAACAACAACAACATTTCTTTATTGTATTGGACCAATTGTTTACAAAGCAGGGTTCTTGTTTAGCTTAAACAATATAATAATAAAATACAAATACAGTAAAGAAAAACAAAGGCTTTTCTCACTGAATAGTCCCGCTGTTTAATCCTATTTCTAATCTTTTCTTCATTGAAAACTCCAATAATTAAATCTTACTGCTCTCGTGGTAGTGCCAAGGCCACTCTTGTGTAGTAAGTGTTAGACATTCAGGGGGCTGCTTGATGGCAATGGCTCCTTGCCTGTACCTAATTAACGATCAATTGAAATTAAATCTGCCAATCATCTATATTAACCACATCACTTTTGGGTACAGCCCACCTTGGTAATAATTCCACTTCCAGCTGAGGCACATTACAGTATCTGCTTTTCAGACAACCATGCTATCTGTCAGTGCTCTGCCTGTATGTTTTACAGGTATTGTTTATTGTGTAAACGGTTTGGGTATGAAATACTGAGGGCTTAAAAGCCGCCGGTTCAAATCCCGACCCTGGAAGCCCAACAGATCAAAATCCCAACGCCGGCTGGTAAGTATATTTAACCCTCCCCTCTCCAACTAAGCCCCCCCCCCAACCCCCCCTTGGGGGAGTCTAGCCATAAGACGCTGGGGGTGGTGCCTAACCCTAAATCCTCCCCCCGTGGTGTGTAACCCTAACCCTCCCTGGTAGGTGCCTAACCCTAACTTCCCCCCCGATGGTGCCTAACTCTAAACCCCATTCCTCTTGCCTAAACCTTACCCCCCCGGGAAGGGGAGGTGCTTAAACCTAAGAACCCCCGGTGGTGCCTAAACCTAACCCTCCCCCCCCCCCCTGCGGCTAACAGCTCGCGGCGCCCGGCTTACCTACGTTAGGCCGGGCATTAGGATTTCGGCGTGGGGTTAATGATAGGCGTCTATATTTAGATGCCTATCTTTAGTCCCATGCTGGGCTTTCAGTGTTGGGATTCTGGCGGTCGGCATTTCAACCACCGGCATCCTGACTACATCCCGTGCAAACAGCCTTATATGTTTGTGCTGCTCCTGTGTCACACATTGTAACCATTGACAGTTGTGAGGTGGACATTAGAAAGTTGACTGGGAATGAATGCAATAATATAAATGTAGGGACAAGAAGTACTCAAGTTACATGAAATTACCAGTTTTTGACCATTTTTAAGCAAAATCCAAAAACACAGGGGGCTGCGCACATCTCTACAAAATAACAAGTGTTCTCTATGTAATTACAAATAAACTTTGTTTATACGGGTTGGGTATGATATGCTGGTGTATGAGATGCAGGTGGTTGAAATACCAATGTCGCCATCTCGATCGTACAGAATCCTGAGTGTGGTAAGTACTGTAACCCTCCCCCTGCCCCCCCCTAACCCTAATCTCCCCCTGGTGGTGCCTAACCCTAACCTCCCTCTCCGCAGCCTAACCCTTCCCCGATGGTGCCTAACCCTAACCCATTCGGGGAGGTTCATAAACCGAATCCCCCCAATCCCCGGGCTAAGTGTAATTCTTACTTGCAACCTTACGTTCGGGATGCCGTGCGGTTAGGATGCCGGACATCGGTATCCTTATATGTTCGGCATTGCAGCGGCATTATGCTGGGTGTCGGGATTCCATCGTTAGTATATTGATGTCCGGGATCCCGTCCGCCGGCATCATAAACGTATCCCCTTTATATAACATATGAGAATAATATCAGCTACATTGTTGGTACCTCCACTCCTGATTCCCCGCCTTTTTATTTTTATTGCATTTGCTGATCTGTTTTAGGGCGATATCATACAGACAGTGTTGGAATAGTTCCATATTGATAGTTATAATAGAGCAAACTCTATTTGTGTCACAGAGTCTAGCCCCCCCCCACCATATATCACACCTGCTCCCACCTGTGTCAGTCTAGCCCCCCATATATCACTTCTGCTCCCCCCTGTGTCAGTCTAGCTCCCCATATATCACACCTGCTCCCACCTGTGTCAGTCTAGCTCCCCATATATCACACCTGCACCCACCTGTGTCAGTCTAGCTCCCCATATATCACACCTGCTCCCACCTGTGTCAGTCTAGCTCCCCATATATCACACCTGCTCCCACCTGTGTCAGTCTAGCTCCCCATATATCACACCTGCTCCCACCTGTGTCAGTCTAGCTCCCCATATATCACTCCTGCTCCCACCTGTGTCAGTCTAGCTCCCCATATATCACACCTGCTCCCACCTGTGTCAGTCTAGCTCCCCATATATCACTCCTGCTCCCACCTGTGTCAGTCTAGCTCCCCATATATCACACCTGCTCCCACCTGTGTCAGTCTAGCTCCCCATATATCACACCTGCTCCCACCTGTGTCAGTCTAGCTCCCCATATATCACTCCTGCTCCCACCTGTGTCAGTCTAGCTCCCCATATATCACACCTGCTCCCACCTGTGTCAGTCTAGCTCCCCATATATCACACCTGCTCCCACCTGTGTCAGTCTAGCTCCCCATATATCACTCCTGCTCCCACCTGTGTCAGTCTAGCTCCCCATATATCACACCTGCTCCCACCTGTGTCAGTCTAGCTCCCCATATATCACACCTGCTCCCACCTGTGTCAGTCTAGCTCCCCATATATCACACCTGCTCCCACCTGTGTCAGTCTAGCTCCCCATATATCACTCCTGCTCCCACCTGTGTCAGTCTAGCTCCCCATATATCACATCTGCTCCCACCTGTGTCAGTCTAGCTCCCCATATATCACACCTGCTCCCACCTGTGTCAGTCTAGCTCCCCATATATCATTCCTGCTCCCACCTGTGTCAGTCTAGCTCCCCATATATCACACCTGCTCCCGTCTGTGTCAGTCTAGCTCCCCATATATCACCTGTGTCTGGTGGGAGCAGGTGTGATATAGAGTATCCTGGGGAGTCAGGTGGGAGCTCAGCAAAGTAAATTTTTACAGAGGGACATTTTTATGTTGGAAAATCTAAAAGGGAGGGGGGTGAGGAAAGATCAATGCTGTATAATTATATATCCACATATACCATTGTGTTTAAAGGGGAGTGCCATTGGACACATAGGGCTAAGAAAAATATTTTATACATTTTGGGGATGCTGCGGCCCCCTAAATAGGACTCTGTAGAGATGCATAGCACAGCTGTGGGACATTTAAAGGCACAAGCAAAGTGAGGTGTAGTGTGGTGTGGTGCTGAAGGAGATTACAAGTCTGGGGAGGAGCACATATGTATAGGGAGTGTTTGGATAAGGGAAACCAATATACCAGATGAATATTCATGTTGACGGATACCCAAGATATTAACATTTTATCCGAATGAGAGATGTCTACCTTAATAGGTACTTGGGGGGATAATTTGCCTGGTACAGTTGTTAAAGAGGTTGGTGATGATTATCTATCTTGTGAGGTCCCCATTTG
This sequence comes from Taudactylus pleione, assembly GCA_031769625.1. Lineage (NCBI taxonomy): Eukaryota > Metazoa > Chordata > Amphibia > Anura > Myobatrachidae > Taudactylus > Taudactylus pleione. The sequence continues at coordinate 1,820,599 of JAUIMM010000421.1, forward strand.
TAGTTAAAGATAAGTAGCAGCAGGAATATTTAGGTCTAATTATTCCTTCTTGTATTGTATTTTATAACCAAATGGATACTGTATTATCTAATACATTTAAAAGTTGGTCAATGGTTTGGTTAATCTAAACAAGCCCTGATGATTTTCCTCATTGTATAACATGATTTTCATTCTCAGGTCAATCTGATCCAATTCCTGAAATATCAGGGACAACTGATTCTTACTTGCGGGTAGTTCGGTGATGGGCACAAAAATGAAAGGGTAGAGAGGGCAGTTGACATTGGAAATTGTATACGGTGGAGGCGAGTAATTATTGACTGTGATTGTGGCAGATTTATTGTCATACAGGTGCTGTAATGCCTGTCACATTTTCCTGTGAAGCCCAAATTAGCAAAGGGTCTTTTTGAATTATGTCTTTATATGAAATAACAGTGTTTGGCATAATCTAATTAACATGGTTTGTTTTGGGAGAACACTAGAGGGAATCGGTTAGGGATGCCGGCAGTCGGGAACCTGGCTGTCAGAATACAAACCACAAAAAGAGGGGTTAGGATAAACTGGGAGATACATTATCAAAAGATTCAGTTGGACAGGAACAAATAATGGAGAAAGATGATTGTGAAATGAAGTACAGATACATATGTTAACATAAGAAACGGTTAAATAGTTTTTCAAGAGCTATAAAATGAACATACCTTATCATCGTATATTTCGGTAATAAGTAATATATATATATATATATATATATATATATATAATGTGTGTGTGTGTATACATCCTTTCGGGTGTTTCTGTAATTCCTGGTGATTGTAGCCCCGCTAACGCTGCATGACATCATGCAGGGGGGGCGTGGCCTGCATCGGGACCCCTCATTACGGCTCTGCCTGGGGAGCTAAAATAAGACTAAATTATAAACGTGTTTAGTAGTGGTATCTGATTTCATAGATTATCGTTGGATTGATTAATTATCACAATTAAATCAAACTTAGTCTGATATGAACAAGATCAAACTTTGTGCCAGAAGGAGCTTTCTGAGAACTTTGGGAGGATGACAGCTTGCAGAGACCGAATTAGGAAGAAATTCTAATAGAAATAGTATGGCTTGCTTCTGTTGTAGTGTTTTAGTGTATAGGGAATTGTGTTGTTACCTGGAGCTCACACATTTTCTGCACTGTGATACAAGTGAGGACATCGAAGGATGGAGGAACCAGAGTAATATACATAGAGACTGTGGACCTCATTCAGAGGCGATCGCAAGAAGTGATCGCTCTCTCTGAATGAGGGCGGCTGCTTCTGGTTTTTTGGTGCGGCGTCCTGGTCGCAAGCTAAGCTGTGGGTTACCACCCACAACTTAGCTAGCGACCAGGGTGATGTTTGCGATGGTGATCACCATCGCGACCATCGGGGCTTGCGACCAGACCCTAAGGTTGTGTCTGGGCACTCGCAAGCCCCAGGGAGCTTTCTGCTCTGATCGAGCAGGAAGCTCCCCACTGACATCACTGATGATGTCAGTGCGGCCGCCTACAAAATGGTAGGCGTTCCTTAAGGAACGCCTCCATTTTGGAAACCACCCCCCAGCCCGCCTACAAAAAGGGGCGAGCTGTCGATCAACATGATGTAAATGATGTGGGACAGGTATGTGGAGGTATAAATGATGTGGAACAGGTACATGGAGGTGTAAATGATGTGGGAAAGGTATATGGATGTATAAATGATGTGGGATAGGTACGTGGAGGTGTAAATGATGTGGTACAGGTATGTGGGAGTGTAAATGATATGGGACAGGTATGTGGGGGTGTAAATGATGTGGACAGGTATGTGGGGGTGTAAATGATGTGGACAGGTATGTGGGGGTGTAAATGATGTGGGACAGGTACGTGGAGGTGTAGGTATGTGGGTGTGTAAATGATGTGGTACAGGTATGTGGAGGTGTAAATTATGTGGGACAGGTATGTGGGGGTGTAAATGATGTGGGACAGGTACGTGGAGGTGTAAATGATGTGGGACAGGTATGTGGGAGTGTAAATGATATGGGACAGGTATGTGGGGGTGTAAATGATGTGGACAGGTATGTGGGGGTGTAAATGATGTGGACAGGTATGTGGGGGTGTAAATGATGTGGGACAGGTACGTGGAGGTGTAAATGATGTGGGACAGGTATGTGGGTGTGTAAATGATGTGGGACAGGTATGTGGAGGTGTAAATTATGTGGGACAGGTATGTGGGGGTGTAAATTATGAGGGACGGGTATGTGTGGATGCTGCATTTATAGGAAAATGCTTTTGAACTTAGAGGTGCGAGTTAAAAGGTTTATTTCTAACATTTTGCAAACTTATCTTAAAACTCTGAAAAAGAACATTAAATATGTGTTTCTGCACCCCAAAATTCCATAAAGACTTTAATTTGCTGAAAATTAATTGCTGCCTACCATATTTCCATCATTACTAAACAATTTAAAAGTCCACCATATGACACCTTTTATGAACCTACAGTACTCTGCTTATGGCCACTAACCGACTTGTAATACTGTTCTGCTCACTCCCTTCTCCCTGGTCATACGAACAATTCAGAACGAATGCTCGATATTGTCTCATTTCCTGGGAATGGCCTTTTACAATTGAATTGCTAGAGGTGCTCCGCACCTCTAGTAATTGTTCAGGGAGCAATTATTCCACACAATGTATCAATTCTGGGATTAACAATGTGTCAATAATGACTCAGAATAACATTTGCTGATCTCCAAGTAGAGAAATTGCAACTATACTAACAATGAAATGATTCTTAGAAGAGATACAATTATGTTTATAATAACTATGTAACTGTGAAACCACTCTCACTGCAATTTTCATAGGAAACAGGGAAATAAAAATGAATAATTAATAAGTTAATGTGGGAGTTATACTGACATACCAAGGAGATCGCCCACACGGGGACTCCAATATTGGACCAGTTATGCCTAACAATTAAACATGAATTACCCCGTGGGGCACACCAAAATAGTTGTGCACAAGCAGATACACACAAAAGATGAGATCAGTTTATCAGTTTGAGGCATGGAGTTTGGTTTTAATCTATTACATAGATCTAATCGTACTTTAATTTATATGAATACGTATAGGTGGTATCCATAACAGTTGATTAAGATATTACACTTACTAAGATCAGAGAGGATAGAACATGGTAACTTTAATCTTTCTAATCTTTTTTTTTTTATTATCATTTCTGTACCTTGTTTTTAAATAATTTCACAGCAAGGATCAATGGGCCTGATTCAGAGCCACTCGTAAGCGGCAGCTCATTCGCTCCGAGCGATGTTTGCCAAACTGCGCATGCGTACGGATCGTTATACGCATGCGCGAACCAGTCAGTGTGGCCGAAATTCATGTGCTCGCAAAATAGTGAATGCCTGCTAATTTGAGTGACAGGATGAGGCGTATGTGGGTGGTAACAGGGGAAGGTGCTTGAAAACGGGGAGTGGAGATCCGATCGCAGGCGTGCTTAAAGGTCAAAACGGGCGTTTTATGGGTGTGCATAATTAAAACAGCAGCGTCATTGACCACGTCACTGGTTTTTTTTTTACCAAGAACTGCTCGCAAAATTGTGGTAGCAAAAACCAACCACAAGAATAGCGAACAGTTCATACCCTGGTCGATGTACTTGATTAATCTAATAAATAGCGGACATGACGTAGGATGCGAGCGGCCAGGGGGCGTAGTTTCCAAAAAAACGACCGCAAGTTTTGTTTGCTCGTTCAGACCTAGAGGCGTGAACAGACTGCAAAGAGCGAACGGTTCATTTGAATAGCCACCCCTATTTTCTGGACGAGCGAGCGCAAATAGCGACCGGCTCTGAATCAGGCCCTATATGTGTATATAGAAAAACAATAAAAAAACGTATAAAAAAAATACTTAAATTCTCAACAAAACTATAAGCACATTTATGGGAGGTTAATATAGTATAAGATTTTGAGATCTCGACAATATATGTTTTATAGAATGGTATATAATAAAATGTAATTTTAACTGTGATACTAATCATCCTTAGTGCACCATAATAGTGAAAAACTCTCTTTTCTCTTTCTTTTTTTGCTATGATATACTAGACTCTCGACAATTAGCAATTAGGTAAGGGTTCTTGGCTGATAAAATCTTAAGGCACACATCCACTACACGATTAAAATGAGCAATTGAATGATATCATTAAATCGCTCATTAATCGTTCGCAAATCGTTCATTAAAATGTCTAAAACGACCAGCGCAGCGCGCTCCCCCTGGTCGTTTTAGACATCTATCATCGGCCAAGCATGCGGTACAACCTGACAATAACGTCAGGTTGAGCATGTTAGCAGATGGTTGATGTTCCTACACTGAAAGACTGCTCGCTCAGAGTAGGCACATCGCAGACTGACAAATGACTGCACGATTACAAAGTCGTAATGGTACAGACGTTTTGAGGTCTGCTAGTGGATGTGTGCCTTTTCACTAAAATATACTAATACTAATACAAATAGCTTACTCTGCTTACGTCTTTTTATGCCAGCCCAGAGATTCCCCTTATGTGCCAGCCCAGATACCTCCCTAATGTGCCAGCCCAGATCTCCCTTTAAGTGCCAGCACAGATACTCGGAACTCCTAATGTTACCTACCTCTCCTAGTCTGTCAGAGTCTAAGGCCTGTTTCAACACAGTATTCAGACTGTAACTTTTTAGCTGCTTTATATATAAACACAACCGACCCAGGTATTAGTAGCTGATGAAATTCCCTACACAATGATATGGAACTCAAAGTAGAATGCACAAAATGTTGCCTCAAGCCACAAAAAAAATGCTGTGTGAGCTAGTGAAGACTTTTGGCCACCACTGTGTGATGTGCCAGATATCTTGACCATAATTAATGTATAATAGTGATAGTAATTGAAACCTACTACAACTTGGGGTGGATATTTGAATATTACCATTTCTAGCACCATTTATCAATGCGTTTGTTTTTTCTCCCCAAAGGTACCACAAAAGAGGAGCTTATAATGTGGAAAATGAAGAAAAGCTCAAATTTGGAAGCCCTACATAAAGAAACTGCAGTTGACAGAAAATATTACAAATGATGAATGGTTCATATAGACTTCATTATGAATAGCTGGCAGATGGAATGAGCTGCATAAGATGATCCCACATCAACAGCTTCTATCCTGCCTGAAGATGGAAGTAGTTGTGTATTTATTGTCCGTGTAAACGTTTGAACATTTTCAGCAACTAATTCTGGTAGAGTTATATAAAGTACGGCTGTAGCAGCCTCAATGCAATGATAGAAGTGACAAATTAAAACTACAATGGGCCCCAGGTATTGCTCAGGATCTAAAAGTACATACTTTTTTTGCTTAAGCACTTAGGATTCTTTAATATCCTGGATCACTTATTAATATTATGAGCAAGAATGACTACAATAATAACTGTAAAAAACAGCCAGAAAATGATAAAAAAAAATTTGGGGGTTATGTAGTAATCCCTTTGTCTAAAATTCACAGTTATTGTCAAAGTTATACCTATAGCACTGGATTTAAGTAGGAAACTTCTGGGCTCCACTTGCTGTCCTGGGCCCTTTCCATTATTGTAGCCTACAACTATGTGAGGGTGTTTAATATGTCATTATCTTTGCTATTCATCACTTGTGTATTAGGGTATGAGACACACTTACCTACTTTCCCAGAATGTCCAAGGGATTTTAAGGAGCTCTCCAGGAATCCCAGAGAGTAGCTAGCCTCTGCCCACTTCTCTTATGAAGTCTCCTGCCTCCGCCCACTTCTCTGAGTAAGTCACCTGCATTTGGGGAAGTCTCTTGCATCTGCAAGGAAATAGGTTGAGTAGGGAGGCTGGCTACTCTCTTGGGGTTCTGGAAGAGGTCCCAAAATTTGGGACACTCCTGCACATTCCAGGAGACTCTTATTCAATCGTTGTTGGCCAGCCCCTAGCTTCAGAATGCTGTTAATCGCGGTATTGTGGCAGGTGGAGCCGTAATTATGCGATTCACTGTGCCATGCCCAGTGCATCATCCCACCTGGACTCCCCCTATGGCATCTCACGGAGATCCAGGTAAAAAGTTGACAAGAATGCTATTAGAAAATTTCTACATCAACAAAAAAAACTTGCACCATAGTTAATGCTGTTTAATTATATGTGTTGTGTCTAACTGGAACTTCAAATAATATATTCTGTGAGCATCCAGGATGCATAAAAGGGCATATTTACAAAATAAGGTGCTAATCTATTCAACATATACATGAGTTTTTGGTTTAGTACTGGATGTAAATTTATAGAAGGACATCTAAAGGAAAATTATTATTTAAGATCTATTTTATTTTGTTGTGAATAAGAACAAATCTAATTAAATGTCTCTAGATAAACAAAGGCACAATATTATGCTCCCCCTCCACAGTAACTTGTTGCCGTAGACTGTGGGGTATAGTTACTAAAATGTGGGTTTTTAGAAGTGGAAATGTTGCCCATAGCAACCAATCAGATTCTAGCTATTATCTTCTAGGTGCTAGATAAATGTTAAGTAAAATCTGATTGGTTGCTATGGGCAACATTTCCACTTCTAAAAACCCGCACTTTAGTAAATATACCCCTAAGCCTCTTCATGAACGGCTATAGCAACATTGCTCGATTTAAAATGTAGAAGAGCAGCACTTTAATAAAACAAGAAATAAAGCCAGCAAATGTATTTTTTTCTCACTGAAATAGATAGAGCTACATTTAATTATATTTTGCTCTTAGACAACATTTATCTATTTAAAAAAAGTTATCCTTTGGTATTGTTATTGTGTGTTGTTTTTGTATAAAAAAAAGTGGATAGATGAACTTTTTATTCCATTTTGAAGTTCTTTTTAAAAAAAATGTGCAAAGGTGGTAAAGTATGTTCTATATAGAAGGGCAACAGTGGTTTGAATTTTGAGGAAAGAATACTGTTGACAAAGGTGCCTAATTTATGGAAATGTATGTGTACATATAATCAAACTTTTTATTAAATTATCTAAAATAAAATAAATTTAAGTATCTTTTAATGAGGTAATCTTAAACAATAAAAATGCCTGTTTTCTGCTGTTGTGGCGCACTAGTTCAGATCTAAATTAACGAGAAAATGATTCACTAGTAGGGCAGTAAAGTTTATTGAGTTACCGCTAATATGAACAAAATGTGAGTGACCTTTTCATTGTATTTTTTACATTTTAACCCCCAGTGACTAGATATTTTTAAACCTTCATGACCAGATCCATTTTCCAGTATTTGCAATATGTCAGGTTTTTTTTACTTTTTTTTTTTTTTTACCCAAGTTATTTTCTAATTTCCTAAACAGAAAGATCTTAAATATGTATTATTTCCATTGTTGATAAAAAATCTGTTTAACAGTGTTTGACAGTCTTTAGCAGATAACGAATAACAGAAAGTCTATTACTTGGAGTTTGGGAACCCTAAACAAAAAAAAGTAGAAAGAAGAGAAAAAGGAAGAAGTACAGGTTGGCACCAGGAGCAGAGATATATTTGCATTAAATGGTTGAAATAGAATGGGGCACTGAGTGCTAGAAGCAAGTCTGTGTTTTTATAAAAGGATAATGTTTCATTAGTCATTATACTGTGTATTTTCCACAAGATTTATAATCTTCTGACAGAACAGGGAAGTTTTTGCAAGAGAGCAAAACAAGAAGAAGAACTTATATTTGGGGGCACTCTATCTAATGGTTGTAATGTTTAAAATGTAACTTATGTATGTATAGGCTTAGCATTTGATTATAAGGAGAAAGACTCCCCTAAAATGGCTTAACTTAATAGGTCTCCTTTTTTGTTTATTTTTAAATAAAGTTGTAAATATAAATAATGATGGACAAAATTCTCCCATTTAACATTTTGGCAAACTTTTTTAATTTAACACATATGCTGGATTGCTAGAATTTAGGTAGCAGGCACTGAGAACACGTATAAAAATATATAAATACATATACTGAGTGTGTTTATATAAATATATATTATACACAAGGTGTGGTTTTTAAATAACTCTGTTCCTCTTCTATGTACTGGCCTTCTGCATCCACCCACCGCTGCATCCATATTTTACATTGATCAAAGCTGTACTATAGCTCATATCTATCAACATTCGCAACAGTTCCTTTTTTTTCTTGACCTCAGTAACTGATGCAAAATGGGTTTCCATGAGTACAGATTTGACTTCAGGGAAAAGAAAGAAGTCACAGGTTGTTAGGTCTGGCGAGTATGGGGAGTGTTCTAGGGCTGCAATCTGTTTTTCTTGGTGAAAAACTGCTTCAGAGAGCTGTGTGGGCTGGTGCATTGCTGATGGGAGATGAAACCATTTCTCCACAACTCTGGCCTCTTGTTTTTCTGATTCTTTCCCGCAAAGTTGCTAGGACATTTTAGTAGTAATGTTGATTCATAGTCGGATGCTGAGTTGACAGTCAATTTGAACGCTTTTCTAAATTTTTACCACATTTTCATTTTGTTTTTGAAGTACAAGGCCTTCCGGGACATTCATCATCTTCGACATCCTCACGGCCGTCACTAAATCTTTTGTGCCACTCAAACACACGTGCACGTGACATACAGTCGGAGGCGCCGAGAGGGAGGGAGCGGGTACTAAATAACCAGGCACGGGCTAGCTGGAGAGACCAGGCAGGGCCGCTGCTGTGTGCTGGGCTGCAGTGGGAGACTGCTCACTGCTGCTAAATAGGCCACAAACCCTTCCCCTGGGCCCAGGCCAGCTCTCTATGGCTCTGCATTCAATCTGCCCCATAAGCCTTGGTTTGCATAAGGAAAGATTTGGTGGGCGCTTTATTCAATTTAACTAAAAATATTAAGTTAACACATTGCTGTACTTTAGAACAAACCATTTTTATGACAGACTGGAAAACTTCGAATGCTGTATGGATTATTTTTACAAGTACAGTCTTGCCTCACCTCGTGTGTGTGTGTGTATTTATGTATGTTAATATAAATTAAAAATAAATAAAATATATATATTTTATTTATATATACCAGCTGGAGTGCCCAGCGTTGGCTGGAATTTTAAGAATGTTTGTTTACACATCATCCTCCAACCAACCTCTCCTTAGGCAGGCCTCAAGAAAAGTGCGACAAACTTCCCCATCAACAGTCCTAAGGTCTTCGAAGGAAGTAGGACCTGTAACGTGTAAAGCAAAGTTCGGAGGTAGAAGCATTCAAAATGTGTAGGATGTACAGTGTAAACACGGCAAAGAGCTTCTGTTGCTCTGATACCAGGATGACCATCTACAGCGACTCCCTGTTTTCTGTGCAGAAAAGCTTTGGGAGAAGCATTCCATGTGTAATATTTTGGCAGCTCACAGTACAGCATGGTCCTTGCAAAGTCATCATTTTGACACAGTTGGAAGAAAGAAGTAAATGTTTCATAATTTGGTATAGTCAGAGAGCGGAGAATGCTGGCAAAGCCTGCTAAAGCTCTCTTCGATAATAAACATTAAGATCATGACAAAACATGAATACACAAGGCCCTACCCATATGCCGTGAGGCCCCACAATGAGCATCCAGCAAAAATTGTGGTTTTAAATGAATTAAAAATTAACAGTAATTAATTTCGATTAAAATAGTTTTTTTAGTTGCCTTTGCCGTGCTTTAATACGCTCGTATGTAAAATGTCACGATCTTCGCTTGTAAACTGTGGATTTGTATAGAAAGACAGAAGTGCAGAAGGACATATTTTTGCTTTGATATAGTAGAGAAGATAGAAAAGAAAAAATAGTAGATAAGCTAAATCCTTTTGTAATTCCGTACCTGACCTGTAGAGGGTGAATGCTATGCAAAAATTGTGTTTTTTTATTATTTAAAACATAACCGTAATTAATTTTGATTTCAACATTTTTTTAGTTGCCTCCACCGGGTTTTAATACGCTCGTGTGTAAAATTTCACGATCATGGCTTTTAAACTGTGGATTTGTATAGAAAGACAGAAGGACAATTTTTCGCTTTTACATAGTGATATATATAAATAATAAATATATATTTGTGGAATGCATATGTGTACCAAATTAAGGGGATGATATTGCATATTATATATATATATATATATATATATATATATTATAAATGACTCGGTTACCTCCGTCTCTGTCTTGACCACAGCATTTGTTACAGCATATTTTAAGAATATCTGCGCTTGAGCATGAGTGACTTAATTAGTACCTCAGTCAATTGGGTTTCACAATCTGAACTCAAGCATGGATCTCCTTAAAACCTGGACTGTAATGGCAGAGTTTGGAAAACTCTGGGTTATGGCAATGTTTCTCAAACTGGGTTCAGTGCCAGATTTCAAGGTATCCTCTGAAATAATTAGTACCACTTGCAGATCTATTGTGTTAGTCAATTAACACATCTGTGTTTCAGCTAGATGATCTGAAAAACATGCACTGTTAGGCTTCCGTAAGCACCAGGTTTGAGAAACAATGCACTAGAGCACGAGGAAGTAAATAGGGCAATTTATAAGGGGACCATATGCCACTTCATTAAAAATTAATAATTTGTAGAGTTTTTTGACAGATTTTGTTAAATCTTAGAATAATCATCCTCAAAAGTCTACTTAAAGATGCATAATAAGAGTTTATTAGAGGGTGGTAATAGTACCCCTACTTTGTGAGCATTGTAAACGTATTGTTTCCATCTGAGAATAATATCTAGGATAAAGATTTGTGACATCAATAGAAAATGCAGAATGTGTGTATAATGTAAATGTTTAGTTAAATGTATTTATTTATTTATTCATTCAGGTTTTCAGGTTGAGTATACTATAGTAGAATATGACTCCCAAAAGGGTGTGTTTTTAATTTTGCTAAGCTCATAATCAGCCTACCAACAGACAACTTGTAGAGGAGACTGCTGTAAATTTGGCCAGTCATGAGCTACTGTATAACAGTATTTTATTCGTCTTTAAAATCAGCTCTTTTTAAATATTGTTCATTCCAAATTCTTATATATGTATTTATAATATGTATGTATTTGCTTTATTAATTCAGGTACACCTCTTAATTACACTGTGTGCTAGCGTTTCATGAATTTGTAATGTCAACATGTGGCTACCACATATACACAGGGTCGCTGAGAGTGGGGGGGGAGCGGGTACTAATTACCCAGGCTCGTTGGAGGGGCCCGCTGCCGTGCCCCCCATCCTCTTACCTGTCAGCAGCAGCCTCTCTCCCCAGCCCGGCACCGCTGCTGTGTGCTGGTCTGCAGCGAGGTCAGGGAGACTGCTGCTCCTGAGCAGCAGTCTCCTCTGCCCGTGGGGGAAGGGGCGATCACACTGATAGTATGCAGACGGGAAGCCGGCTGACCTAATCCCGACAGCTGGCTTCCCGACTGCTTAATCTCGGCGAGGGTTAAATGACAGGTGTCTAAATCTAGACGCCTTTCATTTTACCGATGCAAAGAGACCGGTGCCCGGCATCCCGATCGAAGTGATTCAGGGCGCCGAGCGTGGACAGCCACATTTAGGTTTAGGGTTCCCGGGGGGTACTTAGGGTTAGGTTAGGGGGAGGGAGGGTTAGGGTTAGGCACTCCGGGGGGGACATAGGGTTAGGCACCCCCCTGGGGGACTTAGGTTTAGGTGGCGGAGAAGGGGGTGTTAGGTTTAGGCACTTAGAGGGGGGATTAGGGTTAGGCACTGGGGGGGAAGGTTAGGCACCCCTAAGGGAGGGTTAGGGGGGTAGAATTAGGTTAGTGAATACTTAACTAGGGACAATCAGGATTTTCATCCTTGTCGGGGTGCTGCTGTCGGGATTTGAAATGCCGGCCAGGAGTCCGGCGGTAAATCATACCGATTCTACACTGATTGCCCCCCTGTTCAGCGCTCTAAATACTTTTATATATTTTTTCCTAAGTGGACGTGGCCATGGCTCACGCGATTAGGCCAAGCCCCTCCAAAAGTACCCCGACTCTGTCAAGCTTTTTACGGCCCTGCATATACAATGCCAAACATTTAAATGTATTTGTAATATCCTACATTAACCCCTTTTACAAGATTGATGAGATCTCATGGGAAATGGTGACACCCGGCGTGCACCTTAAATCCCCTCCGCGCGCCGCTGAAAAGGAGGCATGTCCTCCCATAAAGGGGCGTGGCCTCATGGGAAATCCCCATTGCATCACTCCTGGGGCATGCCCAGCATCCCTGGTGATGCCGGGCTGCCCCCAGAGGCCAGTGCCTGCATGTCTGCTCCTTTTCAGTGACAAAAGCTGAGTGCTGCAGGAAAATTTCACACTGCAACATCCGGCTCCTGTCATTTTGGTTTCACCCCTGGGTGCATCCCACACCCCCATAGTGAAGCCGCTGAAATGGTGTCCCGTTCCCTGAGCAACAACCAGCTCTCTTCCTTTTTTTCACTGTCTGGCAACTTCTCTTCATTTAGTTCAACTGCAGAAGAAGAAGCAGAGGATGATGCTGAGCGTAAGTGACTCCAGCGTGCATAGTATAAATACACCAACTCATTCTGCGCATGCACAGAAACGGCACACATATGCATCTATGCAGATTTGCTCAGACACGTTCACCTGCTTGTGCCTAGAACAGGGTTTCCCAACCACGGCCCTCAAGGCACACTAACAGTCCAGGTTTCAAGGATAGCCATATTTGAGCACGTGTCTTAGGGCCTAATTCAGCAAGTAACGCAGTTGCTAATGTGCACGCAATCGGCCGATTGTTGTGTACTGCGTATGCATTGCAGTGTGCGTGCACGAACTAGCCATTGAGATCAGGACTGCGATCACAGTGACTATGCAGACCCATCGCAAAGTGACATGAAATGCTGTTAGTGGGTGGTAACGATGGGAGGGGTCGGCCGAACGCAGGCGTGCCAGGGCATTTGAACGCCATTGCAGAGGCACTGCGATGCACTATTTAGCCTGAGTACTCATAGCGTGTGTGGAAGGTAGTAATTTCTGAGTAACCTTGTGCAAGTGTGCATAAGGCAGCGATGCTACTTGATTGTACCGATGGTTTCGCAGTCTTGCTAAACATTACGGATGTGTGCTAAGTAAAGTGGGCGTCCTTGAGTAGTGCAGTGGCGGCATTGCGATCGCACTGGATTGGCATACTATCACAGTTGAATTGCGTTCGTTATCGCTATTGCATTCGCAGTTGCATTCCGTAGTGAATCAGGCCCTTAATTAGTACCTCAGTTATTTTGATTTAACCATCTGTGCTCAAGCATGGATATCATATGAAACACTGGCCTAGAGCGACGGGATGGGTAGCAAAGGAGCGGACTAATGTAGGCCAGGTAAATAAATGTGAACAGATGCAGACCTGTACGGAGAAGCATATACGCCTGTCCGAGCCATTGTATTTGTGGGCGGCTGAGGGAAGGTGGGAATACACGCTGATTGTGATGGTCATCAGCACCACCTAGCCGCTTATGATAGGTGGATTGGGTCTCTGAAGCTTACTTATTAGCATGTGACTATATTATGTATATATTATGCATATATTACTTTTGTATGTTTGTTAGCAATTTTTCTGTACATGCAGGTTGCGCCTGCTGTTTTAGAGAAGGATTTTTACAAATATAATGGCAAATGCAAATTGAACAGTCAAAATAAACAGTTAAAATTATTGGAGTAAGGGCCTGATTCAGACCCGCTCGTGAGCGCTATGCAGGTCGATGGTGGCCCAGTGCGCATGCACACGACGGGCAAACCGTTTCTTCCTTTTCTCGCACCAAAGGGGGCGTGCTGTCGATGTTGAGTGACAGCACGCCCCCTTTGGTGGGCGGGCCGGGGGCATGGCTGCCCAAACGGAGGCGTTCCCATGGGAAAGCCTACCGTCTGGGGCCGGCCCCACTGATATCACAAGTGGGCTTGCGGCAACGAGACCCTACCACAAGGGTCTCGTCGCAAGCCCGATAGTCGCGATGGTCTTGACCATCGCGACCATCTTCCTGGCCGCTCGCTATAGCTGTGGGTGGTCACCCACAGCTATGCGAGCGGCCAGGAGGCCGCTCTAAAAAAACAGAAGGACGGCCCTGATTCAGTGCGAGCGCTCTGTCAGAGCGTCCGGCTCTGAATCAGGCCCTAAGTGTATATGACGTATGCATATGGTGCATATGGTACTGGTGCTATTTATGTGTGTGGCTTTTTTGAGCATATATTACATCCAATATGTGTCCCAATCAGTATCGGACACAAAATATCTATTCTCTTCTCTTCCCACTCTGCTAACTGCCCCTTTGATACGATCACCTCACGAATCAGCCAATCATTATCTCATGTGCTCTTTAAGGCTTAACTGCCATCTGTAGTCTCTCTCTGTAAACTGCTCTTTTTCCATTTTTATTAAAGCATAATTTTGTAACTCCTATTCTGATAATAAAAATGTATTTTGACCCAAACTCACTGGTTGTCATTACTAAACTCCTAAACTCTCATGCCTTTCTAAGGCTTTCCCACAGAGGGGTTCATATATGCTACTGCAGCTCTGGCTCTATATCCAGCACCTGAGGGCTGGACCCCCTCCACTGCTCCGTATCCCCTCGACTGCTCTGTATCCCCTCCACTGCTCCCACCACCCTCTTCAGTGTCCCCGGCTTTTGGACTGGGTCATGTTCATGACTGATGTTGAGCTGCATTCACCAGCATGTGTCTTGGAGCTGCATGGCCTACTTTCTACTATCCCAGCCAAGGACCAGCTGTGGGATATTTGCTCATGTTGATCTGTCCTCCCTGTTGGGTCTCTCCTTACTGGCAGCAATTTTATCTGCCCTGGCCACCACTTCTCGGCACTCATTGGAGCCTGCTACTTGTGTCAGGAGTGAGCAGCCTAGCTCCCTGCGCCCGCATTTCTTCCTGCCGATTCCCCTGAGTGTCAGTCCCTGGTGGAATCGAGTAAACAATTATCCATCCTCCATCTTGGATCAGCTCTTTCTGCATGCTGCATATAAGTGACCAGCTGAGTCTCTGCTATCCTCTGTCTTCAACCTGGCTGCTACTAAGTGAGGCTCCATTCAAACTGGAACAGCTGAAGATGCAGCTGTGCTCTTTGCTATATACGCACTACCTGTGCTGGTGGTGCCCTGAAATATTCCAATTGCTACACGTGGCACAGTGACAGACTGCCACATGTGAGTAAGGGGTTAACCTCCTGTGCGTAAGGTGGTGACTCTGCCTCTCCCTCATACCTGGTTTATTTAAGGCCTGGTAGTTGAATTGTGTTTGCTCTGTGATGTAGGAAGGACCTAAACCCGTGAACCTCTATGTACAGTAGGATGCTGTTGTCCTGCTATGGTATGATATTGCTATGCTGTGATATGGAATGCCGGCTGTCTGGATGCCTCCTGTCAGAATACTGACAGCGGCATCCCGATGGTTGGTATCCCGACAGGGGTCGGGTAAGTATACCTACCCTCCCCCTTCTCCCCCTAACCCTCCCTTCTTGTAGCCTAAACCTAAACCTCCCCACTCCACACCCTAATCTTACCCGTTAGTGCCTAAACCTATCCCTTCCCCCAGCAGTGCCTAAACCTATCCCTTCCCCCAGCGGTGCCTAACCCTACCCCCTAGGGGTGTGTAACCCCAACCTCTCCCCTCAAAACCTAACTCTAACCCCGCTACACTCCCTAAACCTACCCCCCCCGCGCGCGCACACGCGGCTAATGCTAAGGGCGGCCCGGATTTACTTAATCTGGCCTGGTTTCTTTTGGCGTTCCGGGGTCGGGATTAAGATGGACGTCGGTATTTCGACGCCTATCTTAAGTCCCTTGTCGGGATTCCCGTCTGTATTGAGACCAGCGGCATCGCGGCTGCCGGTCTCATAACTACATCCCCTGTGATACAACTATGCTGCAATACTGCTAAGCTTATACTATAACACTGCCATGTTACTGCTGAATCACTACTGTGCTGCTGTGATTACTTAATAAAGAGCCAGAGTTTTTATTTATAACTGTGTTATAAATGAAACTACCCCACTACACTACATCTACTGTTACAGTATCTTCTCTCTCTTAGGGGTAAATTTACTAAAGTGAGCGTTTTTAGAATTGGAGATGTTGCCCATAGCAACCAATCAGATTCTAGCTATTATCTTCTAGAAAGTGCTAGTTAAATGTTAAGTAGAATCTGACTGGGCAACATCTCCACTTCTAAAATCTCTCACTTTAGTAAATGTACCCATTAGAGTTCATTCTTAAATTTGTCATCTCCTGTTGTCGCCCATTTTAGAGGTTGAATCCATATTAGCTGACATGGGTGGATTGGAGTAAAAGATGGTTGCTCGGTGGTATGGGTATTGTGGTATGTTGAAGCCTTTTTTACTGGCTGCTTTATTAGATGAGATGACACTAGAAAAGCTGGATACTGCTATTGCTTCTTTCCTGAATAGAAAATGGTCCAGGGGTAGATTCTTTTTGCAACTTAGATTCACACATGGACAAAACTGCCTTTAACTGTGCCGGGTCGAATTAAAATGTTGTATGTGTTCTATCACACCCTGTATTCTTCCCTGCATATATTTTTGAGACTATTGATAGTCTTCTGTCATCTCTTATGTGCAAAGACACAAAAAAAATTCCCTCAAAACACTGACATAAACCAGTAAACAAGGTAACATGTCATATGGAAATAAACTATAGAAGCCTTATTTACACATATATGTAACTAGCTGTAACATCTGACAAAAAGGTCTAAAAACACTGAAGCAATAAACTTTGTGAAAACCAATACTTGTGTCATTCTCAAAACTTTTGGCCATGGCTGTCTATTGAATTGTTTTTAAATTGCGAGCCAATTTACCAGGAGGTACCTCCAGGGGTGCCGAGAGGGGGGGGCGGCTATGTGCTGGGCTGCAAAGGGAGACTGCTTGCAGCAGTCTCTTCTGCCTGTGGGGGGGAGCGATCATCATGATCGCGCCTCCTCCTGGATATGCTCTGGGCTGAGCGGATCACAGCGCCCCCCTCCACAGCGCATAGGACTGCAACACTGGTTTTCTGTCTTTTTAAGGGGGTATGGCCACCACTCCCGTGATTCGGCCATGCCCCCTTTCACCCTAGCCTGGCTCTTGGCTGCCCTGGGTCCCCCAAGAGCCTCCAATGTGGTACTAGAACTCCCTGCTGCTAGTGATCCCACATATGCCTCTGAGACAATGATACACAGGGCGGAATTCAATTGTTTTTATCCCCTATCGCGCCCGACGGAGCTATTCTATTCTTGCTCCTGTCGGGCGCGGTCAGCTGCCAAGCGCTACATTTCAGCTCGCAGCCCCTGGGGGATGAGAGCTGAAATGTGCGAAAAGTGACATGTTTGGGCGCCCAAACATCACTTTTCGCGATCGCGCCCAGCACTTTGGTCGGGTTTAGCTGCTTTATGCTGCTAAACCTGACCTCTATGGGCGCGATCACGGCGAAGAACGGCAGCAATTGAATGGCGGCCCGCGATCTCCTGTCACTTTAGATGGGAGATCCGGACCGCGTAATCAATTGAATTCCGCCCACAGAATGCAAGTTGCTGAAATCAATTTATAGGCTGACAACAAGAGCCTGAAAGGATGGGGATAAATGGACAACCCCTGGATAACCCCTCTCTTTCAAGCACCGATTTCAGCCTCTAAATTAATTTCAGCAAATTCCATTCTGTGTCTCTTGTCTGTAGAGACATGCAAGAATTAGCTTTTCATAGCTTTTGTCACCCTAATTGTGACCAGTGTGTGACACTATTGGAATGGCTTAGTCTACGAAGGTGTGGAATTTGCTTGATTGTCTGCTCTATTTGACCTTCTGTTTTCTTCAAGTTTTGTCTTATATTATACTTACTTATACTTATCTAATGTTAATTGTAGGCCAAGTCCATCTCCATCATCTTCATGAGTATGCAACAGACCTATAGCATCACAAATAGGATGCACAAACACTTTAGGATATGTGGACAACCAAGACGAAGGACAGCCAAGTCCGAAACGCATTAAGCGGGTGAGATCTGGGACATTTTTATATTGTGGGCAGGAGGACAGAGTAAGGAGTGGGCTGGTGTCCGGGACCCCCAACTTGTTGTTGTTTCCATCTAGAAGTTCTCCGGTATCCATATCCTAAAGTGTTTGTGCATCCTATTTGTGATGCTATATGTCTATCGCTTTTAAAGCAATGTGAGTGCAACTAGTAAATAAATTGTTTATATTGTGTACAAAATGGTATTGTACTATGTCACCTTGTCTCTTTATTTGAGAGGAACATAATTGTTCAGCTGGATAATTGGCTGAGACAAGATCAGTTTAAAATTAGATCGCATCATGCATTCTCAACTTATGGACCGCAGAGACTTCAAGCAACAAAATGTATATTATATGAACAACTGTTAGGATGTTGCATTGGGCGGGAAGCCAGAGACCCCCTGTTGTTGGAGGCTGGGTTGTGTTTATTTGAATCAGCCTGTTAAACGCTCTGTAACAGATGCATCCCCCTTGGGAACCAATGGCATCAGCAACAAACTTCACTATTGTTCTGTCTATTCCTGGGGGGTATAAATATGTGTGCTCCAGCGCTAGGTTTTTAGTCTTCGTGCTGATTGCTGATTGATGAGGGGTTTCTTGCTGATGCCTAACATCTGGTCCGGAAGCGCTGCGTATGTATACTGTACTTGGGTCTGTATGATTCCTTTGCGCCGAATTGCGTCTGGATCAATAGCGTGTAACTGACTGTACTTTTACTTGAATAATACTTTGTGCTTTGGAACCACATGTTCTAAGTCTGGAGTCTGTATTTACTGTAGGACTGCGTACGCGAATTAGCGTCATCCTTAGAAGTTTATAGGTAGGATATTAGAAGGTATAGGCAGGGGTATATAGAGGTTCTAATTCAGTATCGTTACATTGAAAGAAGTTCCGGGGTATATCATGGAATAGTCCGGAAGGTGATGAAAAGAACTATCTTCCTGGAGTGAAGTTTTGGAGCCTGAATAGAACATTGTGTGAATTAGTCTTTATTGAAGTAAGAGACTGATTGTTTATCCACCTCATTAATTTTGGAAAATTGACAGCGCCGGAGTGGAACTCTAATTTGTACTTTTCATTTTACCTAAGGGAAATTTAAGGGTTCCCTTGAGTTCCAACTGGCTGAAGTTATTGTGCAAATCTAGAACTATTTTGTATTTTGAGCTCTCATACAGACTCTGCAATATAACTCTCTCTTAGGCACTCTACTGTTCTTTATCTAAACCAGTTATTTTGGAAAACTAAGGAAGGAAAACTGTGGTCTGGAGCTGGATTGATGCAGAGGGATGCAGCTGGAGAGACAGGAGCGGCTGAAGCTGGAAAGACACTGGGTGGCTGGAGAGACACAAGAAGGCTGCTGGAGAGACAGAGGACTAGAGAGGCAAAAGAGGGCTGGAGCAGTAGAGAAATGGGAGTGAGGCTGGAAAGACCTATAGGGGGGTGAGACTGGAGAGGCACGGGAGGCAAATTCACACTGGGTGCTAGAGCTGCAGAGACACAGGTGAGAAGAGGTTGGAGAGACACAGGGAGCTGGAGAGAGATGGGTGAGGCTGTGGAAGACAGTTTCATGTCATAGGTCATACACAATGGCAAGACTGAGCACAGCAACAAGACACAAGACGCAAAAATGTCAAAGCAGTTTGGGGTTTCAAGATGTGCTGCTCAAGCTCTTTTAAAGAAGCACAAAGTAATGGGCAATGTTGAGGACCGTAGACGCAGTGGTCAGCCAAGGAAACTTAGTCCATCAGATGAAAGACACATCATGCTTACTTCCCTTCAAAATTGGAAGATGTCCAGCAGTGCTATCAGCTCAGTACTGGCAGAAACCCAGGGACACCCATCTACTGTT
Source organism: Taudactylus pleione (assembly GCA_031769625.1). NCBI lineage: Eukaryota > Metazoa > Chordata > Amphibia > Anura > Myobatrachidae > Taudactylus > Taudactylus pleione. The sequence continues at coordinate 1,840,448 of JAUIMM010000421.1, forward strand.
CAGAGAAGTCTGGCCAAAAGTGGACTTCATGGAAGAATTGCGGCCAAAAAGCCAGACCTTCGATGTGGAAACAAGGCCAAGCGACTCAACTATGCACGAAAACATAGGAACCGGGGTGCAGAAAAATGGTAGCAGGTGCTCTGGACTGATGAGTGAAAATTTTACTCATTTTACAGAGCTATACAATAATAAATGTCTGCAGGCAACAGTGAAGCATGGTGGAGGTTCCTTGCAAGATTGGGGCAGCATTTCAGCAAATGGAGTTGGGATTTTGTCCAGGATTAATGGTTTGTGTACACACACAATATATATATATACATACATATATATATATATATATATATAATATGTATTTTTTTTACCAAAACTTTCCCAAAATGCTAATTTTTTTGTAATTATCACATTATGTAATTAATAGCTATTTAAACATGATTTTACATATTTTGTTTAAAAAAATGTATTGAATCAGGTTTACAGTAAATAGCTCTTATTTACATAATTTGCTAATAAGAATAGCAACAATTTTGGGAACATTTTTTTAAAAATATTAGCCAGTTTAGTGATAAACTTACACTGTATGTACCACTTTTTTTCGTTAGTTATTTAATTTTACTCCGTTTTTCCCCCTTGGTTATACTTTTATTTTTCTCTGTATGTTTTTCTGAAAATCCATAAAAGTTGAATATTGAAAAAAAATAAATTAGCCAGTCAAGTGGTTAATACAGTTGTATTCAGATTGCTGTTGAGATTTAAAAAGAATGTGTGTTTTAATGATAGTTGGTCACAGATCTTGCAAACAGTATCTTCAGTGCTTTTAGTTATTTTTTCAAAACTTACCTGTCAAGTGACACCCACTGTATGTACGCAAAACTTTCCATCATCTCCTCTTCCAATTTGTTCATCAGCTGTTCCTTTAACTCCGTTATGAGCAACAGGCTACCCTGCAGCCACATGCGGTACTACAAGCCTTCACTTGCAGCACCCAGTTACTTCCTGCTTTGTTGTTCTATTTGCTTGCTATGGCTTGTAACACTTGTTTAAAAGGTCTGCCGATCTGTGATTACAGAAATGTGTCTCTTTTATTGATTAAATGTATTAAATTAACTTAAAGAGTAAAGTACAACCCTTTTAAAGGTTAGAGGGCCTCCCAATATGCCCTTAAGTGTATCCGGTTGCCTTTCACTATTTTAACTGATCAATGCATGGACAGATATTACATTCATTTATGGCCCGTACACACGGGACGATCAGACAACAATCAAATATCGTTGTCTGGACTTCCTGCATGTTCTGGATGTTCGATATCGAACATCCAGCAACATGCACCGATTCCACATCGACTATAACGACCCGTGATTTACGATCGCAGGTCCCTATAGTAAACATGCTAACCTGGTCGATATCAACCAGGTTGGCCTGCATGCATGGGCGATAGTTGATATCGATATAGGTTGATAGCCGTGCCCGCACATCGACCATCGTTTGGTCGTTTCAAGGGGCCAGAAACTGGTTGATTTGAACGATAACGATATATTGATATCATTATCGTTCAAATCGACCAGGGAAATCTGGCGATGTGTATGCACCATAAATGGCCCTCTGGATTTGTGGACATGCACATTAGTTTTTCAAGTTCTACTTTATAATCACTTATACCATATAATATGTAATCTATCATCCAATACTATCTCCTTTAGTTTTGCTCCACTTTCATTAATGCAACACATAGAGGACCTGATTCATAGACGGACGTTAATGCAACCCCATTGCGATTTCGCATGGAACGCAGCTGTGAAAATATAGTTTCCAATGCTTACCTGAGTACAGGGATGCCCACAGCTGCCTTCTCACATCCGTCCGACGACGTGCAACAGCGTTAACATTGATGCAGATCGGCCAGTGACACAGCTTGTAAGTGAAGTCTGACCTGCCTCAAACTGTACAACTCTCCTGACACGCTGAGAGTTCTCATGCTGCGAAGATCGCAATAGCTCATTTATGCACGCCCATGAAACGACGTTTAAATGGTCAGACATACCTGCGTTTGCCTAACCACTCCCTGTTACCTCCCCCATATGCTGACTACCTGTCACTCACTTTGCAAATGAATCCTCTGTGTGAGCGCAATTACAAATAAATTGCTGCGTGGCAATGGCAAATAATCACTCCATCTGCCTGAATTTGAGTATCTATGGAGTCCTACGGATCACAGCTGCATTTCCACTTATGGCTGAGTAGGTGTAAACTGGGTGGCAACTGGGTGTTTGCACATACTTTATATAGCTCTACAATTGGTCGGAGAAATAATTACATTGAAAATACAATCACTTTTTAATATGCAAAGTACAAACAACAGCAATGTATAAGGGGGTAGACTAAACAAAGACGTAAGACAACTGCATGAGTGACGATAAAACACTCTCACTTAATGACCCAGTGCCTTGTGGTAGGCAACAGAAAGGATGCACAATGACCATGAGTGGGAGCGTACTGGCAGTGATGTAACTAAGGGGGGGTCGAGCAGGGCGTGTGCGCTGTAGGAACGGCGGCGCGGGGGGGGGGGGCGACGCCGGCCACGGTACCGGCCTGCTCTAGTTAGGCAGTGTAGCGCTGACCGCAGTGTGTGCGGTCAGCGCTACACATTTACACAGGACTGGTGCCAGGCTTCCCTGTGCCAGTCCTGTGCTGCACAACCGAGCCCCTTCCCTCCCCCTGAGTGCTTGCCCAATAGCGCCAGGAGGAGAGTGGGAGGCGGGCTCAGGCTGTGCTAACACACACATCACCGCCAGCCCGGCAGTGATGTGTTTACCAGCAGCCAATGAGAGTCAGACGACTCTCATTGGCTGCTGCTGCTGCACACACATCACCGCCGAGCGGCTCATGCAGTCGGTAATGGGAGAGACATCATGACTGGGGGGACCACTACTGGGGGCAATAATAGGAAGGACCACTACAGGGGCACTGTATAAGGGGCACTGGATAGGGGGGGATCACTACTGCGGGTCTGCGTAAGGGGGACCACTACTGGGGGCACTGCATTGTGGGGACTGGTACTGGGGGCACTATATAAGGGGCACTGCATAAGGGGGAACACTACTGAGGGCACCTCATTGTGGGGACTGCTACTGGGGGCACTATACAAGGGGCACTGCATAAGGGGGAACACTACTGGGGGCACATCATAGGGGGACCACTACTGGGGGCACATCATAGGGGGGACCACTACTGGGGGCACATCATAGGGGGGACCACTACTGGGGGCACTAAATAGGAAGAACCTCAGAGGAGAACAATTGACCACAAGCAATGAAGACTACTTTCACAAGTGTGGTAATTGTGTGCTCCCCTGATGTTCAGCTGATGGCTAAACATATAAATTAATGTGAATGACCAGATGGGATATGTATATGATGTTGTTTATTATCTTAGAAGACACAGTGCTCCAATATAAACAACTGATTGTTTAAAATCCAAAGGAGTGGGAATGGTTGCCAGGGATATTAGCAGGCTCCTTTAGGGTGCCTCTATCCGTAGTGTTGAATGGACACCAGGGGTGGGATGTAATAGAGTTCGAAGTCATTTCTAAACTCGCACATTCTCGCACATTTGTTTTGTCCGTGTTTCCCATACAACTCGCGCGATGTAATGGGGTGCTATTTTTTCGCCAAATTGCGATTTCGCGTGCGTGTTCTCGTGAGAATACAGATCCGTAAGTATGCGTTTTTTTGGACCAACCGGAATGTGAGTTTCGTTTAGTGTTCTGTCAAGTTTAAACAAAGTCACTCATTGGCCCCCCAAAGTCTCCTGATGCCTACCTCACACACCCTATATAAACCCCTGTCCTCCATTTTGTCCTTTGAAAGAGGAGTTTTGTGAAGAGAGGGTATAAAAAAGCCTAGAATTGTATTGTTATTGTGCTGCAGCATGGCATCCAGAAAAGCAAGGAGGGTGGCCAGGATGGTGAAGGAGGAAGAGGTTGTACTGCAACCTGATATTGGTGAGGAGGTGAGCAGTGAAGAGGTGGAGGAGCAGGAGAGTGTGGAGCAGGAGCTGGAATCTGAGGCTAAGGGTAGTGTTGAGGATGAGGAGGCTGAAGCACCCCCAGCCCCTGGGAAAACACATACTGGGCGTAATATACGCTTCAGTTATGGTGAAAATTGTGCCCTGGTCCGTGCAATAGTACCTGTTTTTCCAAACCTACTTGGGGCACAGTCACACCGGACGTCAGCAGCGTGGCGAAAGGTGATGTGGCATAACATCACTGATGCAGTGAGTGAATCCCAAAGTGACCTTAAAAATGTCAAAAAGCGCTATAATGATATTAAAAGGAACACAAAAGAAAAAATGGCTGAGGAGCATAGGCAGCGACGCATGACAGGAGGAGGACGAGCAGTGAGAGTTCACTTCACTCCATATGAACAGGAGCTGAGGCCGGTTTTTGCTCCTGAGGTTTTTCCAGGTCCACATATTGTAGACACTGACCGGCCAGCAACTCCTATGCGTCGTGGTGAGTATGCAAACAAATGTTACTACTTTTCTTTTTTTAAAAGTATTGTAGATCCCACTTTTTTTAAATGGTGTAGTGTGTACGCACCTGTAGGCACTCCAAAAATTAGGCCATATTCAATTTGGGCCCGTATTCAATTTGATTTGCACCCGTGATTCTTTTCCGCCTCCCGGACTTTCTGCCTACTTCGCCTGTTCTGCAGGCGGAACAGTATCGCTGGTGCGAATCAAATTGAATACGGCTCATAGTGATCCCCCATGTCAGTGCATCTTTTGGGGGGGTGTCTGGCTTTTTTACCCCAATCTGACAGGATTGTTTGCCTGTTTCGGTTTTGGCGGGTGCCCTTTTTGCGTCCTTTCCAATTTAATACGGGCCATTGTTTCAAATTGATTTGTTTTTGTCTAATCTCATTTTTTTTTATATTTTATTAAAACACAGCTGCTGTACCAAGGAGGTCAAGAACTCCTGCAAGACCTCGCATGGAAAGGTCAATGGAGCAGGCTGGTGAGTTAAGCCAAAGTTTGACAAACCCACTTACATTTTTTTTTTTTTAAGTTTTGAATTTATAAAAAATGTCACATTACTTAATTAACCTTAGCATTGTCACATTAAAGTCCACAACAATAGAAATTTTGAAATTATGTTCTACACATATTATTTATTTTAAAGTATTAATTAAAAGGTAATGATAGAGATGTGTACACATACATAGCCTCCTTGCATGTTAAACAGGCCTTATAATTTTTTTTTTATATTAGACATTTTAATTGTAACAATGTGTTTTATTTGCACATCAATGGAAAAAGAATACACAAGCAGCTTCTGCTGATTCCAATGATATGCGGCATACCTATATTTTTTGACAGACTGCGGGTGTATCTGCATGATAAATGCTACGTTACAGTGTCATAAGCGATGCCACTGTAACGTAGCATTTATCATGCAGATACACCCGTTGTGTCACTTTATTGCAGTCACTACTCAATGTACCTGTTTTGTTTTTTATATATGTGAAACTCAAACTCAAAAATTAATCCTAACACACTTTTAAACATTTTAGTTCTACTAGATTTTATTTTAATTTTTCAGGACCATCAGGAGTTTCTGTGCCTCCACCGCGGACCACACCACCAGCGTCTAGGGTCCCAGGAAGTCATTTCGGCTTGGTGGCCTACAAGTCTGAGGAGGAGGAGGAGGCTGAGGCAACAATTCCTCTTAGTCCTGTGGAGGCAACAAATCAAAATCCACCTGCACAGCACCAACACAGCAAACAGCACAGCCACCCACCCCCAGTGCAGATGAGCTGGCTCAGGGCCTGATTCAGAGCCGCTCGTAAGCGGCCACTCATTCGCTCCGAGCGATGTTCGCACGACTGCGCATGCGTATGGGTTGTAATATGCATGCGCGAACCAGTCATTGCGGTCGGAAATTGTGTGCTCGCAAAATAGCGAATGCCTGATAATTTGAGTGACAGAATGAGGCGTTTGTGGGTGGTAACAGGGGAAGGTGCTTGAAAACGGGGAATGGAGATCCGAACGCAAGCGTGCCAAAACGGGCGTTTTAAGGGTGTGCATAACTAACAAAGCAGCGTCATCGACCACGTCACTTGGTTGTTTCTTAGCCTGGACTGCTCGCATGATTGCGGTAGGAAAATCCAACCACAAGCACTGTGAGCAGTTCAGATGCCTTTCGATGTACTCAATTAATCAAAAAATAGCGGAGATGACGTAGGATGCGAGCGGCCAGGGGGCGTCTTTACAAAATAGCGAGCGCATATTTCGTTCGCTCGCTCAGACATAGAGGCGTCAACAGACCGCAAAGAGTGAGCGCTCAATTTAAATAGCCGGACCCTTTTTCTGAACGACCGTTTGCAAATAGCGTCCGGCTCTGAATCAGGCCCTCAGTCCCTGCACACCTTCCATCAACACCAGATGCCGTATACGGAGATGCAAAAAATTCAAATGGACAGCATCACACACCAGCTCAGGAAGCTAAATAGGACCTCCGCAGTAGCCCAGGGAACCCGCACCCATATGGCTAGTGACTTCAGTAGGTATCTGGTGGAGCTAACACAGGCCGCCAGAGACCAAAATGCTGCCATACGGGAGCAAACCCAGGCCTTTGTGGCATTACAAAGCGAGCTGGTTGCACAAAGGGCCCTTAGGGAAGTGCCATCAGCATCTACTCCCAGCTCACAAGCCACCAGTCCCCAAACTGCCTCACCAATGAGTCCCCCAAGGCAAAGTGCCCCCAGGGGGGGGGGGGGGGGGGTGCATCTACAGGGTCAGTGAGGGGTAGAGGCTCATCTGCCTCACAGTAATTTTGGTTGTTTTTATAATTTGGTTTTTTTTCCTGATACCTTACTAGTTTAGTAAAGTAAGTTGAATTAAATTTGTGTCTCACAAGGAAACAACCCAGCGCTAATAAGCTAGAGCAATCTATTACCAATGCAGCAGTGGAAAGAGGTGATTGTCAACCTCACTGACACCAAAAAAACAAGAAAACACTGCGCTCTAGTAACTATGTTGGGACATAGACAATACCACATATGTGTATAAATATAGTCTGAAATGAGCAATTTATTCAACCTTAATAGAGGGTGAACGCATAAAATACAATAAATGCAAATAAAAATAATAGTAATCTATCAGTTAAGTACAGGACCGGAGTTGATCAAGTTCCTAGTCCACATAAGTATATATAGTATAACACTAAACAAATAAGTAGAGCTCTAAATACAGATACTAAAAATAACAAAAAAACAAATGCATAAAAATATCACTAGACTATTACGTGTGTCACAGGTTAATGCAAATTGATTAAAACACATAGAATCATATTCATCGTCTGGAAAAGTTCCAGTTCAAATCCCTGCAGGCATTAATGAATCCCATGTATGAGGCACTTATAGATAAATTGCAGTGGAATCTATAGATGAAATAACATATCCCCGGGAGGTCACTATACGGCCTGTGTACCTGCTGCAGAAAGAGACTCCTGTCTCTAATCAGACCAGGTGCCGGGGACCATTCAACTCCATGCCAGAAGCAGTCGGGCACTTGCACTGTGTGTGTAGGCGGCTCCGTGGGTAGGGAGAGATCTGTCCCAGAAGTGTCTGACGGAGCGGCTAAGGGATAGTTGCGGTGAGTGGTCAGTCATCTCGTCTCGCTCACCAGGCAAGGCTGGGGGACAAGCAGCGGTCAGCAGCCAGCAGCTCCCCTCTCACTGACCTGCCAATTGGGAAGCACGATCAGGTGGTGAATACTGACGGGGATAGACACATGTAGTAAATCCCAAGTCAGCGCCCTTCTCCGTCACGATCTTGCTCTCTCCAGCGGAATCTCACGCCAATATGCAGTTAATGGATCCTCATACAAGCAGGGAAGGAATCCAGGAAATCCTTTAGGAAAGGCAACAGCAGAAACGCGTTTCGGCTACACTGTACCCTTTTTCAAACCAGAATGCCCTCCTGTTTAAGTTTGGAGTATAAATAGCAGCAGAATTGGAGATATTGGATAATTGGACGACCAGTTTTAACCATTTCTAGTCCAACAAAAACTGGATTTAATAGAACTTATCCATTAGGTTAGACAAAAATTATATATCTCTATAAAGCATGAATTCGGATGAATATTAGTATAATAAAATAAACATTATTTCATTAATCCTTGACATAATAATTAATTAAATGGCACAAATATTTAGATATTAATAGAGAATTTACTATGTCATAAAAAACATACAAAACCATAAACATCTAGATACACATGTATATATAAATTCAACACAATATAGGCATATATATATATATATATATATATATATATGTATATATATATATATATATATACATATACACACACACATACATATAACGTCTAATGTCCCAACAAAAAACATGACTACACTAAACTAAATATTCAGTAATGAATTAAATTAAATTAACAAAATATATTTTTCCAAATAAAATACAATAGAGAATATATATATAAAAAAAACCATAAAGTGTATAATAAAAATATAATCTATTCGTTTAGAATCTTAATATATGAACAATTGACTAAAGGTCAATTAGTCCAGCATATATTAGTATAGTATATTATATTATATCACATTAATTAAAAATAATAATAATAATAATAATAATAATCTAAAACAAGAACTCCGGTCCTGTACTTAACTGATAGATTACTATTATTTTTATTTGCATTTATTGTATTTTATGCGTTTACCCTCTATTAAGGTTGAATAAATTGCTCAATTTCAGACTATATTTATACACATATGTGGTATTGTCTATGTCCCAACATAGTTACAAGAGCGCAGTGTTTTCTTGTTTTTTTAAATTTGTGTCTGTCTTTCTATATAAACTAAACTTAGATTGTTTAGTTTATTTTGAACTATATGTAAATGGAACAGATGTTTGTATTTAATTAGCCGCAAAAAGTAGGTTTCCGGGAATTAAAAACACAGATTGTGACTTGTGGCGAAAACTTATCCCCAAGACTTTTTGCCAGGGCGAAAAGTCTATGCCAAAAAACGGGGATCATTTTTCAGCACACAATAGGGGTTGAAAAAAAGTCCAGAATTTTGGCTCCTAATGGAATATGGGTTTGATTTAGACACTTTTAAAAGAATTATGAGTATTTACATCCTTTAAAAAGGTGATTTTACACTTATATGCATATTTATATATGTTTATGGATTGAAAGATTCCTTTGTAACCTTTTTGAAAACAGATTTTATTTTTTAACATACAACTCTCCATTGTCACTTTGGTCTATTTTTTGGCGAGATTATGGTAATGTTTTATGTGTGAGTTTCGAACTTGCACCCTATTACATTGCACGAGTTATATGTACAACCTGGGGAAACATCTGGATGCGAGTTTGAAAAATGTGTATTTGGAAAAATGTGAGTTTGCAGGATCGCGCACGCTATTACATTGGTCGAGATTACAAAATGTGCAAGTTTTCCGGGAAACTTGTAAAATCTAAAAACTCGAACTCTATTACATCCCACCCTACGTCTTCCTCTGGACACCTATGGTGTGGCAACCTGTCTTGAACGTTGTATGGGGATTACAGGGTGGTGAGTTTGCCCCTTTAGAGGTTTACTCTCGCATGTTACTTACGTCACCCTATGTACACTGTAAATGTGTAACTATGAACCATTATGTGCCCTATGAACACCTGTGGTATAGCTACCTGTCTTGAATTGGTATAAGGGGTTAACCGGGTGGTGAGTGTGCCCCTTTAGAGGGTTACTCTCCATATGTTAACTATGTCACCCTATGTACACTGTAGGTGTGTAACAATGAACCCTATTTGTGCTGTACAAACAAGGGGATGTAAGAAGACATTTATGTAATAGGGGTCCCTTTCCTTATGTACGATGTGTCATATGTTGTCCTCACTGTTCATCCAGTCAAAGTTTTTGTAACAGTGCAATTGTAGTGTGTACAGACGCAGCGTCCCACGTGTGAGTTTACCGGTCTCATGTTTTAAAACACCTCCTGTGTATCCTGCTCCTTAGAGTGTGCCCAGAGGGGAGGAAGAGAGTCCATACAAAGTACCCAGTTCACGATGGTAGGATAAGGTAGAATCTGCTCCTTCTGGGTCCCGGATGCTGTAGCTGACAGCGGGGTGGATCTATTATGTGGGGAGATGAAAGGCTGTAGCAGCGTGAGACCGTGCACTGGTCTGTCTGCAAGTACTGCAGTCTGTGTGTGGAGATCTACTTTCACAAGTGGATGGATAAATGAGTGCAACTTTGAATACAGATGAAGATCCACATTTTTTTTTTTAAATTCTGTTTTAAACTTTGGGGCTACAATGCTGAAATCTCAGTACTTTTCAAATTCTGCAGGTGATATAGATTGGCCCCATTTTGGCTTTCTATATACATTTGCAGATTTTGTACACCAAATCCACTCAATATTATGCTTCTATTTGTAGAAATAGCATATAAGGTTATATTTGATGGCCATTGAGGTGTGATTGTTTGGAGTTAAAAAGTCACAATATTTCATAGAAATATTTTCAGACATGTCACAGCAATATACAAAATATACATATGTGTAATACACAGCATATACTCAGCAGATAACTGGAGGTTCTGTACCAAGATGTGTCTTTTATACCAAAGCTCAGTGACATCACAAAGGCTGTTTATGATGATAGTAGTCATATGATCAGCTTAGTCAGCTGTTACATCTGTATATGCTTGCACTTCACTACTGCAAAGTCAGGCTTCCTTATAGTGAAACAATGAATCCTCCCTAGACCAGTGGTTCCCCACATTTTTTGAATTAAGGCTCCCTAGAGTATCACTTTTCTTTTCACGGCACCCAGTGGCCAAAAGTTTCTTATTGAGAAATTCAGCAAAAAATAATTAAATTGTGCTCATCTGTCATCCGAAGGCTCAGTTATATGGTGGTGGACAGGGTTGCCATTCGCAGCCCCTAGGCAAAATCCGCCACTGATTGGCAGCCTCCAGCACAGGTTTTACCTAACACATTGACCATAAATAATTTCATTTAGTCCTGGATCACCAACCCGTTGCACCCCTGCAAGTGTAACCTATGCTCCAATCAAGGCATTTTTTCTGTAATTTGTGACTAAGAAAACTAAAACTACCAAGTTTCAACTGTGTAGGTCTTTCGGAAGTTGGTTAACCACTTGCCTGCCGTGGTCGCATCAGATGTGACCACACCAGATTGGGTTTCCCTGACATGGTCGCATCTGATGTGACCAGTCAGAAACTCCCTCCCGGGCCCCTTGCACCTGTGGCTCCACAGCATCCCGATCACTGCTGGAAAGTGATCAGGCAGCTCGGAGGCACTCCATCCTGTAGCCAAGACTTCAAAGGAAACAGAGCAGCCACAGCTTCTCCTCCACCATGTCCTGATCACTGTGGTCTTTGGCCAGCAGTGATCTGGAAGTTTGGCAGGACTCACACCCAGTCGCTACAGAACAGCCATAGGTGCATCGGAAACAAAGCAGCTGCGGCTTCTCTCACACTGTGTCCCATTCACTGTGGCCAGCAGTGATCGGGCAGTCCACCACCAGCACCCTCTCCAGCTGAGCCTGCACTAACAACAGCAGCCCCGGCTCTGACCCCATGGGTCCCGATCACTGCTGGCCACAATGATCGGGCAGTCTCAAGTAAGTGTGTTTGTGTACACACTGTTATGGACTGGGATTTTTGTGGACCCGGGGTGGAAACAGAAGTGGAAGCAGGAACAGATTTAAATTGGAAAGTTGGTTATTTTATATGGATATTAGTAGACATGAAAATATACAGATAGTAACTAGAGATCCAATGTAAATAAACTTAGAACCGGGGTATGTGGATGATAGGTCACTGTAGTGGGAGAGAACAAAGTCAATGTCCAGAAAAGTGTCAGATGTCTAAAGTGAAATCCAGAAATTTTGCAAATGTAGCTGATTGGGATATTCTTATATCCTGTAGAATGGCTTGAATGAGATATCCTTGAAGAATGGCTGAGCGAGGGGTTAATGACAGGTTCAGAACACAGGAGTGGGTACCCTGTGGGAGATAGGGCAGTCACCACCGGACTGGAGGCTGTGGGACTGGTCAGAGCGATGCTGGGAGATCTGTGGTAGCCCATTAGCTGACAGGAGGCAGCGGTAGCACCGGAGCAGGAACAAAGCTTAAGAACATGGGGAACTCTCTCACAGCAAGCTGTAAAACATTTTGCACTGGCAACTAGAGGAAGCTCTAAACCCCCTTAAGTACCCAGCAGCAGAGCGTGAGTGGCTGAGAGAGATCACCTGATGCATCAGGATAGGTCCATTATGTCACATGACCTGAGACAAGATGGCCGTGCCCAGACACTCACAGCATGGTGATGCTGATAGCCTTACCCCTGCCAGCAGGACTCACAGACCTCAGACCCCCGCGTGCACCCAGCGCCAGTCTCCAAGTAGCCCTTCTGCTCCACGGGAGGTTTCTGTCCTCCCTGAGCTCGCCTTAGGACACCTGCGTTACGGTTTGACAGGTGTACCGACAGGGCTACTCAACAGCGTCTGCACTGGTAAGCACCGCAGGCTCCTGGGAAGAGATACCCTGGTCGTGACAGTAACCCCCCTCCTTTCGGGTGGCCTCAGGACACTCCTTTGGCTTCCCAGGATGGGTCAGGTGAAACTTACAGATAAGTCTAGGAGCGTGGATGTCTTCGGCCCTGGTCCAACAGCGTTCTTCTGGACCATAGCCTTTCCAATCCAGCAGATGACCATGACGAATGCGGGAATCCAATACCTGTTCCACCTCAAATTCTACCCCCTTTTCAGTTTGGACTTTAGGAGGAGTAGGAAGGATGTGAAGGAATTTGTTGAAGATCAAAGGCTTGAGCAAAGATATATGGAAGGAGTTGGGTATTTTTAAGTATGGAGGGAGTTGTAAATGATAGAAGACTGGATTAATAACTTCTAAGATCGAGAATGGTCCAATGAACCGAGGGGCGAATTTCACCTGAATTTCTACCTGAAGAGGTAGATTACGGCTGGAGACCCTCACTTGATCCTGTACCTGCATCTTAGGAACCACTTTACGTTTTCTGCCAGCTTGCTTTTTGTCTTTGTAAGGACTGTCTGAACTTAAGACCAAATCAAAGAGATGTTCCGCACAGTAGTATCCACTGCAGGCACATCAAAAGCAGGCAAGCTTCTAAATTCGGCAACCCTCGGGTGAAGACTGTAGGCCACAAAGACGGGAGATTGTCCAGAGGAAGAATAGTAGGATGCGTTGTGCGCAAATTCGGCCCAGGGGAGAGACTCGGACCAATTATCCTGGGATGAGGACATGAAGATTCTTAGGAAAGTTTTGAGGTCCTGGTTCACCCTCTCAGTGGAACCGTTGCTTTGAGGGTGATAAGCTGTGGAAAAACAAGAGATATGGTAAGAACTTACCTTTGTTATCTCTGTTTCTACGAAGTCCATAGGGTCCACAGGGTTGACCTTGGGGTATAGGTTGGGAACCAAATCCGGGCACCACGCAGTTAAAGCTTTTAGCTCCCAGGATGCACTTGGGTCCACTCTCCCTATAACCCCACCCCCAAGCCAGAGGCACCTCAGTTTGTAAGTAGCCAAAGGCCGGAGGAGGAGAGAAAAAGAGAGAGAAAACTGGAACACTCGATAACCATACTCACAGAAATGGGAGACGGAAAACCGGTGACCAGCCACACAGCCCATTCGAAGCCAGGTGCGTCAGGGCGGGCGCCCTGTGGACCCTATGGACTTCGTAGAAACAGAGATAACAAAGGTAAGTTCTTACCATATCTCTTGTTTTCTACTTCAGGGTCCATAGGGGGTCCACAGGGTTGACCTTGGGGATGTCCCAAAGCAGTTCAACCAAGGGAGGGGACGCTCCTGTGCTGAGAGGAGAATCCGCCGCCAAAAAGGAAGCATCCGGAGAGGCAAAGGAAACCAATGCCTAGAACCTTAAAAAGGTGTGGACAGAAGACCACGTGGCCATCTAGCAAGGCAAAACAGCCAAGGCGCCACAGCGAGCCACCCACGAGGGTTACATGGCCCGAGAAAAAACAAGCATCAATAACAGAAAGGCCTACCCATGGGTAGGCCCCTGAAGAAGACATACGAGGCCGTCCAGCCAACATTTGGCCATAGGCCGGCCATCCTTTCCTGTTAAAACCAGAAATTTCAGACCACCAACAAGGAGTCCGATTAACGGATCACATAAATCCACAGAGGCCGGACTACAGTCAATGAGGCCACACCAGCCGAGAGGACTGGGGACTGAATGGCCTCACCATAAGTTCCAGAATAATATGGAACCTAAAAATCACTAAGAAGAAACACAGGGTGAGAGCAACTCACACCCTGACAAGATGCCCTCCAGAAGAGGGAGCCACATGAGAACGCTCCCAATTCCGACACTCACCTGGGTGATATAAACTCCCTGAGAGAAAGAGAGAAAGCCAAAGCAATAGACCATGTAATGGCTATCACAACCAGCGGTTCCATTAACTTTCCCCGGAGTTAACGAAGAACCACTACTAACTCCCAAGGAGTCCCTAGGGAGGACAAATGGAGGCATAATCCAGAAAACACTCCAAAGGATGAACTGGATATCAGAGCGGAGCAATTCCATATCTTAATCATACTGACAGTGTAGAGATCCGCACTGTCAGGAAGGCCAGGCCGAGGGTGAAACCCAACCCAGCCAGAAGGAATGCCAGAATATCTGGAAATCCTGGACCCCAGAGGATCATATCGACAGGTATAATACCATAAGAATTATGGCTGCCACAGTTTGTGGTAGGTCCCAGCAAAAGCTGATCCATGTGCTCTAATCATTCCAACGATGACAAAGCCAGGGAAGCCGTAAGACCACTGTAGGGACGCAGTCAAAGACAAACTACCCAGGTCCAAGGCAAACCCCAGGACCCTGAGACAACAGGTCTGGGCAGTGAAGCATCAGGAATGGAGTATCGATGGAGAGACTCCGAAAAACCAAGTACCCCTGACATCTGGGGCAATCAGGAGCCACCAGCAGGAAAGCATCTCCGTCTCGATTGAAACACTTCCCTCGAGGAAGAATGGAGACCGGAGAACACAGGTACGCAAATTGGAAGAACCACTTCACCGACAAAGAGTCACTGAAGGTTGCTTCAGAATCCCCAGAGTTGGACTGTAACACCATAGTGTGATAGAGTCAGAAGGCCATGAGGGTCACCTCAGGAGGACCCCCCCCCTGCTCACCAGGAGATGAAACCTCTCTTGGGGAAGAGACTAGTCCCCTGGATGCACGTCGTGACGGCTGAGGACTCCCGCTTCCCAATGGAGAGCACCTGAAATGAACACTGTCGAGATGGTCGGGAGGAGACCCTTAGACAATGTCCGAATGTATGACATACCTGACATTGCCACCCAACGAACAGTATTGCTAAAAAGAAAGCCACTGTTCTGACCCTGTCGGACTGAACTTTTTCAGGTTCACCGGGAAACAAGGGCTATGCCAGAGTGAAGGCCCAAGACAGGCTAAAGTTCCAACAAGTTAATTGACAGGGTGGAATCGACAGACATCCAACTGCACTGAAATGGATGCGAACCAGACACTGTCCTTAGCAAAGAATACCCTGGACGAGATGGCCATAGTCACCCGAAAAGGGACCGACTTGCCTCCGGGGAGAGCATCATCGTTTGAACAGTGATCAGACAGAAAAAACTTGTTCCATCTGGAGATAAGCCAATTATGGAAAGGCCTGGAATGGAACTAAGCCCATTCCACCCTTCCAAAGGCAGACACTGAATAGTGGACCATGCATCCCAGAGTGTAAAGACATATGTCGACTGCGCAGACATCCATGTACTCCTAATGGAAGAGTGGAGATGCCGTCTTACGCCAGAAGAATTCTCCGATTCTGAGAATCCAGCAGGGCTCCTAGGTGAAGAATACCCAGAAAGGGATGCAGGGAGGACTTTTTCCCCATTGATTAAACGTCTGCACCCTGAAGAAGCCACAGTCAACCTGACCCGGCTGTAAAGTGATACCATAAAGTCCCCAGGTTCCAAACATAGTATGATGGAGCATAGGGATTGCCTCCTGAGCCCAGGTAGCTTTAGGAACTGGTTCAGGGAAATGAGACAGAGAATAGGCCAAAGAGGACCATTCAGCCACCACACCAGAAAGAAAGCAGAACAACCAGTCCCTCGCTGAGAAAGTGGGGATGGCCCAATTAGCTCCGCTTACCGCAACAACTGTATAGCTTTCTGGATTTGTAAGGCCCTGTTCCGAATAAGGGCCTGAGTACCATCACATGGAAATAGGCCGCCTGAGCAAAGAGAGTGCGTACCCTCCTACCCACGTAGCCGCGGCAACTAGACACTAGTACCGGGCAAACTGAGAAAATCGCCATCTCCCAGTGGTAGGCCTGTCTCGTCAGGCTGACGATATATCCGTAGGTTCAGAAGCAGGATCGGCTGGCAGTCCAGGCCTGCTCGGAACTGGATATGTCGGCCCTTGTAAAGGCCGACAGTCTATGAAGAAACAGACCTTTAGGCTGACCCAGAGGACAAAAAGACTTAATAGTCTGAGGCCCTATAGTGAGCATAGCTGAAGGCGGGAAATTTGTACTGCCACTGTCAAGGTCAGGACCCAACAAGATATACCCTATAGATGGTATCTGCACCTCTGCATTCCCAGAGCGCAGGCATAGGGTATTACGGAGGATACCGTCGCAGCCGGAACTCTGAAAGTTAGGAGCTGGTATCCAATATAGGCATGTCCACCTATGACAACTGCATATATTACGAGAGCGACCAAATACATTTGAACCCCAGACGTGTTGGAGGGGAAAAAACATTACAAATGCATCAGCTCAGTATGTAAAAGTATTAACCAACCATGCTATAGCCATGGTAGGATGGGTAACAACCCCTGAAAGCGAGTATACTGATTTCAGGCAGAGTTACCACCTACGGATCAGAAGAATCCGACCACGCAGGAATGGGAGGCGTAGTAACATCTGTAATCAGACGAGTAACATGCCCATCCACCCCAGGAGGGGCTCATGATGACCCTCAGGGAATTTGGGACAGGAGACCAAACACTGTTGTAATACCTCATATCTGGCAACAGCCAGAGTCCCGCCATGCGATCCACCCGCTAGTCAGCAACAGGGAACCAGAAGGCACGCCATACTGAGGGTGTATGATACAGGTGCAGGTCAACATTCACTCTAACCAGAATGGACCTGCCACCAGCCCAAAGCAGGGATAATAATACTTGAGATAGGCTTCCCCCCGTGTAAGAGGGAAAGAGCCCAAAACAGTATCCAGTTCACGGTAGAGCCAAGTGGGAAGTAACCACAGGGCGTCAACCACGCCAATTTGCGTTTCATAGAAAAACGACATCCACCCAGTGTGGCTGTTGTGGTAATCCCTGCAAGGGGCATGACAGACTATTGTGGCACCAGGGGGAATTCATATACTCGAAAAACCCCTGTAGGGAGCGGTAGTCTGTGTCACTGGGGAAGAGTGCAAGAAACTGCGAGATACCCTGAGATGAAAAAGGGGTAGTATGGTGAAGTAACCCCAAGTGAGGTACAACAATGGGGCCCGCCCGGCGATCCGCAATTAAGAGGATCCCGAGAAAACAAACCGCCCAAGGGGGTCGTGAAAGGGGCCGGCACCCGATGACGCCACATACAGAACCCTTTAAGAGTTAAATCCTCCGCACTAACACCTGCAGCACATGGCTTGCAGGATAGTAAAAATGGGTGCAGCATAACGCTCTTGATCAAGCAGCGCTATACTGGTCCTGACTGATACTAAAAATTAGCTGCAGGGACCCATTTTCAGCGTATGCAACACACAGTTCCACTCAAAATATGGCAACGTGCAGCACGCAACAGTATGTGACAAACCTCACAAATATTAACAAGTATATAAATGTGAGGTCTCAGAACCACCCCAAGTACAGCTGTATTAGGGCAGATAAGGAAAGGGATAGATATACACTGACAGGTGAGAGAATACAGACAGTCAGCACTAGCATAAGTCACATACAATGCAGATATATACATATATACATAAACATGTCATATAATATACTGCACTATTACACTGCATGCAACTTACCCAGATTCAGTGTCTGGGAAGGCTACAGCGCTGTGTACACTGACCTGATGGTGAGGTACGCAGGGGGACTGGACCAACTGCCATCTCCAGAGATTTCTGCTGCACCACAGAGAAAATGGCCGCTGGAGACCTCAGAAGAAGCGTGGCCCGCGGAGGAAGCAGCTCAGCGACACCAGACTATAGATACTGAAAGGTGCGCTGAGCTGAGGGGAGGAGCCGCTGTAACAGGGAAGGCTGCCTCCCCTGGCCGGCTATTAACCCCCGGGACGCCGGCTCCCTGCACCGAACACTAAGTCCCTGGTGGTCTAGTGGACACACGGGGTATGGGGGGCCCGCCGCCACTGCCGGCGCCTCCGGTCTGTCCCCAGAGACCGGAGGCACAGGACTGCATTTCAAATGCGCGGATCACCGCAAGCGGTGATCCGCGACCTTACCTGCTCCCCGTGGATCCGGCAGCAGTCCTGGGCGCCCGCAGAGTCCGGCTAGTACAGACTCTGGGGTCCCGCTGAGATCCCCAGATCTGTACTGGCGTCTCAGCGCCAGCGGGGTGACGGAGCGGCAGCTTAGACGTCCTATGGACAGTCTGACGCTGCCGCTCTGAAGAGTCCAAAGGAAAAATAAAAAACTCTGTCCTTTAGAAAAAATAAAGCTTAGGGGCTGCTAATCAGCTCCCCACTGCACTAAATGGTGACCCGACTCCGGCCGGGCACAACTTAAACTGAGGTGCCTCTGGCTTGGGGGTGGGGTTATAGGGAGAGTGGACCCAAGTGCATCCTGGGAGCTAAAAGCTTTAACTGCGTGGTGCCCGGATTTGGTTCCCAACCTATACCCCAAGGTCAACCCTGTGGACCCCCTATGGACCCTGAAGTAGAAAGGTACGTTTAACCTGTAACGGAGCAGAAAGCCCTCCAAAATTTTGCCACAAACTGAACCCCCCGGTCTGATACAATTTCTTTTGGAGGTCCATGCAACCTAAATATGTGATGCACAAATAGATGAGCCAAGTCAGGAGCAGATGGCAACTTCTTGAGTGGAATATAGTGGACCATTTTTGAGAAACGATCCACTACCACCCAGATGGTGGTATACCCATTGGAAGGAGGCAGATCCATTACAAAATCCATGGACAAGTGTGTCCATGGGTGAAATGGTACAGGAAGAGGCATCAATTCACCAGCCGGACCAAGTCGAGGGGATTTGTGTTGAGCACTCCATGGTTTTATGGATGCCGAACCCAGGTCAACAGTTGTTTCCGCAATTCCGGGGGCCACAAAGATCTTTCCAGTGGGAGGTTGTAATTTGACAGTGGCAAAGACTTTTGATTCTAATACAGGTGTATCTCGTAGCATGTATAAGTCATTATCAGCGGAAAATGAATGTGACAGCGCATCGGCTTTTTGATTCAGGACTCCTGGGCAGTATGTTAGGGTAAAGGAAACACGAACAAAGAATATGGCCCAGGAAGCCAGGCGAGGACTAATACATTGTATGTTTTTTAGAAAAAAATTGCGATCGGTGAAGACGGTAAAGGGGAACTTGGCGCCTTCTAAGAGGTACTGCCATTCCTCCAAGGCCAGTTTCACAGACAGTTTTTTTCTGCAGGGGAGAACTTCCTCGAGGAGAACCCACAGGGATGGATCCTATTGTCTTCAAATCTTTGAGATAGAACAGCCCCCACTGCCTCCAGATGAGGCATCTACCTCCAATAAAAAAGGCCTGTTGGTATCTGGTTGTCGCAATACTGGTGCTGAAATCAAAGCTTGTTTAAGTAGCTGGAAAGTTGTCTCCCCGCCTCAGGAGGCCAAAATGAAGGATTGGCACCTTTCCAGGTCAAGGCCGTGATGGGAGCCATTAACGAGAATAAGCCTTTAATGAAGCATCTGTAGTAATTGGAAAAGCCAAGGAGTCTCTGGATGGATTTCAGAGATGTCAGCCGGGACCAATCTAGTATAGCCTGGACCTTCTTGGGGTCCATTTCCAACCCAGATCCAGAGATGATATACCCCAAGAAGGGGATGCTTGGGACACTGAAGGCACAATTCTCCAATTTACAGTACAGGTGGTTCTTCCTCAACCGAGACAAAACTTCTTTAACAAGATGCCGGTGTTCAATGGGAGAAGAAAAAAATCGAAATGTCGTCTAAATAGACCACAACCGAGACATAAAGAAGATCTCTAAGATCTCGTTGACGAATCCCTGAAAAACTGCAGGTGTGTTGCAAAGCCCGAATGGCATGACCAGATACTTGAAGTAACCATCACGTATATTGAATGCAGTTTTCCACTTGTCACCTGCACGAATTCGGATGAGATTATAGGCACCTCTGAGGTCCAATTTAGAGAATAAGGTGGATCCTTTGACTCTGTCAAATAGTTCAGTAATTAATGGAAGAGGGTATCTGTTCTTAACTATGATGTCATTGAGACCCCTGTAATCAATACATGGTTGGAGGCCTCCATCTTTCATAGAAACAAAAAAGAAACCCGCATAGGCAGGAAATGTAGAAGGTCGGATTAATCCTTTTTCAAAATTCTTTTTAATGTATTCCGTCATGGCAACGGTCTCGGGCAACGACAAAGGATAAGTGCGGCCATGAGGGGGCGTCTTTCCAGGCATCAATTCGATTGGACAGTCCCATTCCCTGTGAGGAGGTAAGACGTTAGCCTGTTTTTCAGAAGAAAATGTAGAAAATGATTGCTATTCTTCAGGAATTTGTGGTATTTCAGAAGTGACAATCTTTTTTACAGGTTGAATCTTCGGAAAACAAGAACCTTGGCACGCCTTACTCCAAGACTGAACTTGCATAGTCATCTAGTCAATCTTAGGGTTGTGTTTATGTAGCCATGGGAATCAGAGTATGATACCATAGGATGCCTTGGGTATTATTAAGAAACTGATATGTTCAGAATGGAGAGCTCCAATACGAACCCGGAGAGGTTGGGTCTTCCTTAAAACAATTCCATTAAATATGCGTCTACCATCGGGTCAAGGAGATAGCATGGTCCAAGGTGATGCAGGGAACTTGCAGTTTATCTTTATTTCCTAGCAATTATAATAAATGTGCATACTTGAATCTTATACCTTAAAGCTTATGGAACCTTGTATGTGACTATGTAATGTGTGAGTATGTGGGGTTTGATGTAAAGACGCTAGTTAACTTGGGGCAGATGCATGTGCGTGAAGCTAATATTCAACGTTTTCATACAGGATCTTATGCATTCGCTAATATGCGACTAGTTAACAGCGCAATTGTGCGTATTAATGTGTGTATGAGAAATGGTGAAAGATGCAATCGCATGATGCTAATAGTAATATCGCAACATGTACTAAAGTGTGAGTTGATCTAAAATGGCGCTTGGGCGGCCATTCACAAAATGGCATCTTGCGATCTCATTTCCAAGATGGCGTCTTGCGGCCAGTTGCAAGATGGCATCGCTGTGATCCAATTTTAAACTGATCTTGTCTCAGCCAATTATCCAGCTTCGACATTCCTCTTTAGAGAGACTGGTTCGGTTAACCTGTATGGGTTCTTCATCTGTAGAGGAGGGAGGAAAATATGCAAGAGAGGGGGTAGGAGGAGGTCTAGGGCGTTCCGATCTATGCTTCTCCGCCTGGCATTTTCTGAAGCAAAGATCTACTTTATTGCATAGCGAGATGAGGTCATTGAGGCTGGTGGGTAAATCACGAGTGGCTAGGTCATCCTTTATCCGATCTGAGAGTCCGTGCCAGAAGGCCGCTGTCAGGGCTTCCTTGTTCCATTTGAGTTTCCATGCCAATGTCTGGAACTAGATAACATATTGACTGACAGGACGGATTCCTTGTTTCAGATGTAAGATACTGTATGATGCGGAAGTGGTTCTTTCAGGCTCATCAAATATCCTCCTGAATGAAGTTAGAAACTCAGAGCAATTATTTAATAGAGGGTCAGATCGTTCCCAGACCAGAGAAACCCAGGATAAGGCTGAACCGGATAATAATGATACAATATAAGCCACCTTGGTCTTCGGAGTAGGGAAATTTGAAGGCTGGAGTGTAAAATGCACATCACACTGATTGAGAAATCCACGACACAGTTTAGGGTTGCCATCAAACTTGCTGGGAGTGGGCAGATACAGACGAGGAGGAGACCCAGCAGTAGAGACCACCGAGGTAGAGACAGCGGTAACTGCAGGAGTGCCAGGGGAAACCAGCGATGCCTGTAATGCATCCTGGCGGTGCGCCATCTCCTGTACATACTGTGCCATTTGTTGTTGCATGGCCTCTAGGCCCTCCAGACGTGTTGCTATGCCCTGGAATAAATCTGTTCTGGACTCCTGTCCAGTGGCCGAATCCATTAGGCCAGTGCAAACTGTTACGGACTGGGATTTTTGTGGACCCGGGGTAGAAACAGAAGTGGAAGCAGGAACAGATTTAAATTGGTTTGTTATATGGATATTAGTAGACATGAAAATATACAGATAGTAACTAGAGTCCCAATGTAAATAAACTTAGAAGCGGGGTATGTGGATGACAGGCCACTGTGGGAGAGAACAAAGTCAATGTCCAGAAAAGTGGCAGAGAAGTAAAATCCAGAAGTTATGCAAATATGGCTGAATGAGATATCCTGATATCTTGTAGAATGGCTTGAATGAGATATCCTTGATGAATGGCTGAACGAGGGGTTAACGACCGGTTCAGAACACAGGAGTGGGTACCCTGTGGGACTGGTCAGAGCGGTGCTGGGAGAGGTATGCAGTCGGAAAGCCGGCGGACCTAATCCCGACAGCCGGCTTCCCGACTGCTTAATCCCGGCGAGGGTTAAATAACCGGGGTCTACATCTAGACGCCTGTCATTTTACCGACGCCGGGAGACAGACGCCCGGCATCCCGATCGAAGTGTAGCCGGGCGCCGCTGCGGACAGCCGTGGGGGGGAGGGGGTTAAGTTTAGGGCTCCCGGGGGGGAATTAGGGTTAGGCACCTCCCCCAGGAGGTTAGGTTTAGGCTAGGGGGTGGGAGGGTTAGGGTTAGGCACCCCCAGGGGGGACTTAGGGTTAGGCACCCCCCAGGGGACACTTAGGTTTAGGCGGCGGGGAAGGGGGGGTTAGGTTTAGGCACTTAGAGGGGGGATTAGGGTTAGGCACTGGGGGGAAGGTTAGGGTAAGGCACCCTAAAGGAGGGTTAGGGTGGGGGAATAGGTTAGTGAAAACTTACCTGTGGACGATCAGGATTTTCATCCTGTTCGGGCAACCGCTGTCGGGATTTGAACCGCCGGAGCCCTGGGAGATCTGTGGTAGCCGATTAGCTGACAGGAGGCAGAGGTAGCACCGGAGCAGGAACAGGGCAGTCACCACCGGACTGGAGGCTGTGGGACTGGTCAGAGCGATGCTGGGAGATCTGTGGTAGCCCATTAGCTGACATAAGGCAGCGGTAGCACCGAAGCAGGAACAAAGCTTAAGAACATGGGGAACTCTCTCACAGCAAGCTGTGAAACACGTTGCACTGGCAACTATAGGGAGCTCCAAACCCCCTTAAATACCCAGCAGCAGAGCGTGAGTGGCTGGGAGAGATCACCTGATGCATCAGGATAGACCCACTATGTCACATGACCTGAGGCAAGATGGCGTCCAGACACCAGCAGCATGGTGATGCTGATAGCCTTACCCCTGCCAGCAGGACTCACAGACATCAGACCCCCGCGCGCACCCAGCGCCAGTCTCCAAATACCAGCTACCCCGCTGGAAGGGCCACACCACAGCGTCCGCACTGGTAAGCACCGCAGGCTCCTGGGAAGAGATACCTTGGTCGTGACACACATATATTATATACAAGGAGCAGAGTATATGCGGCACTCAGAGGCTTCAATAAGACACATAACACAAGTCTTCCTGTGGTCAACGTTTCAATGGCTATGCATTTCGTGTGCCGCATATACTCTGCTCCTTTATTATAGCATGTCTATGTTGATATGCTGATGCTGGCAATGAGGTAAAGTTATTTCTGTCATTAGGGAGTGCCGGACTATTGGATTGTGTATGTGTGTATGTATATATATATATATATATATATATATATATATATATAACACACACACACACACACACACTAATATGAGTATATTGAAACCAGCATGGGCCGGGTCACCTCAGAGTCTGCCCCCCACTTGGCCCCATACCATCCTCCACTCTGTCTGTCTGCCCCCACCCACTGCTCTGTCATGGCTCCGTCCTCGCCTCTCTATCCCGCCCCCTGCTCCCTACTGCCAACATGGTAAAGCTATTATTTTTTTTTGAACTATAAAACAATTTTTTTGCAAAAATGTCCCCACAAATTGAGATTTTTTTTTTTAATTGTCACATTATTTAAATAACTATTTAAACTTGATTTTACATCTTAGTTTAAAAAAATATATATTATATTGAATCAGCTTTAAATAGCTCTTATTTACATTTTTGGAAAACATTAACGTGTTTTGATGTACCTAAATTCACTCTGTTTTACACACCTTAAAGTATTATTTTGACTAATGAAATAATTACTTGTGCTTATACTTGGCACATTGAAGATTATTCCTGGTCTACACAAACCATCATAAAATTTAGTGATCTAGCACATTGTGGACCTCATTCAGAGTCGATTGCTTGCTGCAAGCGATCGCTCTGAATGAGGGCGGATGCTTACTTTTTTAAGTGCTGCCTCCTGATCGATTGCTAGGCTGTGGGTTACCACCCACAGCTCTTGCGATCGACCAGGGTGATGGTCGCGATGGTCAAGACCATCGCGACCATCGGGACTAGCGACGAGACCCTAAGGTTGGGTCTCATCAACCGCAAGCCCCAGGGAGCTTCCTGCTCTGATCAAGCAGGAAGCTCCCCACTGACATCACTGCTGATGTCAGTGGGGCCGCCCCCAAACGGCAAGTGTTCAGTCGGGAACGCCTCCATTTGGCTGGCCATGCCCCCTGCCTGCCTCCCAAATGGAGCGAGCTGTCACTCACCTTCGACAGGTCGCCCCCTTTGGTGCGAGACCCGTAACGACGGAGCGCCCATCCCTAGCCGGGTCTTGCGCATGCGCACGTCGGAGCCGGTTCCGACGTGCGCATGCCCAGTGGGGAAACATCGACCTGGTTGCGAGCGTTCTGAATGACCCCCTGTGAATCTGCCCTACCTGCACTGCAATGTGCCAAGTTACTTCTTATTTGCATTGCTAACAACTCAGAATTCGCCACAAAGTCTCTTATGTAACTCATATTGAGAAATTTATGCAAGCTTGATAACTTGTAGCTAAAACTGTTTTGCAAAACAACAAAGCTTTTAAAATGAGCTTGTAAAAAGGCAGTAATTTAAGCAGTGATTTTATTAATAACTAGGGTTTTTCACATACTTTTTTAACACATATAACATCTTATTGGAATACAAGATCCTACATAAGCTGTAAAACTATTAGGGGTTGATTAAATTAAGGGCAATGTCCGCAATATAGTGCGCTCCCATGCCGCACATACAGCAGTCCCTAAATAAACATATTTTAATGTGCACCCCTATTGGGCTGCAGAAGAAAATTAGCAATTTTGGGTCAAAATGTCAATATTCAGGGTGCGTCCAACAGAACATCGGGGGCATTGACCGCTATTCAACCCTGATTGAATTGTCCCCTAAGGGACAGTTATAAATGATTAGGACTTGGTCCCAATAATTATAATTTATCGCTGCTTATTGCGTCAATAAAAAATTAAATATCTCTGGCATGTAGTTATTCACATGCAGGGCTCCTCCTTGCGATGTGTAAAAGCAAAGAGATGGCTAATGTGGTCACTTTACTTCTGGTATTGGGACCTGGCTGCCAATGCCATAACAAGCCGGCACCGCCCCCTACACTTGTGATGTCATTACAACACCCCTAGGGGGCGGTACCACAGACACTACTGCCGGCTAGGGGACAGGGTTGGTGACACTACTTCCGGCTCCGGTAACTAGAGCACTGCTGACAGCGTCATAAGGCCCCCATTCATCAACGAAGGCAAGTACCAGCGGTATTTTTCATTTAGTAGCAGTGTGATACAAATGAAAAATCCACTGGTATTTACTAATACTTACCCCTCCGGAGAGGTCCAGCGAAGTCCTCCTCGTCTGCGGGGTCCTCTGCTGGGCTGCTGGCAGCCTAACGCTGCCAGTGATGGGCCCCGGTGAATTGCGCATGCGCAACAGTCCATCTGCACATGACACGGGGACCCGGCAGTGCCTTGAAGGCTTTGCTGAAGCCAGAAAGGCAGTGCCAGGTCCCCATTACCATCAATGGGGACCGCATAGTTCTCGCCATCTAAAGATGTTGAGAACGATGCTGTGACAAACAGCGGTAATCTTAGATTTCCGCTGTTTGTTAAATCCAAAAACGAGGACATAGGGCCTGATTCAGAGCCGTTCGCTATTTGCGGTCGTTCGTTTAAAAACAAGGGGTGGCTATTCAAATGATCCGTACGCACATTGCAGTCTGTTCACACCTCTAAGTCTGAACGAGCGAGCAAAACATACGCTCGTTTATTTGTTAAAAACGCCCCCTGGCCGCTCGCACCATACGTCATGTCCGCTATTTATTAGCTTAATCGAGTACATCGACCAGCGTATGAACTGCTCGCTATTCTTGTGGTTGGTGTTTGCTACCACAAATTTGCGAGCAGTTCTGGCTCTAAAATAACCAAGTGACGTGGTCACTGACGCTGCTGTTTTAAATATACACACCCATAAAACGCCCGTTTTGACCTTTAAGCACGCCTGCGTTCGGATCTCCACTCCCCATTTTCAAGCACCTTCCCCTGTTACCACCCACATACGCCTCATTCTGTCACTCAAAATAGCAGGCACTCGCTATATAGCGTACAAACGATTTTCGGCCGCACTGACTGGTTCGCGCATGCGTAATAAAAACCGTACGCATGCGCAGATGTGCAAACATCGCTCGTAACGAGCGTACTGCCGCTAACGAGCGGCTCTGAATGAGGGCCATAGCCCCTTTAGCGAGCACTAAAGGGGATATGCTTCGTGGATAAATGGGGGCCTAAGGATTCCATCTGAGGAAGGCGTAGCTACCTGGCCAAGATCCGAAATGCCTTGTATTCCGTAACTTGGTACATTCTGCATTTTAGGAGCCCCCATAAAAATATATGGGATAAAGGGGGACCACAACGAATATATCGCCATCTGCTGCGGTCTCCTGTACATCCATCTAGGACAATGGTCGGTGAACAGGCGTAAATTACCCCACATGGGGTAAAAATGAAATTCCTGGGGGTAAAAGACGGACAGCTGGGCATACATATGAATCATTCTATAATATAGAATGATTCATATGCATGCCCGGCTGTGCCACAGGGAGGCTCTAAGCCGGACGCCCCCTGAGATGTTATCACCAGCGGGCGCCCGGCTCCTTCCCTGCAGCGCTGCGTTAGTCGGAGTTCTCTTCTGAACTCCAGCTTCCGCCTCTCTCCAATGCGCACTTTGGGAGAGACGTCACGTCTCTTCCATAGTTCCGAGGAGTAGCCAGGTGGACAGGATGGCGGCGGAATGAGGAGCGGGGATTAAGGTGTTTTTTTTTGTACAAGCGGTGCTACAGGGGCATTATATGGGGGCACTAATACAGGGGCATTATAGGGGGGCACTACTATATGATTTCCTTCCTTTCAAATCCAAAGGGTAACGTCGGCGTATCTAAATATATTTTGGGGTAAAAGGTAAAAAAGTTCCCTGACCCTTGATCTAGGAGGTACTTACTTATAATAAGCGGGCAAATATGTTTTGATAAATAAGCCCTTAGTAACATACAAGCTGCATTGTACTGAAAAACATCATCACTTGGCACAATGATACCTTCTGACTTCGTCCTTTTGTGTACCATGGACGTGTAACCTGTGTTATTTACTATTACAGAACATACAGCAACTTCATTATTCATATCAAGGTAATATGAAGCTAAGTATACGATTCAAGCGATGTCAGCTGCTCATGAGTCCCACCCAGCATCGGAATAATGTCCACGAAGAATTGATACCGACTCCGAGTTATTAGTTACTGCATTCAAACAGCGAGCGAACCTCAGCTCGCCTGCCTGTCAGCCAATCACATCGCGTGTTGTTGAGGCATCATGTGCCCGGCAGTATCACTGAGGCTGGGCACTGCGCATTTGTCAGGGGAAGCAAGATGGCGGCGACCCCCGTGGACCTGGAGCTGAAGAAGGTATAAGCTACATGCTGGCCGGTCTTACACTAACACACCTATATAATACGGGCTTTATCAGTAATCGCAGTTCCCAAGCAATGGTCGGGATGGTATTTTCGTAAGTTTAGATTTGCATAGTGGAAGTCCATAATTATCATATTTTGTATATGTATTATCGCTATTAGCAATACTCTGTTTTACAGCAGGAGTCAGTGAGAATGGGCCAGATGATTATCACTTTCTGTAAACCAATTTGCCAGTAAATCTTTATCATCCGATTGTGATGCTTAGTAATATATGTTATGTAACTGTAAGCCCATGAGGTTTTTCTGCAATTGCTTTGTACTGATTTGGTGATAATACATTCGACGCAGGGATCGATCCCACAATAAGGTGTTCTGGAATACCATGTATGGCACATGATTATGGGGTCAATTCAGTCAGCTGCCATGTGCCGTACATGGTGTTCCGGAACACCACATTGCGGGATCCCTGCGTCGCTGGTTTGCTTCGCACCCGGTGCGCTTTAAAATCAGCGATGTAGTGGCTGCTGTAACTGGCAGATATGTGCACAGCTGAACATCACTTGGGGGTCTATTAATGTACACATGAAGTGGCTACTAAAATATTTTCACTATATATCACATTGGTGTGATATATAGTGGTTTAGTGGCCAGTCATGTACACTTACCTCTCCAACGTCTTCGGGCGCTATAAAGACCCTCCGCAATCACTGGACACCAGTGAGAAAGAATACAGACATAACAGGAGCCCGATATGTCTGCTCTTCCCTGCACATGCCCCGGCGTCAGGGCCGGCTCTAGGGGTGTTCCACCTGTGCAGTCACACAGGGGCGCCACCCATAGAGGACACACCCTTCTCCAACATCCCGTTTTCAGCGGGACTGTAGTGTCCCTCTGTTCCACCCATGGGCCGAAGTGGCTGGTCAAATCGGGAGGTTGGGGACCCCCACCGCTGCAGCTATGTGGTGGTGCCGGACCCCGGAGACTCGGAATGGATGTTCGGCTTGCGGTCCAGATTATGTCATCTTTAGAAGGCAAATCTGTACCGCAGGAGAGGAACGGAAAGCTGAGCTTTCCGTTCCTTTATGAATCGCACTCGTCATACAGTAGTTTGGCGATGCAATGCAGGCATGGAGCAGGGGTACCACTGGAGAAGTAATACATTTCTCCACAGTAAACGTGCTCCATCAATTGCACGAAGCAGAGAAGAGCTCTGATTTCAGCTATTAGAGCCCAATTGATTTGACCCCCTAAAACTAGGCACGTAATTGAATAATACTGAAAAGACTGTTTTACTATTACCACAGAAAATATTTTTCAGGCCACTTTATAAGAAAAAAAAAAAAAAATGTCACCGATGCAACTAAGCGATGCTTACCTCACCGGTGCAACTAAGCGATGCTTACCTCACCGGTGCAACTAAGCGATGCTTACCTCACCGGTGCAACTAAGCGATGCTTACCTCACCAGTGTTACTGACCACATCACTGGCCAGTCAGTGCAAATTTGAATGGAAAAAAAGTTTATTAATGGGAAAATTGATTTATTTTAGTGATAATTGTTTGTAATATAATTTGTCACTTTTGCCATCTTGAAATAGCAGGAGCCATCGGATGGACGCACTTGTTAGATTCTCGCTAATATCTTGCTTCCTGTTAGCTGCCAGCATTAGACTCTGTTAAATAGTGAAAAATCCTAATTCCTTTGAAAGCCGTTGTCTTTATCAGCATTATTGGGTCTATTTATCAAGCAGTGATAACCACTTTTTCAGCAATTTTAGGCAGGAATAGGGGTTATTGCTGCTTCTCTACACTTAATCAAGAGGCATATCATGGTGAAATCTCAGGTTTTTCCAGTGGCAGTTTTCTTTTTCTTGCTCCTTAACAGGCTACGAGGGCGACTAAGGCATTTAGCTTTTCCTTGCTTGTGGTAACTTACCATCTCAGGATGGCGTTATGCTTACTGGGGCCGCAGTTGTCCAGACTCCTATTGAAGTTGAACTACACATACATGCCTTATTGTCTTGCAAATATGCAGTAGGGAAAATGTTGCACATCCTACTGGGCATGCATGGGATTATAGGATCACGGATGCGCAGTATAGGCAAACCGTGAACATGCTTATTGGACATGTGCATCCAGGACTTCTCTGGCAGGTGAAAATTTGATAAGTAATGGCGCCATCATATTCTGTATTGCTGCGATGTGTGTTAGCACAGAGAAAGCGTAGGGATTAATTAAGACTCATGACTTTTTGGAGTTTAATAAATAGACTTGTTAGCCTGGCTCCTTCACTCTGTCCCCCGCAGGCTGGGAGCCATTGGTGGGTAAGGAGGCGGGTCATCACTTCCACTGCACATGTCGATCTCTGGACATGCCACAGCCGATTTAATATATAGATGCTGATGGCTTCGGGAATCAGTGTATTTGAGGATTGGCTGAGGCTTTCAATATAAACCTCATGTTTTCAGATTCAAAAAATGTATCTGTATGATATAATTTGTTTATGCTTTTCAGAGGAATGTGTTCAGCCAAATTTGAAACACAGCAGTTTAAGAAAAATAAATGTTGACTTGAAAAAAAAAAAATTATAAAAAAAAAATCCTCAACTTTTTCAGCAATGTAGGTGTAAAGAAATGCAACATCGTCATCTATGAGCAATACCTGCTGTGTAATCATCTTCCAGGCCTCCCATTACACTTTGTAAAAATTTATTTAAGTAAATCATGGGGGACCCTCTCAGCTCCTCAACACACCAGTATCGTTTGCAAAACTATTTGATTATTCTCAGATACTGTGTTTTTATTGGTGGTGATATTGGCAAACTGCTGGACCAGGTTGTGGAGAAGTACTAAGCCTTGGAGAGTAATAAAGTACCAACCAAACAGCTCCTTTACAGGCTGTGTTTGAAAAATGAGAGGAGCTGATTGGTTTGTACTTTCTCTCTTCACTTTACCTCTCTCCAAGACTTAGTACATCTACGCCTATATGTTTTTTACAGATACAATGTGACTCTCATGTAGATGTTACTTTGACACGTACACCTAAACATTTTTTGCAGGCCAAGTATAACCCTTCATGGCAACCGTATTCTCCGATGGCAGTGGCCTCTGTCAGCAGGATAATGTGCCCTGCCACGCTGCAAAAATTGTTCAGGAATGGTTTGAGGAACATTACAGAGTTCGAAGATCTCTGTATGTATGTGTGTGTGTGTGTGTGTGTGTGTGTGTGTATATATAGATCCAGCACTCCAGAACACAGTAATATTAGCCAAGGTGCCTATCTTAATAAAATATATACCAGGTAGCAGAGGTGGCACCCAGGGACTTGGTATTTAGAAGAGTTTACAACGTTTCGGTTTATCACAAAACCATCTTCATTGATACAATTCAATAAGAAAAGTGCTCACCTTATATAACCCCCACTCTCCTGAACACCTCCAGGTTCTATCCATTATCACTGGCCAAGCTGCTCTCCCATCGGCTCAGGTCACACAGGTGCGTCTGCGTCACGCCCATGGCAACACTTGCTATGATGGGCGGATTTTTGGCTAGGAATCACGGTGGTACTTCACAATAAACAAACATAACTTCCCTGGGAACTGTTGACAAACAGGGAAGAATTAAGGGCTCCAGCTAAATGCTGAAATCCAAATACTGGGCGCTTGGCGGTGCATCACACAGTATCAGGAAATGCAATGTAGCTCACTACTAGAAGTGATTGTAACAACCCCCATGTTAAATGTACACAATATGTGAGTCAGTGTGAAACCACATACCCGCACACCCAGTGACAACAAGGAAATACATAATACTTCATGTCAAAAAACATATAGAAAAACAGATACTAAAGTTATCAGAGAGGTCAAACACAGCAAATACTCTCAGGCAATTTAGTAAGTACATTATGTACAAACAGATGAAACTGGGCTGTGTAGAACTTACCCATGCACAGACAGAACCATAAATGTAATCAAGCCCATTGTATCATACTAGAAATAGAAAAGTGTATGTGTATGTATATATATATATATATATATATATATATATATATATACACACACACTGTTATATATATATATATATATATATAACAGTGCAGAAACTCAGTACTATCAAGTAAATAAAGAATGATTTTAATAACTCACAATAAATGTGACAATTACACATATATAAAATTCAATATAAAAGCAGGAATATTCAAGATAGAGCTGATACCAGTGGCAAAAATGGTAATTATAAGCCCATATATATCATAGCATACATATTATTCATTAATCAAATTTCCAATGGGAATTAGTCCGTGTAAGCTGAAATATTGAAAGTTCTGCCCTCCACAGGAGGTCTCCTACGGTGCTTATCCAATAACCGGAAAATATCCCAATGTAAAAAATGCTGATTGTATGAGCAGACCAGTGACCGTGAGCTGGAAGTCAGTAAAAGGTGAGAACTGTATATGTGCAGTAAGCTCTCGCCTATAGATGGAATGATCCAATAATTAGCAGGACTGCGTGTATATTCCAAATGCAGCAGTTGTAAACGCCGCGACCACCTCCGATTGTCCGGCTAGCGCGTGGACATGAGTCGCAGCTTGTCTAGCTATGCGGTGGACAAGTGGTAACATGCAGAGTCCCGTTCCGGTCCTGGTAGGTGATGACAATCTGAATTGTTGGCAATGTTGCGGCCAGAGAAAAAAGCCGTCAGCAAGTGAAACTGACACCAGTATATTCAGTCCTCCTGCAAGGTCAGTAATAGCGGCAGTGGCTGACGCGTTTCCCCGTGTCTCCTCCCACGGCTTTGTCAGAGGCATATGCCACTTGCTCCAAACATCAGATTTAAATAAGACCACTAACAAGCAGATCCATTTCAGTTGTAACTAATTGACTAATTTGTTTCAAACAGTCTGGTTTGGCCCCATGTATTTAATTGAAGTGTCTAGAGACACTATGTTTTAAATATTTGTTTATAATGTTTCGACGATGCTCCACAAAGCAAAGCTTTACGGACCTTGTTGCCCGACCCACATATATTAAATTGCATTCGCAGTTTAACATACAAATATTGAATTTCGAATCACCATTAATATGTTTCAATCTCATACATCTTATCCTCACCATTACAGTATACAGATTTAGTGTTATTGGAAACGCAGCGACAAGTAGTGCACCTGAATTTGCTGCACTTTAAGAAACCTTTTGGTCTATTTTGTAGCCAATTTTTCGTAGTTGAATTATGCTCTTCTAGGGGTTTCAAAAAGTTAGGCGCCAATAGTGTTTTAAGAGACTTATTCTTTTTGTAAATAACAACCAAAGGTTTTTCTGGGATGCATTTTTTTTTTCAAAATAGCATAATGTTTTAAAATACTTCAAGAACAAGGGGTCCCGTCTGCGCCAAAAGATTGTTCCAAACAAAGAAAAGTCCTCCTTCATCCACTGACGATGTTTCTCCAAAGCATATAAGTGTAAACAGGAGAAAAGAAAATATAGACACTAATTAGGAATACGATCCTTCCAGAATCACTTCAGATAGAGAGAATTTCCCAAATGACCAATGAAAGGTATTTTTCAGCCAACACCTCTAAATTTCTCCAGTGGTATACGGAAAAGGAAAGCCACCTCTGTGTATATAGGCAATTTTCAGTATAGGCTTACATTTCATGCTTACATAAATAAACATGTGACATGCTCATCAAGGTTTCTTTTGTGGAATCCTCCTCCTTTCCACTTCAAAAGAGTGCATATAAAGAGAGGGAACAAACTCCAGATGTATAAAACAACCTTATATTTATTGGTAAACAAATAGACTAAAACAGAATGAGGACATCCGTACCATCACACTTGTACAGTCCTGTAATCACCCCAAAGATGTAATAAAGACCCTGGTTCAAACAGGGATGTCAGTGGGGCCGGCCCCAGACGGTAGGCGTTCCCATGTGAACGCCTCCGTCTGGGCAGCAACGCCCCCGGCACGCCCACCAAAGGGGGCGTGCTGTCACTCACCATCGACAGCACGTCCCCTTTGGTGCGAGACCCATAGCGACAGCTTGGCTGTCGCTATGCGGGTCTAGCGCATGCGTATGACGGAGCTCACTCCGTCGTGCGCATGCGCACTAGGGCACCACTGAATTAGGCCCATAATCCATTATTTGGATGATCTGTTGCTCAAGGCTCCATCGGTATCTCTTCTATCAGATCATGCCTTACTGACCTATCACACTCTAACCCAACACGGTTGGATAATCAACTTCAAGAAGTCAAATCTCAATCCGTCCCAGAAGCTTCTATTTCTGGGCATGATAGTGGATATGGAATCACAGAGGATTTTTCTTCCAACAGCGAAGGCCAGGGATATCCGGTTGTTAGTTCAGCTAGTCCTCAGTCCAAAGAAGGTGTTAATGCCTCTTTGTCTGCGTCTCTTAGGAAAGAGGGTAGCTGCTTTCGAGGCACTACAGTTCGGCCGATTTCACTCCAAGGTTTTTCAGCTGGACCTGTTGGCACGGGGCAGGGTCTCATCTGCTTCTGCATCAACAGATCCGTCTGAGCCCGATTCCCAGAATGGCCCTTCTCTGGTGGACGTAATCCACAAATCTTTTAGTGGGTCGGAGATTCGGAGTGTGGGACTGGATCATTGTAACAACGGATGCCAGCCTCTGAGGATGGGGAGCAGTAGTCCTCAATTGCCAATTTTAGAGGGTCCCCTTTAGAACAGAGATGGCCCATAAATGCATTGGAACTCAGAGCGCTTTACAATGCTCTGATAGAGGCAACCGAGTTTCTAAAGGCTCATCCGGTAAGAGTTCAGTCTGACAACGCGACGGCCATCGCTTACATCAACCACCAAGGAGAAACTCTGAGTCGCATGGCTATGCGAGAAGTAACTCTGATCCTCCGGTGGGCCGAGAACCATTCAGTAATCCTGTCGGCGGTATTCATCCCGGGTGTGGACAACTGGGAAGCAGATTACCTAAGTTGACAGGATATCCATTCCGGCGAATGGAAGCTTCATCCAGACGTGTTCAACGTGCTGATACGTCAATGGGGATGTCCTCAGGTGGACCTCATGGTGTCACGACTGAATTGTCAGCTACCAGTATACGTGTCAAGAACTCGAGATCCGCAGGCGGATGCAGTAGACGCTCTGACAAGTCAGTGGATCTACGACTTCGTTTACCTTTTTTCCTCCGATTCCGCTTCTTCCTTGTCTTCTAAAAAAGGATAAGACAAGCGACAGCCTCTGTAATTCTCGTGGCTCCGAACTGGCCTTGGAGAAGTTGGTTCTCGCACCTTCGATCCCTATTGTCAGACGATCCGTGGTCCCTTCCTCTGCGCCCAGATCTTCTACAGCAGGGCCCTTTCATACACCCCAACCTAGCACAACTGCGTTTACTGGGGTGGCTCTTTCGCCAGTTTCGACTGCGCATTATTATCGCATCTGGCGTGCTCATATCTCACCTGGTTTCTGCTTTTCCTTCAGACAGGTCTGGATTCTGGCCTTCGTCTGGGAACCTTAAGGGTGCAGGTCTCTGCCTTTTCCATTTTCTTTCAAGGGAAATTGAAAATTGGCCCTCATTCCTGAGGTGCAGATGTTTATTCAAGGGGTCTTGCTCGTGCAGCCCACTTTTGTACCTCCAATAGCTTCCTGGGATCTAAACTTAGTGCTTCTGTTTCTTCAGTCGCCCATGTTTGAACCTTTGGAGGAGGTTGATCTTCAGTACCTGTCTTGGAAGACTGTTCTCTTCCTGGCTCTAGCTTCAACTCGTAGAGTTTCAGAAGTGGGTGCTCTGTCTTATAAGCCGGACGGCAGCCGCTTTCCTTGCCAGGGTTGTGTCGGCTTTTCATATCAATTAGCCTATTGTGGTATCGTTGTTGGTGGAGGACTCTGGTGTTTCTTCTACCTTGGATGTGGTTAGGGCTCGCCGCATCTATGTTGCCAGGACAGCGTCCATCCGTAAGTCTGAGTCGTTTTTTGTCCTCTATGATGCTGTTCGGAGGGGTTGGCCATCGTCTAACCAGACTTTGGCACGTTGAATTCGGCTGACTATTCATCAGGCTTATGTTAGTGCCGACTGCCGGCCTCCTTCGTCCATTAGGCTCATTCCACACGTTCTGTGGGTGCGTCATGGGCGGCCGGTAGAGGAGCCTCCACATCACAATTGTGCCGTGCGGCCATTTGGTCTTCAGTTCACAGGTTTGTCAAGTTTTATAACTTTGATACATTTGCTACTTCGGCATCCCGTTTTGGCCGCCTAGTTCTGCAGGTGCCGCAGAGCGCTCCCGCCCGTGGGGAAAACTTTGGGACGTCCCCAGCGTAAGCACCTCCAGTGTCCCCTAGTGGATGA
Organism: Taudactylus pleione; assembly: GCA_031769625.1. NCBI lineage: Eukaryota > Metazoa > Chordata > Amphibia > Anura > Myobatrachidae > Taudactylus > Taudactylus pleione. The sequence goes on from JAUIMM010000421.1 coordinate 1,877,128, forward strand.
AAGAGAAAATGGGTGGATGAAAGAGAAAATGGGATTTTGGTACCTGCCGGTAAATCCTTTTCTCGGATTCCACAGGGGACACTGGACGCCCACCTCAGTGCTCTTAGCCTGCCTGTTTCGGCTTGTTCTGTATGTTGTATGATATATTGTGTGTTCTTCTCTCCTTTTCTTACTCCGCTTGTTCTCCATCTCCTCTCGGTCTTCATTTTCTAAACTGAGGGCTGATGGGGCATAGAGGGGGAGGAGCTTCACACTTCTAAATTATTTAAAGTGCCGGCTCCAGCTATCCACGCCTCTATACCCCAGCGTAAGCACCTCCAGTGTCCCCTGTGGAATCAGAGAAAAGGATTTACCAGTAGGTACCAAAATCCCATTTTTCTTTATCTCAAAGGAAAAACTGTTGTATTTAGAAATAAAGGCTAGGACCCGTATTCAATTTGGAGAGAAAAGTCAGAGGCTGGACTTTTCGCCGTCATCGGAGGTTTTGCTGTCGAAATATTAATTGCGCGTGCGTCCCCGCTTATCCCCGTATTGAATTCCAAATTGGTGAAAACGGGACCCGGTGAAAAAGAAATCGCCGAAAAGTCCTGTCATTTTTGGGGAAATCAGCCTGACACCCCCCAAAAGATGCTCTGATATAGGGGTTCACTATGGTACCCCCAAATAGCCCTGCAAAATCTATTTGGGGTCTTTGAATGGTGTCAATAGGTGCTGTTTTGCGTTTTTAAGAAGGTGGTGAAGAATAGCATTTAGGAGGCTTGTTTTTTTTTTTTTTTTTTTTGCCAAAATAAGTAGTCCCATCAAATTTGGGGTACTTGAAAATGGGTGCAAGCATATTTTTAAGTGGCTAAAGTGAACTCGTAAAAATTGCACCTGCCGCAAACACCTGTTTTTTGTTCCTTTTTGTTACGTAATCCACATCTTCTTCCTCTGAATATTACATCCCTTGTTCTTTTTGGGGTACCTAATAATTGATATCTGTTTGTTTTTAACCCTACTAGCAGTAGGATGAGAAGTGGTATTATGTTGTCTATATTTAGAGAAATGGAATGATTCACGTGATGGTGTATTAAAGTTGTTATTATTATTACATTTCCTCAACCGAAAGTGTTTCCTATATTTCCTTATATCCCCACCTTTGTAATCTTCCAGATTTCTTAAATTTCTTTTATTTATTTTCAATTAAGCTTTTTTCAAATTTGTCAACACGCTTACTTATTTATTTATTTTTTATCTAATTCAACAAATCCCATTTCAGATTGGTGTGGTTCCAATATATTTTTGATGTCAGCGATTTCTTTCTGTATGGTTTAGTTTTTTTTTCTCTATATTTTATAACCATTTTCATCAGACTAAAAGAACAATTATCCAAAATAGAATTCCACTCCTTCTGTAACAATTCATCCTCCTCAAATATGGAGGGTTTATTTAATCGTAATCCTCTCAGTATCATGTTATCGACCTATTTCTGTAGATTAAAACTATCTAGCCAATGCTTGATTTCAGATTTTAAAAAGGTCTTCTAGATGGTAAAAGGTTTTATTTAATGAGTGTAAATCAAAAGGGGTGGAATCAATAGAGCCATTTTCCCAATTGCCTTCTAATAGATCTATTGTCAAAGTAATTAATACAATTCATTGTAGCAGCCAGAGAGTATAACACAAAATGGTGAATAAACACAAACAAAACCAGAAATATAAAAACCCTTAAACAGGCGCTAACAAGTGATTAATTGATTAATTTAGTACTGGGTATGCAGCTGTGAGGAGTGGTGTCAATACTCCTAAAGAAGTTCAGGAGAACTATTTTTTTTTTAATTTATATATAATCATATGGCACGCCCAGAGATTTTTTAAAAACCGGGTTAGTGCATCAGAAATAAATCACCCGGCACACCGAGGAAGTGGTTCAACATTTCATGACCATCATTTCGTCAGGAACAAACAACATATGCAAAATACATACCTTTTTATAGAGACATATTCACCACGTGCATTCCGACCACCACCCCCACTGGACGCCTGATGACGTCGTCAAAGCACGCGCTGGTGCCGGCGCCCCGGCTGCCCAGGGGGGCGTGGCCATAACATAGCGTGTACCCATCACCAAGGAAACCTATCAAAACAATGAAAAATTAACAATGACACATACTGTGGAAAACCGTAAACAGAACTAACAATAAAGGTAATATTGGCAGCTACAAAATGAACTGCCTGTGTAGTCCTTTGACTAAACAGACTATAATAGAACAGCTTCAGTCAAGCTAGTGTGAGGGCTGTCTCTGCATCTAAGTGGTGCCATGAACAACATGGGTAGTAGCAAAAAACAATAAGGGGAAACAAATAGGTGAGGGATGGCCGCAGCATGATAATCAGTGGGCTGGGGAAGAACTAAGTCATGTGTATGCAAACATACATAAGGAGGCCAAAGGGCAAGTCGATAGTACCAGCCAACTAAGAGTCACGTATCGCCTATAACAAGAAGCATAATGGTGACACAAAGTTGCAATTTACTAAAGACAGCAGCCCAATGCTAATTGCTCATTCAAGCCCCACGGTGACACAGTTTGTAGTTCGTGAATCCAAAAAGCCTTTTTCTGTAGCAAGGCTTTATCTCGATTTCCCCCCTCTCAGACTTGGGGCTATCCAGTCAATCATTTTATATTTCAGGCTCGCTAGAGTGTGCCTGCAGTCTCTAAAGTGTCTGGCGACTGGTAAATATAGGGTTTCCCCTCTAAAGCTTGTCTAATAGAGGAACGATGGAGCGTCATGCGTTCTTTAAACATTCGGGATGTTTTGCCCACATAAAGTTGTCCACAGGGGCATTTGATGTAATACACCACGAAACGAGGAAACGAGATTTCTTGTTAAAAAGTGTTGGAGCTTGCAACATTAAACCTGTGGCATCATTACGAACTAGATAATTTTTAAGGTTACGACCTCGCTTGAAACATGGCAGTAATTGCTTGTCTTTTAATGCCGGTATTTCAGGATCTTGATTGATAAGGGGCCCATGCGGTTTTAGCTACTTGTACAATTTGTTTGCTTGCTGTCGAGTACTCATTCACCCAAATAATCTTGTCACTTGTGGTTCTAGTAGAAGTAGATGTTAAAGTGCCTGCCCTTGGCAGAACTAAAACTTTTTCTTTAGCTTTTTTCAATGTCTTGGGGTTGTAACCCCTAGCCGAAAATGTATTGAATACCAGATCAATTTGTTTGAGAGCATCACTAGGGTCACTACATATTCAATACACCCTTAAAAATTGAGAAAAGGGCAAGCCTCTTTTTAGAGGTTCTGGATGATGGCTGTTGGCATCCAAGAAAGTATTACGATCAGTAGGCTTTAAGTATACTGATGTATTGAAGTTGCTGTAATTTTTGACTACCAAGACATCCAAGAAATGCAATGAGGAGTCACTGATGTCAAATGTAAACTTGATGGGTGAGTCCAAAGAATCGATCTCATCCATCATATAAATAAATTCTTGCTTGGCGCCTGCCCAGAGTAAAAAAATGTTGTCTATGAATCTTGTGTAACCACTGATGTGAACGGCTCTATTAGGGGTTGACGAAAAAGGTCCCTCTCAACCTGGAACATATAGGCGTTCGCAAAGCTGGGGGCCACACGAGCCCATTGCACACCCCAGCTTCTGGGTATAAAATGACCCATCAAATAAGTAATTCCTGGTAAGTGTGTGACCTCAATGAGTTGCATAAAGAATTCAATATCCGGACCTTGATATTTGGGATTGTGGTTTATCAACTGTCTGGTTGCTTCTAAGCCAGCTTGATGTGGAATGCTGGTATACAAGCTTACCACATCAACCGTACACAATAGATGGTTATTTAGAATCTTGTTCCAATCTTGCAATTTTGATAAGAAAGCAGTCGTATCTTTCAGAAATGTGCCTTCAGCTTGTATAACTGGTTGCAAATAATGATCCAGAAATTGAGAAACTCCATAATAAAGGGAGTCTCTGGCCGAAATTATTGGAAGTCCCGGTGGGTTGGATAAAGATTTATGGATCTTGGGTAAGGTGTAAAGTAATGGTACCACGGGGGTGTCTTGCTTCAATCCTTCAGCAATTTTTTTGCTGATGATACCTTCTGCAACAGCTTCTGTTAAAATGGAGTCCAATTCTTTTTTAAATGCAATCATGGGATCTTGGGGTAACTTCTCATATACCTGTGTATTACTAAGTTGGAGATAGATTTCTGCTTTATAGCAGCTCAAGTCCTGTAATACTATTCCCCCTCCCTTATCCGCCGAACGGATGATTGTCTGTGCAGCCTTCTAAATTCTGTAACTCTTTAAATTCTGCCGAAGATAAATTCTGTTGAGTAGAATGTGTTTCAGATTGAACTTCTTCAATGGCATGGGTAAGACGGCAAGAAAAGTTCTTAATTGAAGGGTTCGAGGAGCTAGGGTCAAAAGTGGTTGCTTTTAAGAAAGGGAGTGCCTGGCATTCCCCCGCTATTCTCGCCGAAATGTTCTTTAAGATGAAGATGCCTATTTAATCTAATACATATCAATTTTGTACCTAAATACATCTGGTTTATTGGTCGGAACAAAAGATAAACCGAGGTTAAGAACTTTCACCTCCTCGGTGGTAAGATCGCGGGAGGAAAGATTGAAGACCGAAGTCTTTTTTGTTACACTTTTTCCTTTCCGTGCGCACTGCCCTTCCCTCCTGGTCGGGTTTCTGGGGGGTCTCCTTTTGCACGGGTCACTATCCCTAAAGGGGGTTTCTGGCTTGATATCAAGGAGGTTACCTCGGCACATTCTCCTTCACTAGATGTGGCTTCTGCGCTGGTGACTGGTTTCAAACCTAGGTTTAGACTTCCTCCTGGTAGCAGGCGCTCTATAGGGACCTGGTTGCCTAGGATTTTTTATATTAACCCACGAGTATACTCTGTGCTCTTTGTAGTCTCTGTTGACAATGGTTAATGTATTCTTTTTGAAATTGGTGAGATTTCAAAAATTTTGGTCTTACACTTGTCTACTGCTGCTGACAATTCATCCAGCCAGTTTCTAGTAGTGTCCTTTTTCAGGGTATCGAGATGACTTTTCAAATGCAGCAATCCTTTCTTTTGTCATTTTTAATTCCCTTGTGCTTTCCTCAATGACTAATAAAATAAGGTCAAAAGAACATTTGTTTAAAATCGCTGCCCACTTCCTGCAAAAATCCTGATTAAAACGGCCAATAGTGGGGATATTCCGTATTCTAAAACCACAGGGAATTTTCTTTTCTCTCTAGTAGTCGGAGAGACTTACCCCGTGGAGAAAAAAATCCACCTCCCTTTTGTGCAAATTCAATAGTTGCAAATATCCTTGTTCTGCAGTTATGCCACATCCCGTGCTGCTTAGCTGTCCCTTGAACAAAATGTTCTCTGCATCGGCGTTGGAGTATGTGAATTGTTCTCCCAGGGGTAGACTAATACTGGTGAAGCCGCTGACATCTGTAGCCCCTGTTGTTATTGACATGGCACTTGTGCAAACACACCGCAGTGCACAAAAGAAAAAAAGGGAGGGGGGATATACCTGAGGAAAAGGTACTGGTAATATAAACTCTCCAAAATCAATAAATCCAAATGTGGGTGTCACGGCCAGGGTATTTCAGCATGGCGCTAGGCGAGTGTTACCTGTGAGGTCATTGTGGCGCGGGCTGTCTGGTGGCGGAGCTGGTGTCTGGCGGGGGGCTTTGGCTGCGCGCGTTGTTGTGCGGGCCTGTTGTCACTCTGCGCTGGTAAGGCCTGGCGGCATCTCCATTCCGTTTGGCATGGGCGCCACCATCTTGCCTTCTGGCCATGTGATACGGCTGGCCAATCCTGGTGAGTCACATGTTCCCTCCGGCCAGTAACAGCACGGCATGGGGTATTTAGGAAGTGTCAGTGCCTTCCTTCTTTGCCAGTGCAACGTGTATCTCAGCCTAGCTGAGAGGGAGTTCTCTGTGGTTATCCTGTTCCTGTGAATTCGCTGTCTGCCAGTCTGCCTGTCAGCTCCTAGCTCTCACTGGACTACCCCGCTTCCTCCATCACCCTTGCCCATACCTGAGTGCCTGAGCCTGCTGACATCCTGCGCTTCAGTTCACTACCTGCATACCTGGCTTGATTATTTTCAGTTCACTACCTGCATACCTGGTTTGATTATTTTCAGTTTCACTACCTGCACACCTGGACAGCTCTAATTGTTTCTACTTGGACATTAACCCTTTTACTCCCACCACAGAACTCTTCTGCACATTTATATATTCCTGGACTTTTATTTACTGCCACATTATATGTCTACTCAAGCACTTATTAAAAATCCTAGTTTTATTTTCAAATCTGCTTCTGTGATCGCTCCTGCTACCAAACCGGGTCCACAAACAACCCAGAACATAAGTGGGTGCCAAGCTGAATGAGAGTAAAAGATTCCTCAAATATACAGTCCAATAACTGCCAGCACTACACTGACACAATGTTATAATACTCTGGGTGCCCCTCTGGAAGTAGGTAGAATATAGACAAAATATCAGATGGCACTCCCAGAGATTTTTTAAAAACCGGGTTAATGCATCAGAAATAAGTCACCCGGCACACCGAGGAAGTAGTTCAACATTTCATGACCTTCATCAATTCGTCAGGAACAAACAACGTAGACAAAATACATACCTTTATAGAGACATATTCACCCCGTGCATTCCGACCACCACCTCCACTGGACACCTGATGACGTCATCAAAGCACGCATCAGTGACGGCGCCCTGGCAGCCCAGGGGGGCGTGGCCATAACATAGCCTGTACCCATCACCAAGGAAACAAGGAAGCCTATCAAAACAATGTAAAAATTAACAATGACACATACTGTTGACACCGTAAACAGAATCAACAACAAAGGTAATATTGGCAGCTACAAAATGAGCAACCAAACAGTTGATAACCCAGAATCCCAAATATCAAGGTCCGGATATTGAATTCTTTATGCAACTCCTTGAGCTCACGTTTACCCGGAATTACTTCTTATTTGATGGGTCATTTTATATCCAGAAGCTGGGGTGTGCAATGGGCTCTTGTGTGGCCCCCAGCTTTGCGAACGCCTATATGTTCCAGGTTGAGAGGGGCCTTTTTTTGTCAACCCTTAATAGAGCCGTTCACATCAGTGGTTACACAAGATTTATAGACAACATTTTTTCACTCTGGGCAGGCGCCAAGCAAGAATATATTTATATGATGGATGAGATCAATTCTTTGGACTCACCTCATCAAGTTTACTTTTGACATCAGTGACTCGTCAGTGCATTTCTTGGATGTCTTGGTAGTCAAAAATTACAACAACTTCAATATATCAGTATACGTAAAGCCTACTGATCGTAATACTTTCTTGGATGCCATCAGCCATCATCCGGAACCTCTAAAAAGAGGCTTGCCCTTTTCTAAATTTTTAAGGGTGTATCGAATATGTAGTGACCCTAGTGATGCTCTCAAACAAATTGATTTGGTATTCAATACATTTTTGGCTAGGGGTTACAATCCCAAGACATTGAAAAAAGCTAAAGAAAAAGTTTTAGCTCTGCCAACGGCAGGCACTTTAACATCTACTTCTACTAAAACCACAAGCGACAAGATTATTTGGGTGAATGAGTACTCGACAGCAAGCAAACAAATTGTACAAGGGGCTAAAACCGCATGGCCCCTTATCAATCAAGATCCTGAAATACCAGCATTGAAAGACAAGCAATTATTGCCATGTTTCAAGCAAGGTCGTAACCTTAAAAATTATCTAGTCCGTAATGATGCCACAGGTTTAATGTTGCAAGCTCCCCAACACTTTTTAACAAGAAAACCAGGCAACTTCAGATGTATTGGCTGCACCACATGCCGATACCTTGACACAGGGGATTATTTCCATCACCCTAGATCTGGAAAACTGTACAAAATCAGATTCCCGCTGACATGTACTTCTCGCTTCCATCAAATGCCCCTGTGGACAACTTTATGTGAGCAAAACATCCCGAATGTTTAAAGAACGCATGGCACTCCATTGTTCCTCTATTAGACAAGCTTTAGAGGGGAAACCCTGGATTTACCAGTCACCAGACACTTTAGAGACTGCAGGCACACTCTAGCGAGCCTGAAATATAAAATGATTGACTGGATAGCCCCAAGTCTGAGAGGGGGGAATCGAGATAAAGCCTTGCTATGGAAAGAGGCTTTTTGGATTCACGAATTGCAAACTGTGCCACCATTGGGCCTGAATGAGCAATTAGCATTGGGCTGCTGTCTTTAGTAAATTGCAACTTTGTGTCACCATTATGCTTCTTGTTATATGTGATACGTGACTCTTAGTTGGCTGATACTATCGACTTGCCCTTTGGCCTCCTTATGTATGTTTGCATACACATGACTTAGTTCTTCCCCAGCCCACTGATTTCCCTCGCCTATTTGTTGCCCCTTTTTTTGTTTTTTGCTACTACCCATGTTGTTCATGGCACCACTTAGATGCAGAGACAGCCCTCACACTAGCTTGACTGAAGCTGTTCTATTATAGTCTGTTTAGTCAAAGGACTACACAGGCAGTTCATTTTGTAGCTGCCAATATTACCTTTATTGTTAGTTCTGTTTACGGTGTCAACAGTATGTGTCATTGTTAATTTTTCATTGTTTTGATAGGTTTCCTTGGTGATGGGTACATGCTATGTTATGGCCACGCCCCCCTGGGCTGCCGTGACGCCTCACCGGTGTGTGCTTTGATGACTAGGCATCCAGTGGGGGGTGGTAGTCGGAATGCACGGGGTGAATATGTCTCTATAAAGGTATGTCTTTTGTCTATGTTGTTTGTTCCTGACAAAATGATGAAGGCCATGAAACGAACCACTTCCTCGGTGTGCCGGGTGATTTATTTCTGATGCATTAACCCTGTTTTAAAAATATCTCTCTGATTGCCATCTGATATTTTGTCTATATTCTACCTACTTCCAGAGGGGCACCCAGAGTATTATAACATTGTGTCAGTGGAGTGCTGGCAGTTATTGGACTATATATATAGATATAGAACACAGCGCAGAAACTTATGGCCAGATTCAGACCCGGTCGCAAGCGCTGAGCGCTCGCAACTGGGTCGATGTTTGCCCACTGGGCATGCGAAGGACGCGGCTAGCGATGGGTGCTCCATCGCTCCGGGTCTCGCACCAATAGCGGGGAGCTGTCGATGGTGATTGACAGCTCGCCCCGTTTGGTAGGCGGGCAGGGGGGGTGGCTGGCCAAACGGAGGTGTTCCCGAAGGAACACTTGCCATTTGGGGGCGGCCCCACTGACATCACCAGTGATGTCAGTGGGAGAGCTTCCGGCTCTATTAGAGCCAGAAGCTCTCTGGGGCTTGTGGCCACGAGACCCTACCACAAGGGTCTCGTCGCAAGCCCGATGGTCGCAATTGTCTTGACCATCGCGACCATCAACCTGGTCGCTCGCAATAGCTGTGGGTGGTCACCACAGCTATGCGGGCGGCCAGGAGGCCGAAAAAAAAACGCCCTGATTTAGAGCGAGCGCTCGTTCAGATTTAACATCAGATTTAAATAAGACCACTAACAAGCAGATCCATTTCAGCTGTAACTTTTTGACTGCTTTCATGCTTATTGGGGCAGTGTGGGGCTGTTGAGATAACGCCGGTGGGGGTGGCTGTGGCTCCAGTGACACATGAGGGGCCACTGCAGTGGCATGGGGAGAGAGGGGGGGCTGCAATGACACATGAATGTGGGCTGGAATGGCAAGGGAGGGCGCTGGAGTGACACATGGAGAAGCTAAAGTGTGTATTATGTGAATCTTGCTTTTTCAATGTATTTTATGTAGTTCTGGATTTCAAAATGTATTTTATGTGGCTCTGGCTTTTTCAGTGTATTTTATGTGAACGTGGCTTTTTCAATGTATTCTATATTGCTCTGGCTTTTTCTTTCACTTCAACAGTGAAAAAATTATATTGGGAAGATTATGTAAATTGTGTATTTTCAGTGTGCTGGGCTCATCCCCAGCGTGACTAAAAACGGGGGTGTGACACAAGTTCATGCTCCTGCAAATGTCATACCAAAGGTGTGTGCACAAAAATGGGGCATGACCTTGTCACAGCTAAGCCATGCTCCATTTTTGCTCGCACATGCTATCTCCTCTTTACCTTGACTATGGATATTTATTGGCTCTTTGCCTCTGATACCCCTTTCAGACATACGACCCGGGAAATTGCCTGCTCAGAACCGGGAATTTCTCCTGTGCAAATTCCCGGGTATTTGGACGAGACCCCTCTTTCACACTACAGCTTCAACCGGTAGACCCCTTTCAGACATAAGCAGGGTTTTTCTGTTTTCTACACAGAAAAACCGTTTTCTCATTTAAAGTGAACGCTTTTTGGCACACATTAATGAGGTCATGCAACATTAATTCAACGGTGTAACTTGAAAAAAATTATGGCACAACATTTGTGTTTTCAAAACAAAGTTTTATTTAATAAAGGCCTTTATTGCCACTCCTCTCCTGTCCCCTCTCACCAATTCCAGATCGCGGTTCTGTTGCAATATGTGCAGTATATCCGGCGTCTCTCTGGCTGCTGCTGTCTTCACCATGCAACAGGCAGCCGTGGCCGGCCAATCAGGAGCTGTTTGATGAAGGCCGGGAGTAAATTCCTGGGTAGCACCATTCAGACATGAGCTGGGAAATTCCCTGGTCGATTGGAGGGTCGGCTACCCGGGTGTACCTTTTCAGACATACACGACATCCCTGGAATTTGGCCGAGGCAGGCCAAATTTCCGGGAATCTCTGTATGTCTGAAAGGGGTATGACTGGTTGGCTACCCCTGGTCTAGTGGATTTACCCAGGTTAAAGATGCAAGGTCTTCCAACGTAGTTTTAAAGATGTAGCTTCATCTTTATTGTGATTGATTTAGTTTTAAATATTAAGATGTGCAGTGAATTGCTGAAGAAAACATCATTTATTGCACCATTTATTATATACTTATTTTATTTATCTCAATTTACAATTTTTTTTTTATATTTGTTTACATGGTGAGCTGACAGCGTTGTTCATTCCTTTGTTGGTTTATCTGTGTTTCGTGCATATTTATCAATATTTTACAAAAATGTGAAAACAGGTGTTTTCACACCTTTTCACATTATTTTTGCCAAGCCCTTAAATTTGCAATATTTTAGTAAGCAGATCGCATTTCCCATACTTATAATGGGAAATGCCATCTGTTTCAAATTTACTAAAATTGTGAAAAAATACTGGAAGGGGGGCTCGCGATAATAACACAATCTGGAGATGGCGGTAAGGTGGGTTCCCCCTCTTCTCACCTACTCTAGCTCAGCCTTCCCTGTCTGCTGACAGGGAAAGCAGAGCACGGAGCAGGCTTCTGTGATCAGCCTGTGTGTCTGATAGACCACAGGCTGATTACAAAGAAGAAAAAATAAATAGAATATAAAACAAAAAAGCTTACCTTCACCAGGGTCTAGTGATCGGTGAACTCCTCCGTGACTCTGGTTAGCTGATCGGTTTGCTTCTGCTCCATGCGAAAAATACCCTGAGATGTGTGGGGAGAGGATTCGCAGACACACAGCTTTCCCACAAGCTCTGACCTTGCATGAGATATTTTAAACATCCTTGCAATGTATTCAAATATCGCATTGCGAATTTGTCCGATATTCTCACATCCCATATGCATCTGAGATGAGGATTGTGATAAAGGTATGCAGTTGGGAAGCCGGTGGACCTAATCCCGACAGCCGGCTTCCCAACTGCTTAATCCCGGCGAGGGTTAAATGACAGGCGTCTAAATCTAAACGCCTGTCATTTTACCGATGCCGGGAGACCGGCATCCCAATCGAAGGGATGCCGAGCACGGATAGCCGCCGGGGGGTGAGGGTTATGTTTAGAGTTCCCGGGAGGGACTTAGGGTTAGGCACCCCTCCGGGAGGTTAAGGTTAGGCTAGGGGGAGTGAGGGTTAGGGTTAGGCACCCCCGGGGGGGATTTAGGGTTAGGCATCCCCCCAGGGGGGATTTAGGATTAGGGTTGGGCACTGGGGGGGAAGGTTAGGGTAGAATAGGTTAGTGAATACTTACCTGGGGACGATTGGGATTTTCATCCATGTCGGGATTTGAACCGCCGGGCATGGGTCCGGCAGTAAATCATACCGATTCCGTGATTAAATATGCCCTTTTGAGAGGGAGCACTGTTGCTTTTTGAACAGCAGATCCAATTACAACTTAATTGCCTTTTAGGAGTTTATTCTTTGTCTATGTAGTAGTCTCACATTTTTCAATCAAAAGAGGCTTTAGTATGATCTTGATAGAAAATGTGAAACTGACACCTACAAGACAGATCCCTGGCTCTGAAACTATTTTCCAGGAGAGAAATTTTAAATCCACAAATCCCAAGGCTCAATTGGAAGATGCTGTAAAGCATTCAACACAAGATTAAGATCACATGGAGCAGGGTGGCAAAAATGGAAATTTGTACTTGCAAATATCACCTGCAAAAATAAAGCCGAGTACACACTGGAGTGGTGTCTGGCCAATAAGCTGTTTTGTAACAACCTGTCACCTACATCGCTCAGTGTGTACCAGAGATTGCGAGCTCCCGCTGTCTCTAGCGACGGTTGCCAGGTTTGATGTGCTGCACATCAAACCTAGCGATATCGCTAGCACCCAGTGCATCGTTAATGAATGCCCAAACGATGATCATTCCATTGTTCATTAAAGTTGTCCAGTGTGGACGCACAATCACTGTTCACGGGCATTCGTTCCAATGTCGAACGAATGCCCATCGCTGCAATGTGTACCCAGCGTAAATGTCTGGACCACAGATCACCCAGCTAGGTTTCTTTGGAAGAAGACCTCAAGTGACAAGACTCAGAGCTTCAAGGAGCTAAGGGGGAAATTCACTAAACATCAGTGTGGCCGGGGGTTTAGAAACCGATGGGACCCGCCAGACCAAATATTGGTGACTGGTTCTAAGTCCAAAATACAACAGTCGTTTTGACCTTCTAAACCAAACCCACCATAGATTCCTGTTCATTTCTAACCCCCTTGTACACACAGGATGATTTTTAGTTGTGAAACGAATCGGAACAGCAAATTGTCTGTGTACGCACTAATGTTCCCGCTAGACTGCGGGAAGGGCAGAGTGTGGAAGGTCCGGTCAAGGAGTATCTGCGCCTGCTGAAGGCATGCTCCAGAAAGAGATCGTGACTGAGTGTGGGGAGAGGGCGTCTCATTGACACCCCCCCCCCCCCAATTCATCACAGGGGCGTGTCCAGAACTTATGTGCGGCATCTATTCACCCGGCGGAGATGGCTCACCGTAGCTTTTCCCACCTGCGGGATACTGCGACCTGCGGATGGTAAAGGCACAGGGCAGGCTATTTTAAAACAGCCTAGTGGGAACACTACAGGCTAATCTCAAGACTCTGCAAAGAACACCATGCTTCTGGATGTGGGTGGAACGATATATCGGGTGGTCGTACACCAGATTGTGCAGTGTGTATGGACCGCCCGATATATTGTCCAGCCGCATCTGCCGTCGCTGGGTACACACATCATCTAGGGTGTACCCGACTTAACCCCAAATGCATCTTGTGGGTTAAAAACTCTTTACTTCTGCCTCTGCTAAAATAGATGATGAGAAATGATGCTTACCTGTGCATATTAAATTGATACAGAACTGTCATGTATGCACTGGTGAATGAATTCATGTTTTACTGTACTTGTAATACTAATGGTTTCTTTTTATATATTGTTTTTCTCCATACATCTCCATTAAAGTATTGTTTAAAAAAATATGGTATTTTATGAATGAAGTAACTGATAAATATACTTTACAGGCTTTTACAGAACTTCAGGCCAAAGTAATGGATACACAACAGAAGGTGAAACTAGCGGATCTACAGATAGAGCAGTTGAATAGAACAAAGAAGCATGCCCATCTTACTGATGGTGAAATTAAGACCTTGCCTGATACAACACCAATGTATGAAGGTGTGGGAAGGATGTAAGTCAAATGTTTTGCAAGAGCTTCAACATATTTAGGGTACTGGATTTAAGAGGATCTGTCCCCTCTGGCACAGAAATGATTTTGTTAACTACAAGTATAATACAATACACATACACTGAGTGATTCAATTATTTTGGGTGCCTGAAACTGCGGTCTAAAGTGATTGGAGCTATTCAGTTATTTGCGTGACCAGTAACGCGCAGGTTGTGACTACCACATTCTCTGCTCCTGTGCTATGTCGGTCCTTTCACCTGTATAGATAGTTTGGTCTGATTTCCACCAGTAAGTGTTAAAGGTTGGCGGCAGCAGATCTGCAAAACAATTACATACAGCAGGGGGTTGAATTGGTTTTAATGATTGCACTAAAACATGTGGGGTGGGGGGGGGGGGGGGGTTCACCATACAGGTATGTTATATTCTATATGCTGTCTCTTCATTTTGTATTTTTTTCCACCAGATTTATATAATTCTTTGTAAATATTATATAGTTAATCACATGCTGGTGTTTTCCTTAATGGAAAATGTGTTTTACTATTAGCAGCTGTTCTGCAGCTTTTTGTAAATACCAATTAGAAAGCAGTGCCCAAGATTGCTGCAAGTATTCCTGTTACAAAATTAAAGTCTAAAGTACAGACAAGTTTAATATGTATTCCCATTTATCCGATCCTGATATCAAATAAGTTTTTTTTATTTTAGGGTTTAAACGTGTTTTTTTTGCCGCATGTGTAACTGTCTAGCAATTCAAAACATTGGAAGTAATGCTATTTTTATTACTTTAGGTAACGTAATAGAGGTATTGAAAAGTAGCAGATATTAATAGCATAGTGACTCATAGGTTGAGACATTAAAATGTGTCTGAGTAGAGACACTTTTATATTTCTAGAAGAGCACGCAGCGCTTTGAACTACAGATTCCTAGAAAAGCTTTGCAACTCCACTTGAATCTAAATATATATATATATAATGTGTATGTATATATGTGGGTGTGTATATATATATATATATATATATATATATATATATATATATATGCACCTACCTATCAGCCATAACATTAAAACCACCTGCCCAATCTTGTATAGAGCCCCCTCGTGCCACTAAAACAACTGTGTCCCTTTGAGGCATGAGACCTCTGATGATGTCCTGTGGTATCTGACACCTAAGACGTTAGCAGCAGATCCTTTAAGTCCTGTAAGTTGTGACGTCGGGCCTCCAAGGCTCGGATTTGTTTTTCCAGCACATCCCACAGATGCTTGATTGGACTGAGATCTGGGAAATTTGGAGGCCAAGTCAACAACTTCAGCTCTTATTCATGTTCCTCAAACCACTGGTGGCAGGGCATATTATCCTGCTGAACGAGGCCACAACCATCAGGGAATACCGTTGCCACGAATGGGTGTACTTGGTCTGCAGCAATGTTTAGGTTGTATGTGTCAGAGTAACATCCCAGCAAAACTTTGTTTAGAGCATCACACTGCCTCTGCCGGCTTGCCTTCTTTTTATAGTGCATCCTGGTGCCACCTCTTTCCCAGGTAACGACGCACATGCACCCGACCGTCCACATGATGTAAAAGAAAATATGATTCGTCAAACCAAGCGACTTTCCTCCATTGATCCATGGTCTAGTTGTGACTCTCACCTGCCCATCGTAGGCACTTTCAGAGGTGGATAGGGGTCAGTATGGGAACTTTGATTGGTCTGCGGCTACGCAGCCCCATGTGCAGCAAGCTGCCATGTACTGTGTGTTCTGACACCTTTCTATCATAGCCAGCATTTGTGCCACTGTAGCTCTTCTGTGGGATGGAACTAGCCTATGCTCCCTAAGTACATCAGTGATCCTTGGGCGCCTATGACCCTGTCACCGCTTCACCGGATGTCTTTCCTTGGACCACCTTTAGTAGGTACTAACTACTGCGTAACGGAAACATCCCACAAGTCCTGCAGTTTTGGAGATGCTCTGACCCAGTCGTCTAGCCTTTACAATTTGGCCATTGTCAGAGTTGCTCAGATCCTTATGCTTGGCCATTTTTCCTGGTTCCGACACATCAACTTCAAGAACTGAGTGTTCACTTGCTGCCTGCTATATCTTACCCCTTGATAGGTGCCATTGTAACAAGATAATGAATGTTATTCACTTCACCTGTCAGTGGTTTTAATATTATGGCAACTTACAGGACTTAAAGGATTTACTGTAAACATCTTGGAGCATGTTTGAGCGGACACTAGCTGACTGATGTTGCTGTTTATTGACTAGTGTTCAGACATTTGATATAAATAACTTAAGCTTACTGTTCTGCACCATTAGGAGGTAACTCTGTGTTGTGCGCCTCAATAGTGAAACCATCTCTCAACTTTGACAAGAAAAATCGGCTTCAAATTGTTTTCCTGGCAGAACAAGGCATGACTTTCAGTAATATTGCGTTGAAACGTAATCCATATTAATCGTCAAGAATTGTGAAAAAATACACACTGTTACTATGGACGATCTTCTATGATCAAGGCTCCAAAGGAAGACAAGGAAATGTAAAGATAAGGTGCATCAGTCTTGCAGATCGGCACCTTCCCTCTCCCCTGAACTTCTGTCACAATGGATAACAAAGCCAGGTGTTTGTGTCTGCACACGTACTGATTGTAGCTGTTTGCAATCAGTTGGTCTGAGCGGTTACAAAGCAAGAGAGATAATGCCAATTCACCATGGCTAAAGAATATTAGTCGTGGAGTAAACCTTTTTTCTCTTTAATTTTTGCTGATTTGGAAACAAAGGAAGCCCTTACGCGAGACATTTTACACATGAAGGATTTTGCCTCGGTGGTCATCTTCATATCGATCGAATGACTAATGGCCAAAAATATTATGAAGTTTTCTGAAGCAGGATGATTTCTTCAGCTAAACAGATGTTTCTGGAAGGTGAATTTATTTTTCGAGATGATGGCGCACTGTCTCATCGTACAAAGGTTGTGGAGAAATGGTATGAGACCCATCCTATAGCAACATGAATTAATGGCCAGGGCAATTACCAGTCCTCTGTCTGATTAAGAAATTGTGGCAAAATATTGGCTACAAGATCTCTAAAACCAAAAAAGACTATTTAAGCTCTTTATTGCTTCATGGAATTGGATAGTCACCACCGTTCTAATGGATAACCTTGTACAGTATGACGAAATGCTGTGCTTCAAATATCCAGGCTAAAGGGTGGCAAATTAAATATTAATAATTTCAATATGTACGTGCAAATATTTAATGTTTGTGCTATTCTGTTAATGCAATTTGTTGTCTTCTGACTTGAAAAAAAAAAAAAAAAAAAGGAAACCTGTCTGTGTAATTAGCATATTTATGTATTACTGAATCAGATAATGTTAATTTTCTAGTTATACAAATTTCTTTTGTTTTCTAGGTTTGTTCTTCAAACTAAAGGAAAAATTCACAGCCAATTACTGAATAAACAAAAAGTAGCTGATGAGAAGATTGCAGAGCTGGAGGTCTGTATTTATCCCACTTTGTAAGCGTCCTAAACGGCCTTTGGTTCTACTGCGCTGGTCAGCAAATAAAGAGCAGCAGGAAACACATTTGGGCCAATGCAGAGTTGGATATAAATTGCTTAAAAGAAATAATGCGTATATTCATCTATTTACAAAGCTGTGCACATCTCCAAATGTTCTCACCGCTGTGTGTACAGACGATGATTAATAGCTACAAGTAATCATCGTCCGTAATTGTACCGGCCTTATACTACGTGAATAGGCCTCATTTGCGTAAGCACTCATTTCCCGAACTTTGCCTAAGTGAGAACGTTCCTCTCCTGTTTTACCTCGTGTGTAGATGCAATGACAATGCTATGACTGCATGGCCATATGTGTGTGCTCATTTATAATAATGGGTGTACCTTCAACTCTACATAGGCCCTATTGTGTCTGCTTCAGATAAGTGTAATTAATATCAGCCATATTTAGTGTTCCCACTAGGAAGCGGGGAGGGCAGGGCGCAGGCTCGTGGGGAGGGCATCTTCTGCACGCGTCGAAGGTGAGTGCGCTCCCGTAAAAAGGGTGTGTGGCCGATTGGGGAGGGGGTGTGTCCTTGTGACATGCCCCCAATTCGTCACCCTTGGGGGCATGCCCAGCATTTACGGAGGTGCTGGGCTTCCCCCAAGCGCTCTCATCATGGTGAATGCACAGCGTCTATTCACCCGGTGATCGGTCACTGCAACTTTTCCCACCCGCGGGACACTGCAGACCGCAGGTGGGTAAGCGTAGGGCAGGCTGCTTTAGCGGGGCCGCCGTTAAAAGGGCAGGTTGCATTTTGCCCTTTTAAAATCTAGCAGGGTGCGACGACCCGCTTGAACAGCCTAGCGGGCACACTACATATTAGTGCAAGATTGATATCCTAATATCTGACGAGAGCCCCGGTGTAAAGGAAGGATTGTGCCACAGGGGAGTCTGAGGGGAAGGGTACTTGGAAAGAGCAAATTTTTTATTAAGAGTGTCCCATGTAGAAAGTGTTAAAGCTACTGCCAGCATTTATTTCACTTTTAAAACCTGACACACATGAACTGCACTAGCAGTGTTGTAATTGGTTCAGGTGTGTACTACAAGCAGAACTGCCAAGAGAAGTTTGGAATTGTATAGGATATATTACGTAGTCATCCAATGATCATAGCGTATTGCACAATGAGTTCCCGTGACAGATAAAAATAATAAAATAGTGACCTGGGATTTTGGTGTGAAATGGGTATTAGTGGAACCAATGCGAGACAACAACTTTGCAGCTTCTGATGAACAGGGTTCCCAAACATACCTTACCCTACCTTACTTTAATGAAGTAAGCAGGAGTGATGCAGCGCAGTCCTGTGGATAAAGGAGGGAAGCCATGTGATGGATACTGCACATCCCTCCTTCTCCCTTGTGCTGTAAAAGCAGCATGACCAGACAGTAGGCCATATGGTATAGTGGGAAATGGCCTGATGAGCTCAAAGCAGCTCCTATATATTTTGGTCAGATATATGGATCATATAAATCACAGTGCACTTTATATGAGAGATTTACCTTGTTTTTTCTTTTGTTATACAGCAGAAAAAGTCTTATCTGGAGCGAAGTGTGAAGGACGCTGAAGATAACATTAGAGAAATGTTAATGGCCAGAAAAGCACATTAGCAGCAGTATAACAGTATAAGTATTGTCTGGAGTATGACATGATTCAGAAGCTTTTCTTTTTTACAGATGTAGGCACAGTTGTTTTGTGCCTTTTATAACACTTTGTTTACATTAAGTTCCTGTCTGCATATATACTTCATATTTAACGTGATCAGTAAACGCTTTCATTAAATATGGTGACTATCTTGATGTATTTATTTATCTTATCAACTTGAGGAATTTTTTTTTTTTTTTTTTGTATTTGAAAAGGATTAGAAAGACAAAACTGGATAAAATATATTCTCTTCTCGTATTCTCAGCCTTATTCTTCCCCATACAAAGTCTCTGATCAACCACACTGGGGATGCAATCGGGAAGCCGGCTGACGTAAGCCCGACAGCCGGCTTCCCGATTGCTTTATCCCAGCGAGGGTTAAATAACAGGTGTCTAAATCTAGACGCCTGTAATTTTTCCGACGCCGGGTGACCGGCGCCCAGCATCCCGATCGAAGGGATGCCGGGCGCCGCGAGCGGACAGGGGCGGGAGGGTTAGATTTAGGGCTCCCGGGGGGGACTTAGGATTAGGCACCCCCCCTGTCGGGCTGCCGCTATCTCTTCATTTGTCTGCCTGACGCTGCCGGGATTCGAACTCGCGGCCGGCGTCATTTCATACCGCTTCCACCACACTGAGCAGTGAATCACTGCAATTCCTGGCACTGTTATAGTTTACTGAATAATACGTTATAAATAATACGTTCAATACCTGCTGCAAGTAATTTGGGTCTAGTTTAGACCCTAGAGATATATAATCTCAAACGAAAAATTCTAAATACAGCAATTACTGCGCTTGGCATTGAAAAATATTTTATAATCAATAAATAAAATGTACAAATCTGTTTGCTCTCTTTTAATAAACTGGAGGCTTGAATGAATTGTACCAATATAGTTTTAATATAAAAAAACATAGACACATAATAAAATATAAGAAGCAATTACTACACATAAATGGAGCACTTGACAATTACATATGCAATAATGTCTCAGCTCTAACAGCTTCAATACAGATATAAAATGTATTTGACAGTTTCTTATATACAGTATAGCGCAGCATACTCCGTTGCGCTTTACAATTGGAAACCTTAATAGAACAAAACTGGGTAATAACAGACAACATAAAATATCTATTTCTTGAACCTCTGCTAGGATTCCAAGCCACACAAGGAGGTTACTAAGTTGCGTTAAGAAATTCCACAGATATATTGTGAGGTAGCTATTCAGCATAATGTAAATGAATTGTTGGTCATTTCAGAATCCCCACTTAATACTGTAGTGCATGCATGCAGGTTTAATTAGTACACAACTGTTAATTGCAATTTGTTAACACTGGCGTCCCAGTGTTACACAGTTATTTTCCGATATGGACTCCTGAGAAAAAAGTTACTTCAATCTTTAAGCTGGTGTCCTTATTTGTGCCCAAGTTGATGGTGGATGGAACTATGTAATGGTACGGCCGCACCAAGGCCCGTTCTGGCCGGTGCTCTAATCTCCACAGAGAACAGCGGCTGAAGGTGGGGGTGGAATTCACACACTCATGCAGCGGCTGTTGGCAGTCTCTATCCCGGCTGCTCAGCACAAAGATATGATCGTTTCACAGCGTGCACCGGGGTGAAGACAGGAACTCACACCGACACGCAGCAGTTGTTGGCGGTCTCTATCCCGGCTGCTCAGCATAACGTCTAAGTAATTCCCAGCATATACCAGAGCGGTGGCAGGAACCACAGTAGCCTGGAAGGTGACGTCAATGTGTTTCGTCCTGCAAATCACCGGGACTTTCTCAAGACTGGATACCAGAACCTCTGGTGTCTCCTTATATCCATCCAAGTGCTCATTATTAGATCAGTGGCACCTGAATTCAATGTATGTCTAGGTTTTCCATTTTCTCTGTATATCACTGATCTCCAGTATATAGAAAAAGCACAAATTCCTTTCTATATTTATAGAAAGTATATACCTAGAATATTAAAATATACATATAAGCTGACTCCAACCTTAGATATCAGAAATTGTGACTACATATAATACATCAATATTTTGCTCCAAAATAACAATACAAATTATAATAAAATTGTAATGTAATTCATATTATTTATCAATTATTATTAAAATAAGCCTCCTGTTTATTTTACAGTAATAAAGTATCTAATTACTACTTTTCTGTTTATTATTTGGTAATCCTATTTAACATTATTCAGACCAGAGAAAAACGGTAACTAAATGGAGTTCATGGTATTAATTCTTTACATACAGTATCCCCCCTGGTCCATATATATTTAAATTATGTTCTGGATAAACCCAGTAAGTGAGTGATTGGTATTCATTATTAAAATAGTGTAGAACAACACTAATTTATACACACACAATAGTACATATTTTATAGTTTTATAATGAATAAGTAAATAACTCTCTTAAATATAGTCCACAGCATGTACAATGTTGAATAATTAAATACTTTGATAATGACCCTCCTATCTATAACCCCAATATCTATAAATATATATGCTGTCTTTTGAAGATCTTACATGGGAGGGGATACTTATCAGAATTATTTTGTACATAAGGACTAAAGGTGCATACACACGTAACGATTTTGTAGCCAACGATTTTCTGCCAGATTTTCCCTTGAAAAAGTGAACGATTTTTTGAAGTGTAATGAACAATTTTTACAACGATGAACGAAAAATGTTCCTTAATAAAAAGAAAATGGGTGTGAATACCACCAGCGCTCACAACACCCATGTCACTCAGACAATGGGTAAGCTTACATTCCTTTTATAATAATCAGAAGTATGTCATAATCCATCCTTCCCTCTAATGATAATATGAGATGAAGGTTCCTTGTATATTCTCCTTCTCACTGTACCAAATCACCTCCCGATCTTCTCACCATGGGTGATCTCAAGAATAAAGCACATGGAAAAAAAATAAAAATATATATATATATTTCTACTTCAGGGTCCATAGGGTATCCACAGGATACCTTGGGGTATAGGTGATGACGTCAGGCATCGGGCACCATAGAGTTAAGTTTTCAGTCCTCCCAGGATGCACTAGGGTCCCCCTCCTATACCCCGCCCCCGAGCCAAGGCACCTCAGTTTAGTTTGGTGCCCGGCGGAGTCAGATGCACCTGTTGGAGTGGGGGCTAAGAAGAGCCCCTGAAGTTTTCTTCAAGCAGCTGTGGCGGCACATCTGAAAGTACAGCATGGTCAGTCCTGACGTCCATGCTGTCTTCCCTACACCCCCGCCGGTACTGATCCGGGGATGCTGGTAGACATCTGGGGTCACAGCTAGCGATGACCCCAGATGTTTAGGACCATGGCCGGAATCAAGGGGGACAAAGGTAAGCAGCGGGGTCCCGCGGTGCGTCCCCACTGAAACACATGGTCCAGAGTCCCCAGGCAGGGGGCTCCCTGGGGACTGGCTGCAGCGTGGAGCCAGGTTCTAACCTGCGCTTCCACTACCCCCCGGGACAGCAGGGCCGCGGCAGAGCGGTAGCGCTGCGGCATCCCAGGGGTTGAATGCATGCCAGGGGAGCGCGCCTTCCCTGTCTCACAGCCGGCGCCTCCCCCACTGCACACAGCCCTCTCTGCACACGCTGACTGGTCCTGTGTCAGCGCTCCTCCCGCAGGCCAGCCTCCTCTCTGCTCCTCGGTGGCCATCTTTGCAAGAAGCATGGTGGACGCTGAAGAACGGTGGCATCGTGGTCTGGGTCCCCCTGCATACCTCTCCTCCGTTGGATAAGGTCTGTGTATGCAGCGCTGTGTCCTACCAGGCTCTGAGTCTGTGTAGTTGAGGATCAGCGCTGATAGTGCAGGAATTGATTTCTTTGCATTGTATGTGACCTATGCTAGCGTCTGCTGCCTGTACTTTCATTTTCTATCTGTCAGCATTTAACTGTCCCTGTTCTTTCTACTAAAGCCCTTGCGGTGCGGTGCTTGCAGGGTGGTCTCACACTATACTAACGAGTATCAGTGAGAGGGGTCACATACTTACCATTATGCCTGAAAGTGATTTTCCTCTCCAGCTGTTCTGTACTACATGCAAGGTACCTATAGCGGAGGGGGACGGCAGTGCGGAAGGACTATGTCAACGGTGTTATTCGTTGACGCGACCGATTACGGTCACAGCTCCGGTACAGGAGCTGCCCTGGGCTTGTTTTGCCAAAGCGCTTACAACCCTCGTGGGCCAGTTAGCTCCGCAGCCTGCCCTCAGATGGGTTTGTCCCAGCAGTCAGTGGTGTCGTCACCCATGCAGGGTTTCCCAAGACAATTGATGGTACCCCAGTCTCCCTATTTCCGCCCCTCAGGTCTCTCATGAGCCTGCGTGGGTTAATTCGTTAACAAGCTCTGTACAGCAGTTGTCAGAAGTGTTACAAGGGGAGTCTGTGATGCGGCCTCACAAGCGGCCGGTGGCGTCTCTGTCTGCTCCTTATGAGGATGACGACGGGACGTCTGATGATGGGGAGATTCTGGATCTTTCTGACCAGGAAACTTCCAGCCCTAAAGAGTCGGACGCTAAGTCTAAGGTGTATATACCTGGCCTTATTCGTGCAGTCCGTACTGCTTTAGTTATTGAGGATGAGGAGCCTCCGGTATCAGAGTCCAAATACGCCTTTTTCAAAGATGTTAAAGGAGATACCACAGTGTTTCCTCTTTCGGGGCAATTAGTTGACCACCTAGAGGAAGCGTGGAAACAGCCAGGCAAATGATATCAGCCTCAAAGGCGTTTAGCAGTGGCGTATCCGTTTGCGGACAATTATTTTGCAAAGTGGGAATCCCCTCAGGTGGATTCTCATGTGACACGCCTTGTCCGTAGTGCCACATTACCCATGCCATCCATGTCCTCCCTTAAGGATGCTACGGACCGCAAGGTGGAGATCTGCCTGAAGTCCATCTATTCCCTTGCGGCGGGGGCTGCGTGGCCGGCTATGGCCATTTGCTGGGTTGCCCGAGCTATGGAGCGCTGGGCTGATATGTTGGAGGCGTCCTTCGATTCCGACTGTTCGGCTGAGCAGACGGAGTTGATCGGCAATCTCCGGGATTCGGCCACTTATATCAACGAGGTGGCCTTGGATGTTAGTACCCTGGCGTCTCGAATTTCTTCGACAGCTGTGGCTGCTCGTCGCACCTTGTGGTTGCGATCCTGGAAGGCGGACACTGATTCCAAAAAGGGTTTGGAGGCGTTGCCTTTTAACGGAGAAGTTCTCTTCGGTCCGGACCTGGACAAAATTGTAGCCACGCTGGCGGCAGCTAAATCGGCATGTCTCCCGTCGGCTGCTGTTCCTTCTCGTTCAGGTACTCCGTCCTTTCGGTCTTATAGGGCCCAGGGTAGGCCTAAGACACAGTCCTTTCCCCGACAGGCTGGCCCCAAGAAATCGGCCAAGCCCCGGAAGCAGGCCTGGAGTACCAGACGTCCGGCCCCTAAGCCAGATGACAAGCCTGCGGCCTGACTGTCCGGGCCTCCCTTTGGGGGATCCCAAAGTGGGAGGCCGCCTGCTGCAGTTCGCCCGGTGTTGGTCGGTCACCACGACAGACACTTGGGTTCTCGAGGTGGTCTCACACGGGTATGCCCTCTCCTTCCGGCACAGACCTCCGGCTCGATTCTTCACTACGGGTCTACCATCAGACCAGAACAAAGCCACGGAGCTGCGGAAAGTTTTGCACACTATGCTCCAGGCTGGAGTTATAGTGCCTGTTCCATTCTCCCAGAGGGGCCAGGGTTTCTATTGAAATCTATTTTTGGTGCAGAAACCCAATGGGTCGTTTCGTCCCATTCTCAACCTCAAAGCTCTCAACAAATCTTTGCAGGTGCCGAAGTTTCGGATGGAGACCCTACGGTCCATCATTCTGGCGCTGGAACCTGGGGACTACATGGTGTCATTGGACATACAGGACGCTTACCTGCATGTCCCTATTCTTTTGCGCCATCAGCGGTTCCTCAGGTTTGCAATCCGCAGCGACCACTTTCAGTTCCTGCCGTTACCTTTTGGCCTGGCGACAGCACCACATGTTTTCACCAAGGTGATGGCGGTCATGGCGGCTTCCCTGCAGCTGCAGGGGGTCCGCATGTTGCCGTACTTGGACGACCTTCTATTAGTGGCAGGATCTCCGGAGCTCCTTCTGCGCCACTTGGACCTGACCATTGCGCTACTCCAACGGCACGGCTGGTTAATAAACTGGCAGAAGTCCACCCTGGTCCCGTCTCAGCGGATTCTGCACCTTGGAGCCTTATTGGACTCGGGACAGCAAAGGATCTTTGTGACGGGGGAAAAGATCTCTGCCTTACAGTCGGGGGTGCGCAGTTGTCTGCAGAGCGGCCGGGTGTCTCTACACTCGGCGATGAGGTTACTGGGCTCCATGGTGTCGGTATTCGACATGGTGGAATATGCCCAGTTTCACTCCAGACCTCTGCAGCACCTGATCCTGTCCAAGTGGAATGGACTGCCTCAGTCTCTAAAATCCCAGATGATAGTGCTCACTCCGGAGGTTCTCCTGTCACTTGCCTGGTGGTTGCAGACGACCCATCTCAACAAGGGTCGTCTGTTCTGGGTGGCGAATTGAGTCCTGTTGACGATGGACGCCAGTCTTCGGGGCTGGGGAGCAGTTTCGGGTCCACACTTGTTCCAAGGCAGGTGGACTCCGGCAGAAGCAGAGCTTCCCATAAACATCTTGGAACTCCGAGCGGTGTTCAACGCTCTCCAGCAGGCACGTCGAGTTCTCCAAGGTCACCCAGTGCAGGTCCAGTCGGACAACGCTACCACCGTGGCCTACATAAACCGGCAAGGAGGAACCCGAAGTCGGGCGGCTCTCGTAGAGGTGTCTCGGATCCTGGTATGGGCGGAGCGCAATCTTCCGGCCATATCAGCTGTCTTCATCCCGGGAGTGCTAAACTGGGAGGCGGACTTTCTCAGTCGCCAGGATGTTCATCCGGGAGAATGGTCCCTGCACCCAGACGTTTTTCAACTGCTGGTGGACAGGTGGGGTCTTCCAGAGATCGACCTCATGGCGTCCCGACACAACAAGTTGCCGGTGTACGGGTCTTGCACAAGAGACGAAGAGGCGTCTCTGGTGGATGCTCTGTCAGTCCGGTGGACGTTCCGGTTTGCTTATCTCTTTCCGCCGGTTTCCATTCTTCCACGGGTAATCCGGAAATTCAAACAGGAAGCAGGGACGCTCCTGTTGATTAACTCCCACATGGCCCAGACGGCACTGGTTCTCAGACCTTCAGGGTCTGTCCGTGGACAGTCCTCTGCGGTTGCCGCTACGTCCGGACCTTCTGTCACAGGGTCCTTGTCTTCACCCGGACCTGACTCGGCTGTCTTTGACGGCGTGGCTGTTGAGACGGCCATGTTAAGGTCCAGGGGGTTTTCCAGCTCTGTAGTGCGTACCATGCTCAGAGCTCGGAAACCGTCTTCCGTGAGAATATACCATCGCGTGTGGCATACGTTCTTCCAGTGGTGTCGGCCGAGAGGTTATGCACCGCGGGAGTTTCGTCTGTCTCAGGTTCCCGCCTTCCTGCAAGCGGGACTAGACCATGGGCTTCGCCTTGCTTCTTTGGTTCCATCGTAGGATTGCTACAATCCCGGATGTGCGCACCTTTATGCAAGGTGTTCTACGCATTCAGCCACCCTTTGTTCCACCTGTGGCGCCTTGGGATTTGGCTGTGGTCCTGAGGGCTCTCCAGGGACCGCCGTTTGAACCACTGGGCTCAGTGGATCTTAAATGGCTAACAGCTAAGACTGTGTTTTCCTTCTGGCCATAGCTTCGGCCAGACGTGTTTCTGATTTAGGGGCTCTTTCTTGTAGACCCCCTTTCTTGATTTTTCATGGGAACAGGGCAGTGCTACGCACTCGTCCTGAATTTCTTCCCAAAGTTGTTTCCCAGTTTCATGTTAGCGAGGAAATAGTTGTTCCGGCCTTTAACTCACCTGGCCTTTCAGTGGGTGAGGCCACTTTGGATGTTGTGTGAGCCTTAAGGACTTATGTTGACGCACTTCTTCGTTTAGGAAGTCGGACGCCTTGTTTGTCCTCTATGACTTCCGTAAAAAGGGTTGGCCTGCTTCAAAGCAAACTTTGGCAGCCTGGATCCGTATGGCTATTTCTGAAGCTTATCTTCATGAAGGTCTGCCGGTTCCTCCTTCTGTGAAGGCTCATTCCACTAGGTCTGTGGGTCCTTCGTGGGCAGCTCGACGTGGTGCCTCTGCAGTCCAGATCTGCAAGGCTGCTACGTGGTCCTCTGTCCATACCTTCGTGAGGTATTACAGCTTTGACACCTTCGCCTCTCAGGATGCTTCCTTCGGGCGGCGGATTCTCCTTTCAGCACAGGAGCGTCCCCACCCTTAAAGGATACTGCTTTGGGACATCCCCAAGGTATCCTGTGGATACCCTATGGACCCTGAAGTAGAAAATATGAGATATGGTAAGAACTTACCTTTGTTATCTCTCTTTCTACGAAGTCCATAGGGTTCCACAGGACTCCCGCCCTGTCGCACCTGTGCTGCAGATGGGCTTTTACTGTGGTCACCGGTTTTTCCGTCTCCCTCTGGTGAGAATGTGATTCTTGTGTGTGTCCAGATCTTTTTTCTCTCTCTTCCTTCTCCTCCTCCGGCCTATGGCTTGGTAACTAACTGAGGTGCCTTGGCTCGGGGGCGGGGTATAGGAGGGGGACCCTAGTGCATCCTGGGAGGACTGAAAACTTAACTCTATGGTGCCCGATGCCTGACGTCATCACCTATACCCCAAGGTATCCTGTGGAACCCTATGGACTTCGTAGAAATAGAGATAACAAAGGTAAGTTCTTACCATATCTCATATTATATTTATATATATATATATATATATATATATATATCCAATAAGAAAGGATGCACTCTCCTTTTAAAAGCGATGAAACAATTTATTCTTATTACAAGACATCATGTTAGTCACAGAGAATTTGCAATGTGGTCGACGTTTCGGTTCCCAGATGAACCTTTCTCAAGACCTTTTCAAATAGTAGACATCCTAGACATCATTTCAAATAGTAGACATCAAATATGAAATGACAAAAATTTCTATACGGTTTGTATTAGCATAATTGCCCCAATTTACATAAGGCTCCAAATATGTCAACAATTTTAGAGGCTCATCAAATCAACATATAAGACCCACTGGCGGTATATTGCTAGTATGCAATCATCAATGTCTTACTAGTAGACAGTTAGCGATTAAGCCAAAAATAGCCAGGTTGGATGTGGGGTGGGCACGTGTACCGCCGGCGTCTGCAGCAGTGCCCGCCAGTGTGTCTTATATGTTGATTTGATGAGCCTCTAGGATTGTTGACATATTCGACTGGGATCCTCAGTTTAAAAAAATTTTTTCACTGAGAGTGCCGCCCGTATTGCTACACTATATATATATTAGTGTAATACTGTTTTAATCAAAAGAACAACATGGACAACAACAAAATCAATGTATCAAAGTGGTATATTCTCCCCCGGATTCATATGGATATAAAAGGGCTAATTACCAGCAGGGCTTTCAGACCCGGATAAGCACCGTCTGTCTGCAGGGAATAATCCACCGATCCTCTGGACCACCAGGGGGAAACAACCACAATAGTGCCTGAGTTAATCAGAAATTTCTGTTCCTTGTCCTCAATCACTCCTAAATTACCATATTTATCCACTAAACATATGAGCTTCTCTAGAATGTTTAGTAGGATCAGATCGCAACTTATGATAAGTTGTTCTATCTTCTAATAACTCCAACATTTCATTTTCATACCATCCCTTATCCATTATTACTACTCCACCGCCTTTGTCTAAAGCCCAGAAAGTGCCCATATGAAATATCAGTCCTAGAACAAGGATTAAAATATGCCCCTTCCACTGGAGTAAATAAATTCTCCACATTTGTTGATTATCATAAATTTGAGAAAATTGTCTCTAAAAAAATGTTTTGCCATAAAAGAGAAAGATGGAGAATCTTCCATGGCCAATATGTCTTCCACCCCTTTTAGACCAAGATCTGTATTCTATCCTTCCCATGTGAAAGGAAATTTCTTAGACACTTTCTGTGCTTTAGTTCAAGAAAATAGGAATACCAGATGCAATCTAACTTTTAAGGAAAGATCAGCTCTTAAAAATTTACAAGAAAATATGGAGTTGGTCATCAAACCCACCGACAAAGGCGGTGGAGTAGTAATAATGGATAAGGGATGGTATGAAAATGAATGTCCTTCCCCATATATACCCCGGCCCTAGCCATAGGACTTCAGTTGTTCGTTTGGTGCAACAGGATCAAGACGCACCTTTGTAACAGGAGGACTGCTTAGAGCATTCCTAAGCTTTTACTTTGTTTTTAATTTATGTTTTTCTGAGTTTGCAGTACCAAGCATCTGAATTAAGACGCACGTACTGCGGCTCCATCTACCTCTTCCGGGCCACAACATCCGTAATTGTGCTGGTGATTTTGGCGGGTCGCGAATGAGCTTCGCAGCAATGCTGTGACTTGGACTGCAAATGTTCTGAGATGTCAGGTAAGGTGATTCCTCGTTTATGAGGAATCGCACGTGTCAGTCCTTGCTTTTGGTGTCAGACGCACCAGAAGCCACTGCTGTCAGGGCCCGGGATTGTCCGCATCCTCACTACACCAGCCGGGGCCTTATCGTCTGATGCTGGGGATCGACAGCAGATGCTATCTGTTGCCACAAGGCCAGCATACCCGGCTGGCTAACGCAGCTTAGCGGAGGAAGGCGCTCTGACCCAGACGCAGTCCCTACGAAGGGTTTTGCGCGTCTAGGTTGCTCCGCCTACCCGCCATGTGTATATATGAGATGTGTATATATGAGATGCTCACGGTCCACGCTCAGTGCACCCTGTAGCTGTTAGTCTCAGGAGGGTCTGGGTCAGTCTCCCTGTATACCTCTCCCTTGGTTAAGGTATGTGGTGCTCTATGTCCTACCATTCCTTTGCATTGCTGTGACTGGGCTAGCTGATGATTGACACTGTCTTTTATTTCTAAATCTGTCAATTGTAACTATCACTGTTTTTTCTCCATCTTGGGGTGGAGGTTTCTTTGTGAGTACTGAAGGCTGTCACATAACCTTGCAATTATTGCCTTAACTTTGAACATGTCAAAAGATAAAGGGAAACAGGAGGGGGAACAGCCTGTGCTGGTTCTATGTAAATCATGTACGGCTTATGTGTCCTCTCAGGAGGTAAA
Source organism: Taudactylus pleione (assembly GCA_031769625.1). NCBI lineage: Eukaryota > Metazoa > Chordata > Amphibia > Anura > Myobatrachidae > Taudactylus > Taudactylus pleione. Next base: position 1,907,525 of record JAUIMM010000421.1, read on the forward strand.
GGATGGTGTGTTGTCTGTTCTAAAGAGCCATCTCATCAGTCCGGGTTTACCTGTCTCTGGGCAAGAGACATCTTGGGTTTCCTCTTTTTCCCAGGTTACGATGAAGTTTGTGAATCGTATGGCTGTTCCCACGATGCCTCCTTGGATGGGGTGCCCACAGTATGCTATGTTTGCACCTCCTATGCAGCCTTCATGGAAGGATGTTTATGGCCATTCTAGTCAGAGTATGGCACCATCTAATTTTGATAACAGACCGGTAGTGACCAAAGCGCCTAAGTGCAAGTTATCCATCTATCAGTCCGCCCAACATATGAATTCAGACACATCATCAGTGGAATATGATGCACAGGGTTCCTCTCCAGGATCTAGTTCTGGGGAGGAGGATCATCGGTCCACGGTGAATGTTCCTTCTTTGGTGAGGGCGGTTAGATCAGTCCTAGATATTCAGGATGATATACCAGCTCATAATAAGAAGGCCCCAATGTTTAATCACCACCGGAAGGTGGTCAAAACTGAGTTTTCTGTATCCAAACAGCTTACAGAGCTTATCCTGGATGCATGGGGTAACCCTGATAAACGATTTTATGTGAATAAAAGAATAACATCATTGTATCCGTTCCCACCTTCTGTATATACTAAGAGGGAAGTACCTCCTACTGTGGATGCTCATGTAACACATTTAATCAGAAATGCTACATGCCTATTCTATCAGCATCTTTGCTGAAGGCATCCACAGATAAAAAGATTGAAGCCTATCACGAAAGCAATATTTTCATTATATGGGGCGGTCGCTCATCCAGCTATGGCTGGAGCCTGCGTAGCCAAAGCTGTTTAAGAATGGATAGGGGTATTGGGAGATTCGCTACCAAATGCTACCAGAGAACAGATGATGAATATCTCCCACATACGGGAAGCAGCTTCCTATCTGGGAGGGGCTGCAGTGGATGCTGCAATTTTAGCTTTTAGGGAATCGGCAGAATAGTGGCACACAGGGCCCTTTTGGTTAAGATCTTGGAAAGCTGATAGAGGATCAAAGAGGGTGCAGGAAGTCTTACCTCTCTATGGAAAGGTACTTTTTGGAGCAGAGTTGGATAATTTAATCACTACTCTGGCAGCTTCAAAATCTGCAGGTCTTCCATCTAAGTCAAATACTAAATCTAGGCAGGTTTCCTTTCAGTCTTTCCATCCTCAGGGATGAGCAAAGGAACAGTCTTGCTCTAGGCCAACTAGTTTTTCGCAAGTCTAAGCGACAAACTAAAAGGTCTGGCCCGGCAGGACTTCCAGCTTCCAAGCTGGACAACAAGCCCTCGGCCCTCCTGGGGATCCCGTTGTGGGAGGCCAACTACTTCAGTTTGCGGATTGTTTACAATAACTGATGCCTGGGTCTGAGAAGTGGTGTCTCAGGGGTATGCCCTCACTTTCAAGAGACATCCTCCCCAGAAGTTGTTTTTGCACAGATCTCCAATCAGATGTGGACAAGGCCTTAGCTTTTCAGGGGACCATTCACTCCTTGCTACTTGCAGGGGTAATAGTCCCCGTTCCTGTCTAAACAAGGAAGGGGTTATTCAATCTGTTTCTGGTTCACAAACCAAATGGAGCTGATCGCCCTGCACTAAATCTAAAAACCCTCAACAGGTTTATCTATGTACCCAAGTTTCATATGGAAACTCTCCGGTCAATTATTTTGGCGATGGAGCTGGGGGATTACATGGTTTCCCTGGACATTCAGGATGCATATCTGCATGTTCCTATTATACCATTCCACCAACAATTCTTACAGTTTCTTGTCCTTCAGCAACAGAGACTGATGGTCTTCTTCCACTGAGTAAGACACAGAACTGAGTTTCAGACGCTGAAGAGGATTCCGGGTCGTTATGAGGCAACCTGTTATGCCCCTGCTTTGCCACCACCTGTCTATCTGGCTGCTGAGCAGCTACAGACGGTGGCATACTCTGACTAGAGTGAGCAGTAGAATAAACCAACGGATTCATGGGGGGTATATACATAGAAGGATGCAACTGCTGTGAATACCCCATAGCATGGAGAAATACCGCAGCCGGAGCCAGCACTTCTGCGATTTTGTCCACCAAGTGAAACAAAACCTGATACCACCCGGGTGGTTCTGGCACTGGAGCTCTAGATGTACTGGCTTGACTAGGTAGCTGTTTACAACAGAGGCTACATAATCCATCCTGGTTAACATCCTGCTCAGACAGGCCTGCAAAACAAGAGACACATGATCTTAGTACTGGCATATCATCCTTCTCACCTACACCTTTAGACATGACAAATGTGAATGGTAAGATATTCTCTGTAAAGCGCACCGGAATATGTGTGCGTTATATAAATAACTGGTAATAAATAAATAATAATAAAATAAGGTGTACAGTATACAGTGCATCCGGAAAGTATTCACAACGCTTCACTTTTTCTACATTTTGTTATGTTACAGCCTTATTACAAAATGGAATAAATTAAATTTTGTCCTCAAATTTCAGTTTCAGTTTGAAGCGCTCTTCCACTAATACTTTGCACTGGGGGCTGCTACAGCTCAGTAGGTCACCCCACCTACATATAAATTAATGTAAATGGTGCAGAGAGCTAGCGCTCACTCATGTGTGATAACGAACAGACACAAATTGTCACTTTCTATATCAATGTATTGAATTTTTAAAATTTGCAATAAAAGAATTTGCAATAAAAATTGGCATATATAATGTTTATCAATTATAAATGAATAGGGTTACTAATACCGGTATACAGACACTAAACAACACAGACATAAAAACATATATAGAAAAAATTATTTCAAAGTCCTGCTGATAAAGAAAATCCAGCAAGCTGTAAAAGTAAGTCTATATGATATAGTAGGCACTTGATAGTAGATCTAATTAGATACTTTTGTTCGCCTACAGCGTTTCTCACCCGACACAGAAGGCAAAAATCAGTGATACCAGTTCCCAAAGTAGAAAAAATGGTTTTACCTTCTCCTGGGTGCAGCGTATCAGAGTCAGCGTATCACGGTCAGAGTATCGTTGCTGGGATCACTGTTATGCAGTATGGTGGTGTGAGTGAAGTAGGCAGAGAGGATCTTGTATAATTACCGTCTCCACGATGTGGCAGATCGGTCAAAGTAGCTGCGCTGTCCCGAAAAGAGCACTTCAAGTAGCAGGATGCAGTGGTAGGACGTCTGCCGGCAGACTGTTTACACGCTGTATGAATTCAGCGTGTACCGTATTCCCACAAGGCAACGTGTTTCACCCGTCACAGCGGGCTTTGTCAGGCAAGGTTTGGGGATTCTGCTCTCCTGTCTTTTTATACTGCTCGCAATTGATACTTTAGTTCATTGGGGATTAGATAATCCTTTACAGGTGCACAGTTTGTCGAATGATTAAATCTGGATGGATAGTAGTTCTCATTGTTTTAACTCTATATTCACACATATATTTATTTGTAAGCAGCAATTACTGGAGAGTCATAAAAAATTCATATAAAAAGACTCCAACCAACAGACATTTAAACAAACAACAGAACAAAACATAAAACAAAGAGCAATATTGTATAAGAATACATCATTGCTACATTAAATTCTAAATTGGATTATAAAGGTCACTTTTTAAAAAATTTTTACTAAGTTGTCTGTTACATGATATAGTGACAGGAAAAAAATTGCAAGGGTTTATTTGTGAGAATAATAGAGAAAAAAACAAACTTATTTTATATTTATTTTTATCAGAAGGATTCATAAAACAAATATATGTATATTAATATAAATACAAATAGAATATATAAAAAATATATGTTGAATTTTTTTTTTTACTGTTCAGGAACATAAATAAAGAGGGGGAAGGGAAAGGGGAAGCGCATATCAACGTGGTAGAATATCCAAATATAGTATATCCAAATAGAATCCTTTAACATCAGATGGTCATAATTGGTAAAGGGGGAGGGGGGACTACAGGGACTGTACAGAAAGAAGAAGAAAGAAAAAAGAGAAAGAGGTCAGTTCTTAGAATGGAGGAATAAGCAAAGAAAGGATAAAAAGAACAAAGGGTTATGGAGAGTAGACAATAGTTATTGTTTTAGAAAGGGTGCAATCTCAAAATCGATGTTCAGACCTGGTGTAAGTGTTCCCATTTCATGGATGATTCTAGTTTCTTCTTTTGTGAGAATTCTGTTAAAATCACCTCCTCTCCATGGGGGACTTACTTTCTTTAGGCCTACAAATGTCAGAAGGCTAGGATGGTTTTCAAGTTTTTCTGTGAAATGGATCAGAATGCTGTGATTTTCTTTTTTATTTTTAATGTTACATAAATGTTCATTAATTCTTACAGATAGTTTGCGAATCGTCTTGCCGATATATTGCAGGCCACATGTACATTGATTTAGATATACAACTCCTTTTGATTGGCAGTTTAGATAATCCTTGATAATAAATTCCTTGCCATTGCTAGTTTAAATAATTTTATTTATAAGTTTGGTATTGATTTGAGTTTGGCGACAAGCTATACACATTCCACATTTTCTAAAGCCAGAACTGTCCATAGGTAGCCAAGTATTGCTCTTTGTAGTAGTTCCTTCTTTACAATAGCTGCGTACAAGAGTTGAGCCTATGGTAGGGGCTCGTCTGTATACTATTTTTGGTTTATCTGGCAAAAAAGGTTTAAGATCAGGATCAGATCTCAATATATGCCAATGAGCTCTAATACTTTTCTCTAATATGGCACTTTGTCCTGAGAAATATGAAATAAACATAATCTCATCCTCTCTTTTCTCTCCTTCTTTCCTCTTATATGATAGAAGGTCTTTTCTATTCATAAGTTCTGCCTTCTCTTGGTCCATTCTGAGTTTACCTTCATCATAGTTCTTCTCTTTGAATTGTTTTAATAGGATTTCAGATTGATCTTTATAGTCTTCTTGTCTAGAGCAATTTGTCGTATCCTTCTAAACTGACCTTGTGGTACATTCGATATCCATTTTTTGTGATGGTTGCTGGTAGCATTCAAGTAGCCATTGCAGTCTACAGTTTTTATAAATGTCTTAGTTTCAATCTTATTCCCATTTGTAAAGATATTTAGATCCAGGAAGTTGACTCTCTCATCACTTATATCACTTGTGAACTCCAAGTTTACATCGTTTTTATTAATAGTTTCTATAAACATTTCCAGTTAATTTTTAGTTCCATTCCAGATGATGATAATATCGTCAATATAGGGTGCCCACAATATCAGATTAGTTAGATTGTTATTTGTCCAGATGTTTTCTCATTGAGCCAAAAAGAGGTTGGCATATGACGGCGCAAATTTAGTTCCCATCGCTGTCCCCCACTGTTGAAGGTAGAAGTTCTTCCCATACCAAAAGAAATTGTGTTTCAAATTTAAATTAATTACTTCCATAATAAAGTCAATTTGAACCTTATCAAGGCCAGAACTATCTTCCACGATTTTTCTAACATTCTTGCAACCTTTCACATGCTCTATACATATGTAAAGAAATTTAATGTCACAGGTGGCCAATAAATAAGAGTTTTTCCATTGTATTTTTTCCAATTCAAGTAGAACTTGTGTGGTATCTTTTAGATAACTGCGTTGTTGTACTACCAAAGGCTGTAAAAAACTATCAATATATCCTGATAGATTTGTAGTTAGGGAGCCTACACCTGCCACAATAGGTCTCCCTGGTGGGTGTTCTAGATCCTTATGTTTCTTTGGTAGATGATATAGGAATGGTAGAATCGGATGTTCTTGCCAAATGTAATTGTATTCAGTTTTGTTGATTACTCCACTTGTGAGTCCAATTCTCAAGATACTGGCTAGTTCTCTTTTGAAGTCTTCCGTTGGATTCTTATTCAAAGTTGGTATGTTGTTTCATCACTTAGAAGTTTTTGTGCCTCTTTATCATAATCTTCCCGATCCACGATTACCAATTTCCCACCCTTGTCGGCGGGTTTGATATCAATATCCTTATTTTCTTTCAAAGATTTAATGCCTCTCTTTCTTTACGGGTGATGTTACACTCTCCTCTTTTGTTTCCATTTCCTTTCTTATTTGTGTAAAAATTATTCGGAACTTTCTTAATGTCTTGTTCCACTAAGTTTTGGAAAATCTTGATAGCATGACATTTGAGGAATTGTTGGTAAAAAGTCGATTGATCCTTAAATTTGGTATGTTTATAACCATCTGATGTTTGTTCTTGGCATACCTGTGTGTTTTTGGAAGGTTTTTCTTGATTCCTATAGAATTTTTTCAACTTCATTTTTCTTACAAATTTCTGCAAGTTATGTAAGTATCAAACTTTTGTAATTTATTCGTAGGAGCAAATTTCAGGCCTTTGTATAGAATTTTTATTTCTGTCTCTTTCAATACATATTACTTATGTTGTGTATCCCCTCCGTTTTTGCTTCTTCATTAATTTTCTCTTTCTTCTTCTTATTTCTTGTCTTGATTCCTCCTCGCTTCCCACGCTTATGGAAGAACTTCTTTTTCGTCTCCTGTTTGGTCTTTCCTGGGACTTTATTTTCGGGATTGCTCCCATGTTCTGCATGGATGCACTCATTTGAGCTAGTTCTAAAATATTATCCAAATAATCTTCAGCTTCATCATGTGTTTTTATATCTTGTATAGATCTCTAGTGGTTTTCTCATTTAGACGTTCCATAAGAGCACGGGCTGAGAGATCTAATTTTGCTTGTTGATCATCTCTACCACAATTGAAGCTTTCTATTACATCGATGTTCCCTTTTGTTTAATTTTCTTGTCGTCTAGAACTTCGATATTCTTTATCGGTTGTGTTCAAATGATCTGGATGTTTTCTAGAATCTCGATTTCTTTGTTGTTGTTGAAAAGAGTTGTTAAAGTTGGGTTCCTTTATAAGCGGATAATATAGTCCTGATGAAGACTTTGTTTTTTCCTCATTTTTATCCAACATTTATGGGTACTGGTACTGTGTCTATATTTATTCTTATAATTTTCACTCTGCATATGTACTGTCTTGTTATAACTCGTTTGGTATGGTTCATCCCTTTGTTTGAAAGTTCTTCCATAGTATGCTTTATTTGTTCTCAAATCTCTAGGGTAGGTTGCGTGTTCTCCCTTCCATGAAGTTCTATCCATCCTCTCTCTATTAAAATAGTTTGAGGTAGTTGTTCTGTTATCTCTAGGATTCCAACATCTGTAATCATGATTATAGTCATCCAGATCTCTGGTAAATTTCTTCTTTTTCTGCATGATGACATCTTCTATTTTTTCAATTTATTGTTAGTAAGGATTTCTAAAATTTTAAAATCTTCCAAATTTTTTAGAGGTTCTAATCTTTTCCTAATTTCTTCAATCTCAGCATTTTTTATGGCAATTTCTCTATCTTCAATTATTAGTTTCATAAGGTTAAATGAGCAAATATCATGGACTTCATTCCACAGAGATAAAAACTTCTCATTCTTTGAGTTAAATGTTGGTATCATTTTATGTTCTATATAACGAGATAGGGTAATACTCTCCCACCATTGTTTCATTTCAGTAGTCTCTAATCTCTCTAATTTTAAATACAGGCTACAGAAATTGTTTTCTGAAACCATTGGTTGTTCTGGGGGTATCGCCCTAGATGGAAAAAAAAGTTTCTAGTGCTTTAAACATTCCTCTTTATTAAATACCATATTCTGAGATTGTTAGAATATTGGCAAAGACAAAAAAAGAGAAGTTATAATAAAAGGCAGGGGGACGTGATGGGGAAAAGGGGCAAAAGGAAAATAGGGGAGAGGGGGACACACCTGCAAAGTGAAAGTAGTGGCAGCTGTTCAAGAGGTGTGCAGATAGTTTGAAGGAAAAGGAGAACAAGCGCTCTTCTACTAATACTTTGCACTGGGGGCTGTTACAGCTCAGTAGGTCACCCCACCTACATATAAATGAATGTAAATGGTGCAGAGAGCTAGCACTCACTCATGTGTGATAATGAACAGACACAAATTGTCACTTTCTATATCAATTTATTGAATTTTTTAAATTTGCAATAAAAGAATTTGCAATAAAAATTGGCATATACAGTCAGGTGCATAAATATTGGGACATTCACAGAATTTTCATATTTTGGCCTCTATTCACCACCACAATGGCTTTGAAATGAAACAAACAAAATGTGCTTTAACTGCAGACTTTCAGATTTCATTTGAGGGTAATTACATCCAAATCAGGTGAACGGTGTAGGAATTACAACGGTTTCTATATGTGCCTCCCACTTTTTAAGGGGCCAAAAGTAATGGGACAAACTAAACAATCCTAAATCTAACTTCAACTTTTTAATACTTTGTTGCAAATCTTTTGCAGGCAATTACAGCCTGAAGTCTGGAACGCATAGACATCACCAGATGCTGGGTTTCATCCCTGGTGATGCTCTGCCAGGCCTCTACTGCAAATGTCTTCAGTTCCTGCTTGTTCTTGGGGCATTTTGCCCTTCAGTTTTGTCTTCATCAAGTGAAATGCATGCTCAATCGGATTCAGGTCAGGGGATTGACTTGGCGATTGCATAACATTCCACTTTTTAGCCGTAAAAAAGTCTTTGGTTGCTTTTGCAGTATGCTTTGGGTCATTGTCCATCTGCACTGTGAAGCGCCGTCCAATGAGTTCTGAAGCATTTGACTGAATATGAGCATATAATATTGCCCGAAACACTTCAGAATTCATTCTGCTGCTTTTGTCAGCAGTCACATCATCAATAAATACAAGGGAACCAGTTCCATTGGCAGCCATACATGCCCATGCCATGACACTACCACCACAATGCTTCACTGATGAGGTGGTATGTTTTGGATCATGAGCAGTTCCTTTCCTTCTCCATACTCTTCTCTTCCCATCACTCTGGTACAAGTTGATCTTTGTCTCATCTGTCCATAGGATGTTGTTCCAGAACTGTAATGGTTTTTTTAGATGTTGTTTGGCAAACTCTAATCTGGTCTTCCTGTTTTTGAGGCTCACCAATGGTTTACATCTTACCCTCTATATTCACTCTTGTGAAGTCTTCTCTTGATTGTTGACTTTGACACATATACACCTACCTCCTGGAGAGTGTTCTTGATTTGGCCAACTATTGTGAAGGGGTTTTTCTTCACCAGGGATATAATTCTTCTGTCATCCACCACAGTTCTTTTCCGTGGTCTTCCGGGTCTTTTGGTGTTGCTGAGCTCTCCGGTGCGTTCTTTCTTTTTAAGAATGTTCCAAACAGTTGATTTGGCCACACCTAATGTTTTTGCTATCTCTCTGATGGGTTTGTTTAGATTTTTCAGCCTAATGATGGCTTGCTTCACTGATAGTGACAGCTCTTTGGATCTCATATTGAGAGTCGACAGCAACTGATTCCAAATGCAAATGTCACACCTAGAATCAACTCTAGACCTTTTACCTGCTTAATTGATAATGAAATAACGAGGGAATAGCCCACACCTGTCCATGAAATAGCTTTTGAGTTGATAGTCCCATTACTTTTGGCCCCTTAAAAAGTGGGAGGCACATATAGAAACCGTTGTAATTCCTACACCGTTCACCTGATTTGGATGTAATTACCCTCAAATTAAATCTGAAAGTCTGCAGTTAAAGCACATCTTGTTTGTTTCATTTCAAAGCCATTGTGGTGGTGAATAGAGGCCAAAATATGAAAATTCTGTCAATGTCCCAATATTTATGCACCTGACTGTATAATGCTTATTAATTATAAATGAATAGGGTTACTAATACCGGTATACAGACACTAAACAACACAGACATAAAAATATATATAGAAAAAATGATTTCAAAGTCCTGCTGATAAAGAAAATCCAGCAAGCTGTAAAAGTAAGTCTATATGATATAGTAGGCACTTGATAGTAGATACTTTTGTTCGCCTACAGCGTTTCTCACCCGACACAGCAGGCAAAAATCAGTGATATCAGTTCCCAAAGTAGAAAAAATGGTTTTACCTTCTCCCGGGTGCAGCGTTTCCCGGTCAGAGTATCGTTGCTGGGATCACTGTTATGCAGTATGGTGGTGTGAGTGAAGTTGGCAGAGAGGAGCTTGTATAATTACCGGCTCCACGATGTGGCAGATTCCGGTCAAAGTAGATGCGCTGTCCCGAAAAGAGCATTTCAAGTAGCAGGATGCAGTGGTAGGACGTCTGCCGGCAGACTGTTTACACGCTGTATGAATTCAGCGTGTACCGTATTCCCACAAGGCAACGCGTTTCACCCGTTACAGTGGGCTTCGTCAGGCAAGGTTTGGGGATTCTGCTCTCCTGTACTGAAGCTCTTTTCATGCTGCTTGCAATTGATACTTTAGTTCATTGGGGATTAGATAATACAGGTGGGCAGCTTGTCATATGATTAATTCTGGATGGATATTAGTTCTCATTGTTTTAACTCTATATTCACAAATATATTTATTTATTTGTAAGCAGCAATTACTGGAGAGTCATAAAAAAATTCATATAAAAAGACTCCAACCAACAGACATTTAAACAAACAACAGAACAAAACATAAAACAAATAGCAATATTGTATAAGAATACATAATTGCTACATTAAATTCTAAGTTGAATTATAAAGGTCAAGTTTTTTAAAAATTTTACTAAGTTGTCTGTAACATGATATAGTGACAGGAAAAAAATTGCAAGGGTTTATTTGTGAGAATAATAGAGAAAAAAAACGAACTTATTTTATATTTATTTTCTTTATCAGAAGGATCCATAAAACAAATATATGTATATTAATATAAATACAAACAGAATATATAAAAAATATAAAATATATGTTGAATTTTTTTTTATACTGTTCAGGAACATAAATAAAGAGGGGGAAGGGAAATGGGAAGCGCATATCAATGTGGTAGAATATCCAAATATAGTATATCCAAAGAGAATCCTTTAACATCAGATGGTCTATAGATTGTAAGCTTGCGAGCAGGGCCTTCCTACCTATATATCTGTCTGTTATTACTCAGTTTTGTTCTATCAATGTTGACAATTGTAAAGCGCAACGGAATATGCTGCACTATATAAGAAACTGTTAATAAATAAATAAAATGGTCATAATTGGTAAAGGGGGAGGAGGGACTACAGGGACTGTACAGAAAGAAAAAAGAGAAAGAGGTCAGTTCTTAGAATGGAGGAATAAGCAAAGAAAGGATAAAAAGAACAAAGTGTTATGGAGAGTAGACGATAGTTATTGTTTTAGAAAGGGTGCAATCTCAAAATCGATGTTCAGACCTTCTGGGGTAAGTGTTCCCATTTCATAGATGATTCTAGTTTCTTCTCTTGTGAGAATGCTGTTAAAATCACCTCCTCTCCACGGGGGACTTACTTTCTTTAGGCCTACAAACGTCAGAAGGCTAGGATTGTTTTCATGTTTCTCTGTGAAATGGACCGGAATGCTGTGATTTTCTTTTTCTTTTTAATGTTACATAAATGTCCATTAATTCTTACAGATAGTTTGCGAATCGTCTTGCCGATATATTGCAGGCCGCACGGACATTGAAATAGATATACAACTCCTTTTGATTGGTAGTTTAGATAATCCTTGATAAATTCCTTGCCATTGCTACTTGAAATAATTTATTTATAAGTTTGGTATTGATTTGAGTTTTGCGACAAGCTATACACATTCCACATTTTCTAAGGCCAGAACTGTCCATAGGTAGCCAAGTATTGCTCTTTGTAGTAGTTCCTTCTTTACAATAGCTGCGTACAAGAGTTGAGCCTATGGTAAGGGCTCGTCTGTATACTATTTTTGGTTTATCTGGCAAAAAAGGTTTAAGATCAGGATCAGATCTCAGTATATGCCAATGACCTCTAATACTTTTCTCTAATATGGCACTTTGTCCTGAGAAATTTGAAATAAACATAATCTCATCCTCTCTTTTCTCTCCTTCTTTCCTCTTATATGATAGATGGTCTTTTCTATTCTTAAGTTCTGCCTTCTCTTGGTCCATTCTGAGTTTACCTTCATCATAGTTCTTCTCTTTGAATTGTTTCAATAGGATTTCAGATTGATCTGTATAGTCGTCTAGAGCAATTTCGTCTATACTTCTAAACTGACCTTGTGGTACATTCGATATCCATTTTTTGTGATGGTTGCTGGTAGCATTCAAGTAGCCATTGCAGTCTACAGTTTTTATAAATATCTTAGTTTCAATCTTATTCCCATTTGTAAAGATATTTAGATACAGAATCGTCTATGTATGTTTTTATGTCTGTGTTGTTTAGTGTCTGTATACCGGTATTAGTAACCCTATTCATTTATAATTGATAAGCATTATACATGCCAATTTTTATTGCAAAGTCTTTTATTGCAAATTTTAAAAATTCAATAAATTGATATAGAAAGTGACAGTTTATCACACATGAGTGAGTGCTAGCTCTCTGCACCATTTACATTAATTTATATGTAGGTGGGGTGACCTACTGAGCTGTAGCAGCCCCCAGTGCAAAGTATTAGTAGAAGAGCGCTTGTTCTCCTTTTCCTTCAAACTATCTGCACACCTCTTGAAAAGCTGCCACTACTTTCACTTTGCAGGTGTGTCCCCCTCTCCCCTATTTTCCTTTTGCCTCTTTTCCCCATCACGTGACTCTGGCTTTTTATTATAACTTCTCTTTTTTTGTCTTTGCCAATATTCTAACAATCTCAGAATATGTAACATCTCTATATTTATTCTTATAATTTTCACTCTGCGAAGGTACTGTTGTTATACCTCGTTTGGTATGGTTCATCCCTTTGTTTGAAGTTCTTCCATAGTATGCTTTATTTGTTCTCAAATCTCTAGGGTAGGTTGTGTGTTCTCCCTTCCATGAAGTTCTATCCATCCTCTCTCTATTAAAATAGTTTGAGGTAGTTGTTCTGTTATCTCTAGGATTCCAACGTCTGTAATCATGATTATAGTCATCCAGATCTCGGGTAAATTTCTTCTTTTTCTGCATGATGACATTGGTATATACTGAGATCTGATCCTGATCTTAAACCTTTTTTGCCAGATAAACCAAAAATAGTATACAGATAAGCCCCTACCATAGGCTAAACTCTTGTACGCAGCTATTGTAAAGAAGGAACTACTACAAAGAGCAATACTTGGCTACCTATGGACAGTTCTTGCTTTAGAAAATGTGGAATGTGTATAGCTTGTCACAAAACTCAAATCAATACCAAACTTATAAATAAAATTATTTCAAGTAGCAATGGCAAGGAATTTATTATCAAGGATTATCTAAATTACCAATCAAAAGGAGTTGTATATCTAATTCAATGTCCATGCGGCCTGCAATGTATCGGCAAGACGATTCGCAAACCATCTGTAAGAATTAATTAACATTTATGTAACATTAAAAAGAAAAAGAAAATCACAGCATTCCGGTCCATTTCACAGAGAAACATGAAAACCATCCTAGCCTTCTGACGTTTGTAGGCCTAAAGAAAGTTAGTCCCCCGTGGAGAGGAGGTGATGTTAACAGCATTCTCACAAAAGAAGAAACTAGAATCATCTATGAAATGGAAACACTTACCCCAGAAGGTCTGAACATCGATTTTGAGATTGCACCCTTTCTAAAACAATAACTATCGTCTACTCTCCATAACCCTTTGTTCTTTTTATCCTTTCTCTGCTTATTCCTCCATTCTAAGAACTGACCTCTTTCTCTCTTTTTTCTTTCTTCTTCTTTCTGTACAGTCCCTGTAGTCCCCCCCCTTACCAATTATGACCATCTATTGTTAAAGGATTCTCTTTGGATATACTACATTTGGATATTCTACCACATTGATATGCGCTTCCCCTTTCCCTTCCCCCTCTTTATTTATGTTCCTACACAGTAAAAAAAAAAATTCAACATATATTTTTTTTATATATTCTGTATGTATTTATATTAATATACATATATTTGTGTTATGGATCCTTCTGATAAAGAATATAAATATAAAATAAGTTCGTTTTTTTTCTCTATTATTCTTACAAATAAACCCTTGCAATTTTTTTCCTGTCACTATATCATGTAACAAACAACTTAGTAACATTTTGTAAAAACGTGACCTTTATAATCCAATTTAGAATTTAATGTAGCAATGATGTATTCTTATACAATATTGCTATTTGTTTTATGTTTTGTTCTGTTGTTTGTTTAAATGTCTGTTGGCTGAAGTCTTTTTATATGAATTTGTTATGACTCTCCAGGAATTGCTGCTTACAAATAAATATATGTGTGAATATAGAGTTAAAACAATGAGAACTACTATCCATCCAGATTTAATCATTCGACAAGCTGTGCACGTGTATTATCTAATCCCCAATGAACTAAAGTATCAATTGCGAGCAGTATAAAAAGACAGGAGAGCAGAATCCCCAAACCTTGCCTGACGAAGCCCGCTGTGATGGGTGAAACGCGTTGCCTTGTGGGAATACGGTACACGCTGAATTCATACAGTGTGTAAACGGTCTGCCAGCAGACGTCCTACCACTGCATCCTGCTACTTGAAGTGCTCTTTTCGGGACAGTGCAGCTACTTTGACCGGAATCTGCCACATCGTGGAGCCGGTAATTATACAAGCTCCTCTCTAAATGAAAAAATACCAGCGCCTACAGCCTTTCTCACCCGACACAGCAGGCAAAAATCAGTTATATCAGTTCCCAGAGTAGAAAAAATGGTTTTACCTTCTCCCAGGTGCAGCGTTTCCCCGTCAGAGTATCGTTGCTGGGATCACTGTTATGGTGGTGTGAGTGAAGTAGGCAGAGAGGAGCTTGTATATATATAAGAAACACACAAATACCGAGCGCTGTCAGAGAGCTGCTGGTATATAGGGGATGTAAGCCCCTAAAAAAGAGTAACACAGATAAATGAAAAAATACCAGCGCTGATGTATATAATAAAAAATATATCAATGGACAATTGATATCCTTATAAAAATCAGTTTAATACACAATAATCCTAAAAAAACATCTATATGTAGAAAACATGTGCATGATTGATGTAGCCACAAAATATTAAAAATAAAAAATAATAAAAAATGAAAAAATATTAGAACCAATAAGTTAGTCCTTAATGGGCACTCCCTCCAGATTATGACCGTTCAAGTGCTGGATAGAATAAGATAAAATATTTGTATCCCTTAGGCGATGTAATTACCGGTTAAATTCACAAGTTGTCACAGTCCTTGGCAGCCTGCAGCAGCCTTAATGATAGTTTTGCAGGGCTGTGATAGTCCACCGGAAAATGTTGATAGTGCCAAAGTAAACAGGGATGAAGATTCCACAGCATACGTAGTACCAGCAAAGAATAGGGGTGTCCCAGGGTCTGTAAACTCAACGCCTTTCGCTGGCTCAATATACCTCCAGCTTCCTCAGGAGCATATCCAAAAGTGACCCAGAGTGGTGTATTTATATGGTTCTTCATTAAAAGTTCAGTGGCACATGTGTAAATCAATTAAACACCATAACATCATTAGCACTAATCAAATTGATTAAAATCAACTGTCCAATGTTTAATAAATATAAATAATATAAATCCTACATGTCACAAATCCCAATATTCAGAAATATATATATATATATATGTCAGTTTAATACTGATTTACATCCAATACTCCGCATCTCGGCAGACACCCGTATCACGTGACAAGTCACGCGACCCGGAAGTGCGCCGGGACGCGGAAGTATACAAACGTAATAATGATAATAACATGGCTTAGTATACAAACTCTTAAGTCAGATCTTTTAATGAGGATGAGGAATCCCGAATAATATAGAAAATTGCATTACCGCTGCTATCTATTGTGTAGCTAGGCAAAAAACTACATGTCCCATCATCCTCATGTATCCTATCACGTGACCGAAAATACTTAGATAAAGCAGCCAAAAAACACACATTACATACATAGAAATACATGTCCCAGAAGTCCCGATGATTATTAACTCTATAAGGCCTATAAACCACAATTATTATAATCTATCATATAACTGGCACATCTAAATATATCGGACACGTATATTCAGCACAATTAATCTACATGGGACTACATATCCCCAAAGTGCTAAACACTTTTCCTAAATGACCATAAGATTGTATATGGTCACATGATCGATGATTAACATTGCATACTAAACAAAAAACGCCAAATCCCATCACCCTCGTAAATTCTATCATGTGACCAGAATTCGTGCCTAACCCTAACTTCCCCCCCAAGTGCCTAACCTTAACCACCCCCTTCCCCGCTACCTAAACTTAAGTCCCCCGGGGGTGCCTATCCCTCCCTCCCCCTAGCCTAACCCTAACTCTCCCGGGGGGGGTGCCTAACCCTAAGTCCCCCCCGGGAGCCCTAAACCTAAACCGTTTTCTACATATAGATGATGTTTTTTTGGATTATTGTGTATTAAACTGATTTTTATAAGGAAAAATCAGCTTGAAAAACCGGAATCAGCTTGAAAAAGTCCCAGGAACGGGACGAAACGCGTTGCTGTCCTTATCTATTCAAAGTGCCTTGTCCTGCAACTTGTTTTTGCCGAGTGCTGTCAGTGTCCGTAGTGCCTGATTCCGGTTCCCAGTGTATAATTCCGGCGCGAGGAGAATCCACAAGTCGCGGCCGCGCTCACTCCTACCTGGATCTCCTCCCAGCGTTCATTTGGCTCTGACCCCGGCAGGTATCCAGACTGTGTAGCCGGACGGAGACCCACCATACCAGATCTTTGAGACAACGTGTCCCTGAATATTCCGACTTGGTCAGCCATACACTGTTCAGCCGGTGAGACACTATTATTTCCACCTGCAATTGATTGAGATCTCTGGAACTGGCGAGTACTATTTTCTTTCAGCACTGTGTGCCCGACGGGGTTAACACTTCTAGCACTCAAGCCATTTATTGCTATATAAGCTCCAGATTTTTCCATTTCCAAGCAAGTGTATCCAAACATCCTTCACATGCTAATTTGGAACTTTTCCATGCAGGAATCGTCTATTCTGATTCATGACCAGTACAACTGTCATTATTATGTGTATATGTGCTAGTCATTCATTTTTTATCTCTGAATTTTTGTCATTTATGTGCTCATTTTGATATGTTTTTATTTTTATCTTCATTACTATATTTTTTTGCCTATTTTTGCTTATATTAAATTTCCAATATATTTCTATTTTTATTCATATTCCTATTCATTTCATACCAGCGCGGTGTGTGTGCTTTTATACCTCCCGGGGGGTGCCTAACCCTAAGTCCCACCCCCCGCGGCTGTCCGCTTGCGGCGCCCGGCATCACTACGATCGTGATGCCGGTCTCTCGGCGTCGGGGAAATGCGGGCGTCTACATCTAGACGCCCGGCATTTCACCCATGCCGGGATAAGACAGTCGGGAAGCCGGCTGCCGGTATATAGGCAGTCGGCTTCCCGATTGCTTCCCGTTTTCTACATATAGATGATGTTTTTTAGGATTATTGTGTATTAAACTGATTTTTATAAGGATATCAACTGTCCATTGATATATTTTTTATTATATACATCAGCGCTGGTATTTTTTCATTTATCTGTGTTACTCTTTTTTAGGGGCTTACATCCCCTATATACCAGCAGCTCTCTGACAGCGCTCGGTATTTGTGTGCTTCTTATATATATATATATACAAGCTCCTCTCTGCCTACTTCACTCACACCACCATAAGTGATCCCAGCAACGATACTCTGACCGGGAAACGCTGCACCCGGGAGAAGGTAAAACCATTTTTTCTACTTTGGGAACTGGTATCACTGATTTTTGCCTTCTGTGTCGGGTGAGAAACGCTGTAGGCGAACAAAAGTATCTAATTAGATCTACTATCAAGTGCCTACTATATCATATAGACTTACTTTTACAGCTTGCTGGATTTTCTTTATCAGCAGGACTTTGAAATCATTTTTTCTATATATGTTTTTATGTCTGTGTTGTTTATTGTCTGTATACCGGTATTAGTAACCCTATTCATTTATAATTGATAAGCATTATATATGCCAATTTTTATTGCAAATTTTAAAAATTCAATAAATTGATATAGAAAGTGACAATTTTGGTCTGTTCATTTTCACAAATGAGTGAGCGCTAGCTCCCTGCACCATTTACACTCAAAATTCTACACACAATACCCCATAATGATCACCTCTAAAAAGGTTTTTTAAAAAAACAAAAAAACTAAGAAATCACATGTACATAAGTATTCACAACCTTTGCTCAATACTTTGTTGATGCACCTTTGGCAGTAATTACAGCCTCAAGTCTTTTTGAATATGATGCCACAATCTTTGGGCAGTTTCGCCCATTCCTCTTTGCAGCACATCTCAAGCTCCATCAGGTTGGATGGGAAGCGTTGGTGCACAGCCATTTACAGATCTCTCCAAAGATGTTCAATTGGATTCAAGTCTGGGCTCTGGCTGGGCCACTCAAGGACATTCACAGAGTTTTCCTCAAGCCACTCCTTTGATATCTTGGCTGTGTGCTTAGGGTCGTCATCCTCAGGGCCGGCCCTAGCCCAAATTTTTCGGTAAGTGAGTATATTTTGCGCCCCCCTATGCAGTGCCCCTGGTAGTGGTCCTCTTTGTGCAGTGCCCCTTGTGCCCCCAGTAGTAAGCCCCTTATATAGTGCCCCCAGTAGTACTCCCCCATGCAGTGCCCCCAATAGTGGTACCCGTTATGCAGTGCCCTTTAAACAGTGGCCCCTATTGTAGTTTCCCCCCTATGTAGTGCCCCCAATATTGCCCTTTATATAGTGCACCCAGCAGTGGTCCCTCGATGCAGTGTCCCCAGTGGTAGTCCCCCCCCCCTTGTTGTGCACCCAGTGGAGGTTCCCCCCCTATGCAGTGCCCCAGGAGTAACCCCCCCCCCAAAGTAGACACACATGTAATAAAAATAAAGCCACTTACCTGAATCCCCGCTCCCACCATCCGCTCCTCAGTCTGGGCCGGGCCGCTCTGCATTATGGGAGCGACCCCATGACGTCTCTCACATTACCCACTGCGGGAACTGGAAAGCTCCAGTCCGGCTCCGGCAGTGGGCACAGTAGCCAATGAGAGTCTGACAATCAAAACAAACACACAACTGCCGGCGCCTGTGTTTGTCACTGTGTAGTGCTGACAGAACTCCGTCCGGTCAGCGCTACACGCGCGGTGCAGCTGTGTCACAGAAACACAGTCTGCCCGCATGGTCACAGCTGAGGCGCCCTACTCAGCTGCGTACCATGCGTAATGGTAGAACCGGCCCTGGTTGTCCTGCTGAAAGATGAACCGTCGCCCCAGTCTGAGGTCAAGAGCACTCTGGAGCAGGTTTTCATCCAGGATGTTTCTGTACATTGCTGTATTCATCTTTCTCTCTATCCTGACTAGTCTCCCAGTTCCTGTCACTGAAAAACATCCCCACAGCATGATGCTGCCACCACCATGCTTCACTGTAGAGATGGTATTGGCCTGGTGATGAGCGGTACCTGGTTTCCTCCAAACATAACGCCTGGCATTCACGCCAAAGAGTACAATCTTTGTCTCTCATGGTAGTCCTTCAGGTGCATTTTGGCAAACTCCAGGGCTGCCATGTGCTTTTTACTAAGGAGTGGCTTCCGTCTGGCCACTCTATCCTACAGGCCTGATTGGTGGATTGCTGCAGAGATGGTTGTCCTTCTGGAAGGTTTTCCTCTCTCCACAGAGGAATGCTGTAGCTCTGACAGAGTGACCATCGGGTTCTTGGTCACCTCCCTGCCTAGGGCCCTTCTCTCACGCTCGCTCAGTTTAGATGGCTAGCCAACTCTAGGAAGAGTCCTGGTGGTCCCGAACTTCTTCCATTTACGGATGATGGAGGCCACTGTGGTCATTTGAACCTTCAAAGCAGCAGATATTTTTCTGTACCCTTCCCCAGATTTGTGCCTCGAGACAATCCTGTCTCGGAGGTCTACAGACAATTCCTTGGACTTCATGCTTGGTTTGTGCTCTGACATGCACTGTCAAGTGTGGGACCTTATATAGACAGGTGTATGCCTTTCAAAATCATGTCCAATCAACTGAATTTACCACAGGTGGACTCCAATTAAGCCATAGGAACATCTCAAGGATGATCAATGGAAACAGGATGCACCTGAGCTCAATTTTGAGCTTCATAGCAAAGGCCATGAATACCTATGTACATGTGATTTCTTAAGCTGCATACACACACAAAGACTTTGTTACCAACGATTTTATGAACGATTATCTGTCAGATTTCTTGAAGTGTAATGAACGTTTTTTTTGAACCACAAACGATTTTTACATATTCCCTTAATGAAAATCATTCATTTGGTCAGTCTGACTAAACTACAAATGTGAACGCGCATGAATGAAAATCGGTCATCGTTTTAACTCAGACCAAAACTGAAAGTGAACGATTTTTTTGAACGATAAACGGTATCATTAAACGTTTTTTTTTTAAATTAAATTTGCAAAAACCTCAAAATAACTTTTTACACGTTGTCATTATGGGATATTGTGTGTAGAATTTTGAGGACAATAATGAATTTATTCCATTTTGGAGTAAGGCCGTAACATAACTAAATGTGGAAAAAGTGAAGCATTGTGAATACTTTCCGGATGCACTGTAAATGCAGTGTGACTTCTTATCAATGAAACCCCCCACATCTTTCAGAGGGATGAGGAGAAACACAGTGATGAGTATAACTGATAGTTTGAAAACAAAAAGGCAGTACAAATACAGCAGCTAGCATTAAAGTCACATACAATGCATAAATACGCACAATTGCTATTTGCAAAAGGACTCTGAATCAACTGACCAGCCCCGCCGGGGTAATGGTAGGATATAGAGTGCTATATACCAGACCCAAGGGAGAGATATACGGGGAGACAGACCAACCTCTGAGACCAACTGCTACAGCAGTATACACAAACGCGATCTGCGAGCGTCTCACCACAAGGTGGTCAAATATAGCAAGCCAGGATCTGAACTCCGTACCACAAGTTTTGTCTGGTTTGGGGGAGGAGCACCTTATCTCCCCTAAGCTGGGATTTTGACGGCACGGGTACGTTGGCCTCATAGTAGTAAACGCTTACTAGTGCGTTTAGTACCCATCCCCGGTGACAGACAATAAGGTCCCAGCCGCCTTAGTGAGGACACGTCACACAAGGCCTTCACCCGCAGCTGCACCCGATGCGTCTCCTACACCGGTTGTTAGGACTGCCGCACACTTACCCGTCTTCTCTGTGCCAGACCTGCAGTCCGGACCTCAGCACAGGGGCTAGCTAAGCCATGCTGAGGCCCGCCGAGAACCTCAGGGCATATAGTGGTACTGGTGTTTTCGGCCCCGGCGGAGGTAGTGGGAGTCGCAGTACCTGCGTCTTTACCGACGCCTGGTACTGCTAAACTCAGTAGTTCAAAAAAACTAAGTAAATCATAAAATAAAAAAGCCTGGGACTGCCTAGGCAGTCCAGCAGTATAGCAGGTGCGTCTGGATACTTGCCGCGCACCAAACAAAAAAACTGAATGTCTGTGGCTGAGGGTGGGATATATAGGGAGGAGGACCAGTGCATGGTGGGAGCTTCAAAGCTGTAAGCTGTTGTGTGCAATGGATCGTTTCCACTACATACACCAAGGTAGATTCTGTGGACCCTATGGACCCTGAAGAAGAAATATAGTTACATCGTATCAGCCCATTGCAAGATTGCCGGATCATTCAGATGTGTACCTAGCTTTAGTCATCTATCAACCACCATACAAAAGTAAGTCTTCCCTCACTGCCTGTGAACCCACCTATGAGCAAAGTGATATATTTATCAAAACTTTAGCCCTTTAAAAAGCAAGTGAACTCTGCAGGATAGTGGTGGAGCGGGAGAGTTACATACAGATCAAAGAGAAGGAACCCAGACTGTGTCAGTACTCAGACTGGCTACTTAAATATTAACAAAAATGAAAACAAAATGGTACAGCACACCCAATTTTATTTAATCAAGTTATAGGCTTGGTAATTTTTATCTTCCCCAATGATTATTTTTCGTTTATTCTTCTATAATCGTTTCATCCTGAACATCAGGTCTGTTAGGATTATGTTTAAGAAGCCAATCAGCAAGCCAGATCTGGAAAAAAAAAATAAAATACATTGACATCGTAGTTACTTTGATTTGTTATAATTATTTCAAGTATATATTTTGTTATTGAATGCCACTAAAGTATGGTAAAATAACCAAAATTCTCCTTGGGACCGAATACCCTTCACCTCATCTAACTATTCAGTGCCTCCGCCTCATCTCATATCTCTTACGCCCTCTTAGTATTTTATTTGAAATAATGGAACGATTTTATTGTATCGTATTGCTAAGTTAAGTAGGAACATCTTAGCTTCTAAATACATTAACACCCACAGATCAACTGGAATTTTTAGCGGAGCTGTTTAAAAAAAAATAAATGATAGAAGATAAACAAATTTCTCAGTACCTCCTTAGCATTTGCAAAATGCACAGGCTCACGTATACAACTGAAGGGTGTTTCCTCATTCAAACAAGGAAGACACTTTATGTACTGTTTGTTGATAAATCTTGATCCCTAGACCTAAAATAACAAACATTGCAAAGCACACCTTTATGTAAATAAATCACAACAGGGCAAGCATTTAAATTTGTCCGCTCAGTTGTGATGTCGGGCATTGTACGGGCGGTTGGATGGTCGACCATACACACAGCCAGAGGGCATTGTCTGTGCTGCAGGGCCGATCTGATATGTCTATACGATGTCGTTCACAGACATATTGGGTGTACGCAATCGCCGCTACGCTACCGATATATCGTTCGAACGAACAATGGGCCTGATTCAGACCCACTCGCAAGCGGCTGTCCGCTCGCAAGTGGGTCGATGTTGTGCTCTGCGCATGACGGCGGGAGCTCCGTCGTGCGCATGCGCCAGACGCGACGAGCAAAGGACTTTCCTTCGCTCGTTGTGTCTGATCAAAGGGGGCGTGCTGTCGATGTTGATTGACAGCACGCCCCCTTTGGTGGGCGTGCCTCCCTGACGGGGGCGTTCCCACGGGAACGCCTACCGTCAGAAGCCGGCCCACTGACATCACTAGTGATGTCAGTGGGAGTGATTTTGGCTCTGGTAGAGCCAAAATCACTCCGGGGCTTGCGGTTGAAAACCTCAACCGCAGGCTCCGGCTCGCAGTTTCGATGGTCGCGATGGTCACGACCATCGCGGCCATCAAACTGCACGCTCGTATAGGCTGTGGGTGGTGACCCACAGCTATACGAGCGTCCAGGAGGACGCTCCATAATTGAGGGCGGCCCTCATTCAGAGCGTGCGCTCTGCTCAGAGCGTACGGCTCTGAATGAGGGCCAATATTTCTTCAGGTGTGTACCCAGTTTTAGAATTCAAAGAAATTTTACTGAGGGAATAATGTAAGTAAATTGTGGCATTGGTATAATAGGAATACTTGTTCAATTCCAGTACCTGAAAATTATATGCGTAAGAATATCAAAACATCCACACCTAGTAGATTTTGGTGTATATGAATTGGTTCAATGACTTCAAAACATAATACATAATTATATTACATAATACATTGTTCAATTATACAAACTCCCGTCATCTATACTAACAGCAAAAGTAGTCAAGTTATCTTTTAAAATGTAATAGAAAAAACAAAACATCAAAGTTATATTGTTACTCATACAGAGACATAAAAACATGCAGGGAACACGCAGATGTTTGTAGGATTCATAAACGTAACTTACATATGGATCAGCTGGTTTCTGTTTGCAAAGTTCTGTGAGTCCAGAAAGTAGTGTTGGGTTAACAAAAAGGTTTAGATAATCCTTAGCCGCTTCTCCAACAGGAACAGGTTCAATGGTTACTGAAAAATTATACAAAACATTAGGAAAAAACAGTAAAAGAAACAGTCGCGCACATGCTGGAGCTCCTTTAGAGACTAGCTACACATATGCACTCAGAATGTATATATGGTATAAAGGCAAATATAAATGGGTATCTACATATTTTCAGTACAAAAACAATATAATTTGCACTAGGAATCAGAAGTGTGTACCCTATTTGTACACAATAGAATGATATTGTGTCATATACACAAGAGAATTGTATTTTAATAAATGTGAAAGTCCCATTTGCACCATGCTCAGTCTGCAATTGCTTTTTGTGGTGCATATTCAGTCTGCAAATATTCGTGGGATATGTCCACATTTGGAGTTGCATCCAAATCAGAAATCAGGCCCAAGAATATTATGGAGACCAACCTATAAAAAAATTAATTAAGTATCTTTGGAAAAGTAACTCTAGATGGAATTATTTAACATTGACACCATGTGAAAAAAGGTCTTCCAAACTCTGTTATATGCCATAATGCTCGCAAGGAGTGTATTGATTGCGGAGTTCAATATTCCTTTATCTCTGAGCAGTTCTTGCTCAATTTCCATCCCATTAATTTAGTTATTGCACATTTGAGAGAAAGACAAGAACCTGAAACAACAGATCTGGACAAGGAGGTAGATGCCATGGTTCCTCCAGAAGCATCCCCCAAGCAACTGAGAACTATGAAAGCTATGGCCAAAATGGAAGATCTGCTACCACCTTAGTTTTCTTTTTGATCCTTCTCAGTGGATGAGAGGAAATGGAGGGAAGACAGGCCACATGGAACCTTCTTGACAATGCATCCACTCCTACTGTCCTTGGAACTTTGTATCAAGAGAAGAATTTTGGTACTTTGGCAATCTGACTTGTTGCCATAATATCCATTTGCAGTAGGAAAAAGCTTTCTATCCGCAGCTGAGAGACTTTCTGCAGTAGAGACCATTCTCCTGGAATAACCTGCCTCTGGCTTAGGTAATCAGCCCCTGTGACTTGGAACGCTGAAAGTGATTTTTCCATTCAAGGTATCAGTTTTGCTACTTCCAACATCTGTATAATTCTGCTGCTGGTGATTTATGAAGGTCACCACTGTTCTGTTGTCTGAGAACACTCTGAGATGTTTCCCCAGTAACTGAATATGTTGAACTGCTTTCCATGCAGCGCTCATTTCTTGTACATGTCTGTGGAGTTTCTTCGTCTTTTGGGGACGTGGGGGAGATGTTTCAAGCAGTGAAAACAGTGGAGAAGTGGACCAGTGGAGATATTGTCCCTAGCAACCAATCAGCTTTGTGGTAGCATTTATCAAGTACATTCTATAAAAAGATAGGCAGAAGCTAATTGGTTGCTATGGGCAACTTCTGCACTTCTTTCACAGCTTGATACATCCCTCCCACAAATCTCTTGTGCTCTAATATTGGGAAGATTAGCTCCCCAGCTTGTAGCACTGGAATTGGGTTTGGTATATTAGGTCTCTGTTCATTAGATCTACCTGAGAATGTGCATATGTTCAGAATGTCAACATTGACCATAACGACACTGATGTAATGTGGACACGATTGTAATGTCAACACATTATTTACAATTTATCCACAATGCTAACCCTAACGGAAAACGCTAATGCTATCCCTAACCCTACAAATAACTCGATTTGTTAACCCTAAAGCAAATGACAACAATTCATATGTCAACATTTTAAACATCCCGACACCATAAATGTCAACATTATAAATCAGTATTACCCATTCTCTGTATGCTTAAACTTGGGGTTTTGTACCAGATAAAAGACTTCTTTGTCTTTCATGACTAATGTTGTGATCCAAATAAGCTAACAATTATAGCTGGAGACTTCGCATATGCCATCTTGCACATACACCTATGGTGAAGGAAAACAGTTCATGCGCTCCTTGCATTGTCCACAGTTGGACCTCTACTCGATGTGTTAAGTGCTGTATGTTGCAAAATATCTCAGGACAGAGTTACTTTGTTCTGTATGATATATATACTGCCAGAAAGTATTTACAGTTAGGGAATTAGTTGACACTTTGACCGGAATCTCCAATAATGGGTAATCCCACCAAAATGAGGGAAACAAATGTAAGTGAAGCGGTATGGGTGGTCTCCTGTAGGCCAAATCCTAGGCCAAACCTGACGCGTTTCGCTGCGTAAAACCGCAGCTTAATCAAATCCTTTGGTGGGATTACCCATTATTGGAGATTCTGGATTTTTGGACCAGAATTCATGCCCAGGGGGACCACTTATCTGCGAGAGCTCTGAGAGCATTGCTAAAAATCAAGACCCCGTTTGATTGAGGACATTGACACTGGTAACTATATCTCCTATTGAGAGTGTACACCTCCTCTCACTATACCACCATTTGGGACTCTGCCACTTCTAGACTATTGCAGTACTAGACTTTACCAACACGGCTGCAGTGCGATATTGTGGCAAAATACACTGCTAATTACACTCACCTAACGGATCATATACAGCCTTTGAGGTGGACCAACTCCATGTCCATTTATTGCCCAGAACACGTATTTGTCTTTTACCAATTTCATACAGTGTATTGGTTTTACTATTTGTAATTTATGTGTATATTTTATTTTATTTTTTTGATTTTAACGGTTTACATTTTTATGTCATCATATTTGAGCGCTGGTATTATTTGTATGCTTTTCCTTGTGTAAGGGACTAACGATCCCTATTTTTCTAGCTGCTCTCAATTTACTGAAAATCACCCATTGCAGCGCTCCTATTTGGTAATTTATTACCATCTGTGGTTTTTTTTGCCTACAGACATGTATCTGCTGTAAGCGGACATATTGTTTCTATCCTATATGTGTATATGGAATTTTTGACACTGCTAAAAAGAAGCATCTGTTATTCAGCTAATGTTCCAGATGTGGTCGACAGACATGATGTCAATCTACAAATGTTATATTTAGGTGAAAACACATTGGCCAATCAAAAATGACCTTTTATTTATCTACTACAAGTTAGATAATGAAAGCAAATGTCAGACTGGTTGGTATGGTTTTCTGCAAGTTTTCACCTAAAAGCAATGTTCATAAATGAGAGTTATTGTGTATTTTCCTCTAATCAGATGAGGGTCTTTGTAAACAGTCAGCAATATCATTATTATTTATTATATAGAGTAAGATATAGCAAGTAACTGTGTACCTGGACAAACCATGTTGCAATGCAAGCTCAATTTTTTTTGCATGTAGGGTAAATATTGGCTGCTTTTGCATGTAGCCCACAAATGCTGGACAGCTTTATTTTTACACTGCAAATTAGATGTCAGTTAGGACAGACCCCTCCCACATCTAAAGCTCTCTGCACATGCAGCATAGCTTTACCAAGACGCACGGTTACTTGCTCTTTATTACTCTATTCCCAACTCTAAATCAGGTCCTATATCCTTGTTTGCGCTTGGTCACTTTCATTATTAGTAGTAGAAGGGGGATGTTACTGCACTCATTTGGTTTGTTGTAACCTGATGTGACAGATGCTTTGTCAGTGGGAGAATCGTATGATGCCTACAGTTTGTATTTGTGCGTGAAATACAAAGCTATAGAAATTAGCATATTATAACAGTATAAGACCGTGGGGTCTATTTACTAAGCAGTGTTAGGAGACAGAGTGAAAAGTGATAAGAAAGTGATAAGGTGCCAGCCAATCAGCTCCCAACTGTCATTTTTCAAACACAGCCTGTGAGATGACAGTTGGGAGCTGATTGGCTGGCACCTTATCACTTTCTGATCACTTTGCACTCTGTCTCCTAACACTGCTTAGTAAACAGACCCTGTATATATCTCAGAACCCAGGATGCCAGTTCTCTGCAAATGCACTAGTCAAACTCTGCAATTGATGGATCTCTAAAACAACTCTTTCATGTATTCTTCAGCAGACTTTTCAAAAATGTTATTATTGCACCCAAATTGCAGCAAACTAGTACCGAACACAATGATTAAAAGCAAAACTCTTCATAGGTCCAGCTACAGGAATTAAAAATTGAGGGCCTGATTCAGAGATGTACGCTAATGCATTCGCGACTGCGATCTCTTACGGATTGCAGCTGCTAAAATATGCTAATGCCTTCCAAAGCTTAGCCGAGCATAGGGACGCCTCCAGTGCTGCCTAATATCAGTCCGCAGAGGGCGCTCATGCTGCAAATGAGAGCTCAGTGGCCAATTTATGCACGCCCATGGAATGGCGTTTAAACGGTTAGACAGGCATGCGTTTTACTAACTACCACCCCCTTCCCCCCCCATTACCTCCCCCAAACGCTAACTACCTGTCACTCACTCTGCAAGTAAATTCCCATGTATGGAGTAATCGCTGCACACTTTGGTGTTCGCATGCGCAATTAGCAAACAATTGCTCGTTCTGCGAAAATATCAACATTGCGTCTGTCTCTGTATCAGGCTGATGTCTGTGAAAAAAATGTATATGTGACCATATTTTTGCAATGCTATATACAATCTGTGCTGCTCCCTCATTATTATACTGCTTGGCAATTTGTGGCTCTTAAACCACACTTAACCAATCTCCCCAAATGTCTGGGACACTTCAGAATTTAGGGCAGCTCCCCCGAACTTACAGCAAAATGAAAGTTTTATTCTATGCATGTGGTAGTTTTGACAAATAGCAGCGAAGAAGAGCTGTTCATAGTGTCCTCCAGGAAAGTGGGCTGTCTGCAGACTCGATTACGTGATTTGTGGTGAATCACTAACGCCTGGCGCTGTACATTACCATGATTTGTGGTGAATCACTAACGCCTAGCGCTGTACATTACCATGATTTGTGGTGAATCACTAACGCCTAGCGCTGTACATTACCATGATTTGTGGTGAATCACTAACGCCTGGCGCTGTACATTACCATGATTTGTGGTGAATCACTAACGCCTAGCGCTGTACATTACCATGATTTGTGGTGAATCACTAACGCCTAGCGCTGTACATTACCATGATTTGTGGTGAATCACTAACGCCTAGCGCTGTACATTACCATGATTTGTGGTGAATCACTAACGCCTGGCGCTGTACATTACCATGATTTGTGGTGAATCACTAACGCCTAGCGCTGTACATTACCATGATTTGTGGTGAATCACTAACGCCTGGCGCTGTACATTACCATGACTTGTGGTGAATCACTAACGCCTGGCGCTGTACATTACCATGACTTGTGGTGAATCACTAACGCCTGGCGCTGTACATTACCATGACTTGTGGTGAATCACTAACGCCTAGCGCTGTACATTACCATGATTTGTGGTGAATCACTAACGCCTGGCGCTGTACATTACCATGACTTGTGGTGAATCACTAACGCCTGGCGCTGTACATTACCATGACTTGTGGTGAATCACTAACGCCTAGCGCTGTACATTACCATGATTTGTGGTGAATCACTAACGCCTAGCGCTGTACATTACCATGATTTGTGGTGAATCACTAACGCCTAGCGCTGTACATTACCATGATTTGTGGTGAATCACTAACGCCTGGTGCTGTACATTACCATGATTTGTGGTGAATCACTAACGCCTAGCGCTGTACATTACCATGATTTGTGGTGAATCACTAACGCCTGGCGCTGTACATTACCATGACTTGTGGTGAATCACTAACGCCTGGCGCTGTACATTACCATGACTTGTGGTGAATCACTAACGCCTGGCGCTGTACATTACCATGACTTGTGGTGAATAACTAACGCCTGGCGCTGTACATTACCATGATTTGTGGTGAATCACTAACGCCTGGCGCTGTACATTACCATGACTTGTGGTGAATCACTAACGCCTGGCGCTGTACATTACCATGATTTGTGGTGAATCACTAACGCCTGGCGCTGTACATTACCATGACTTGTGGTGAATCACTAACGCCTGGCGCTGTACATTACCATGACTTGTGGTGAATCACTAACGCCTGGCGCTGTACATTACCATGACTTGTGGTGAATAACTAACGCCTGGCGCTGTACATTACCATGATTTGTGGTGAATCACTAACGCCTGGCGCTGTACATTACCATGACTTGTGGTGAATCACTAACGCCTAGTGATGTACATTACCATGATTTGTGGTGAATCACTAACGCCTAGCGCTGTACATTACCATGATTTGTGGTGAATCACTAACGCCTGGCGCTGTACATTACCATGACTTGTGGTGAATAACTAACGCCTAGTGATGTACATTACCATGATTTGTGGTGAATCACTAACGCCTGGCGCTGTACATTACCATGATTTGTGGTGAATCACTAACGCCTGGCGCTGTACATTACCATGACTTGTGGTGAATAACTAACGCCTGGCGCTGTACATTACCATGATTTGTGGTGAATCACTAACGCCTGGCGCTGTACATTACCATGACTTGTGGTGAATCACTAACGCCTAGTGATGTACATTACCATGATTTGTGGTGAATCACTAACGCCTAGCGCTGTACATTACCATGACTTGTGGTGAATCACTAACGCCTAGCGCTGTACATTACCATGATTTGTGGTGAATCACTAACGCCTGGCGCTGTACATTACCATGACTTGTGGTGAATCACTAACGCCTAGTGATGTACATTACCATGATTTGTGGTGAATCACTAACGCCTGGCGCTGTACATTACCATGATTTGTGGTGAATCACTAACGCCTGGCGCTGTACATTACCATGATTTGTGGTGAATCACTAACACCTGGCGCTGTACATTACCATGATTTGCGGCATTGTACAGCGGGGGGGCTGGTGAGGTGATGATGGTGAGATTCACTGCACCACACATCTGCATCTTACATCTGGACATCCCCCAGTGCATGGGGGCCTGGGAAAAAGTTGACAAGTATGTCTTGAACAGTATGTTTTGAAATTAACAGTTGTCTTATTGTATTAAAAAAGTAAAGTAACAATCATTCCTCAAAGTAGAGAAAAACAAAGCCACTAGTGCCTTGTACATCATAGTTACCATGGGGGAACATAAATCGAATTTCGCGTTCAGCTGAAGTAAAGCAGTAACTACCATGTACTGCATTTCGGAGATCATCAGTTCCGAAGATAGCCCTTAAGCTGAAACAAAGGAATTTAGGTCAGTAACAGTTGTAAATGTATGATTGTACATCAGGATCAATTAACACAATTTCCATCACTTCTCAATACACCCTACAGCATGAAGAGCAACTATCATTTCACTAGTGGTCATAATGCTTGCACTTCAATTAATTGTGACTACAAGAATATACATTGTTAGCCTAACCCTCCCCCTTAGTGCGTAACCCTAATCCTCCCCACCGCAGCCTAATCCTAACCCTCCCCCTTAGTGCGTAACCCTAATCCTCCCTCGCAGCCTAAACCTAACCCTCTCCCCTTAGTACGTAACCCTAATCCTCCCCCACAGCCTAACCCTCCCCACCGCAGCCTAAACCTAAGCCTCCCCCTTAGTGCGTAACCCTAATCCTCCCCTACAGCCTAAACCTAACCCTCCCCCTTAGTGCGTAACCCTAATCCTCCCCCGCAGCCTAACCCTCCCCACCGCAGCCTAAACCTAACTCTTCTCGCTAGTGCCTAACCCTAATCCTCCCCTGCAACCTAAGCCTCCCCCTTAGTGTGTAACCCTAATCCTCCCCCGCAGCCTAACCCTCCCCACCGCAGCCTATACCTAAGCCTCCCCCTTAGTGCGTAACCCTAATCCTCCCCTACAGCCTAAACCTAACCCTCCCCCTTAGTGCGTAACCCTAATCCTCCCCCCCAGCCTAAACCTAACCGTTCCCCTTAGTGTGTAACCCTAATCCTCCCCCGCAGCCTAAACCTAACCCTCCCCCTTAGTGCGTAACCCTAATCCTCCCCCCCAGCCTAAACCTAACCCTTCCCCTTAGTGTGTAACCCTAATCCTCCCCCGCAGCCTAAACCTAACCCTTCCCCTTAGTGCGTAACCCTAATCCTCCCCCGCAGCCTAACCCTCCCCACCGCAGCCTAAACCTAACCCTCCCCCTTAGTGCGTAACCCTAATCCTTCCCCGCAGCCTAACCCTCCCCACCGCAGCCTAAACCTAACTCTTCCCCCTAGTGCCTAACCCTAACCCTCCCCCTAGTGCCTAACCCAGGGGCGTATTAAGAGAGGAGGGGGGCCCGTGTGCCCCTTCCTCTCTCCCCGGCGGCCGGCAGAGCACTGACTAGTCTGTGCCCAGAGTCTACTACGCAAAACACTGGAAAAATGGCACGGGCGCCACGTTCCCTACGATTTCCCTACTGCGCATGTGCAAAACGCCTGGCAAATGGTTGCGGCGGCCATTTTCCAGGCGTTTTGTGCAGCACTGCTACAACTGATGAAGGACTTCTGAGAGGTAAGTATATAAAAATATGAGTGCAGTGTGTGCCCCCCTTGGTCCCAGCAGCCCGTGTGCCGGTATCCCGACAGACGGGATTTAAACTACATCCCATTCGCAGGTCCCCCCACTGACAGATATAGGGTAAAGCCATCTCAAAAATGTTACCCCCGGCAGGAGAAATTGGATTTCTCTGCAATAGACCACTTGTTAAATAGGAGGAAGCAGTGAGAACCCCTTTTTGTGGCAAAAAAGGGTTATCACTGCTTAATAAATAGACCCCCAAATAGTCAAACACACTTTACACATTCAGTGTTAGGCTTAAAAAAAAGTCATCATTTTACAGAATTTCACAATAATAAACAATGTACAGGTAGAAATATTACTAATGTAAGATAAGTAAATTAAAATCAAAACAGTAAAATGCATTGCTTATTAGTATTGTATCAAAAACTAGCATAATGTTATTTTATCCTTATACAATTATAAATCCTTATATAGTGATTCATCAGAGTAAATAAGACTCACACCCCAAATCGCTAACACGGAAAATGGATTACTGCTTGTCTGCAAGTGTGATAATTGTGTCCTCACACACCTATCAGCCATAACATTAGACCACCTGCCTAAAATTGTGTAGGTCCCACTCTTGCCACCAAATCAGCTCTGACCCATCAAGGCATGGACTCCACAAGACCTCTGAAGGTGTCCTGTGGTATCTGGCACCAAATCATTTGCAGCAGATACTTTAAGTCCTATAAACTTTAGGATGGGGCCTCCGTAGCTCATACTTGTTTTTCCAGCATATCCCAAAGATGCTCGATTGAGATCTGGGGAATTTGGAGGTCAAGTAATCACCTTGAACTATTTGTCATGTTCTTCAAACCATTACTAAAACAATTTTTTGACAGGATGCATTATCCTGCTCAAAAGGAAATTTATGTTATTCGACTCCATAGAGGGATGACAATGTGAAGAGGAGAATCTAGGCACAATATAGTTAAAAAGTTCTCCTCAGCGCTGGCTCTGTCTCCTTTATACTTCACCCCCAGCCACCGGTAGCAAGTTAAGTTAGCAAGAAGAAGGAAAAGGAAGACCGGCAGATACTCAGAATCACACAAATAGGCAAGGTGAACAGAACCGGTACAGGAACTAAACCCCGTCAGCCAGGTGCACCAGGATGGGCGCATTGTTCCCCCTATGGAGTAGAAGAAAAGAATTAAAGTGGTAAGAACATAAATCTCCTTTTCTTCTTCCTCAACTAGGGTCACAGGAATGACAATGGGATGTCCCAAAGCTGTCCCCCATGGAAGGGGACACTCCTGGGCTGCACTGAGAACCCTTCACCCGAAGGCTGTGTCTGAAGATGTGAAGGTGTCAAATGCATAGAAGCAAATAAAAGTTTGGGTGGAGAACCACGTGGCACCCTTACAAAGCTGTTCCGCAGAGCGCCACATTGAGCCACCCAAGAGGCTCCCACTGACCGGGTGGAATGGGCAGTCACCACGGCAGGGGCAGGAAGACCTGCCGAAGAGTAGGCCTAGCAGACAGTTAAACTGTACCACCTGGCCAAGGTCTGCTTAGTAGCTGGCCAGCCCAGCTTGTGAAAATCATATCAACTCACCTATCAGGATGAGTTTCTTTGGCTTTTAGACTATTTGATGGTCCCATTAGTTCTCTCCAGGAGAGGATAGCATTATGCCTGGTCAGTTCTAGAGCAAGTATTGGTCCAGAACTCATGTAGGCAGTCAAGCTCGGGAAAAACATTTTTCCATACTGGTCCGAGTAGAAGTCACTGCATTGCTCTGGGCTTAGATGCACTTTTCTTTTCTGTCAATTGTAAAATTAAACATGTTATGTAAGTTATTACATATTTGTTCACAATATATATCATCTGCCTGTTTTGAAAAGGTAACACTGTATCCTACTAATGGAAGGTTACTTAGCACAATGCACAAAATGTTGTTTTCTTAATAAACTCAGTGCCAAAGGTTTTAAGTTCTGAAAACCATAAAGCAATGATGTGAGGCCCGATTCAGAGATGTACGTTCATCCGATGATGAATGTACATCTCCGATGTTGAGGGGTCTGTGCAGGACCCATCCTGCTCATTTGCAGAACGGGTCCTGCGATTACACTTGCAGACCTCCCAAGCCGCAAGACTGTCAAAGCGTTTGGGTGGAGGAGCAGGGACGTAAATGGTCACCACCCCCATTTTGCAAGAGGGATGAAGCCAGGGTTTGCGTCGGCGTACGCGGATTCCTGGACTCTGAAGTGACCAGCATCCAGTCAGGCTGTGGGAAGCTTCAGCTCCCACAACTTGACCAAAGAAGCAACCATCACGACGATCGGTGTGACACCTTCTGCATGTGCATTAAGATGGACGGAATTGCAAAGCTGCTTGTGTGCGGCTCTGCAAATCCGTCCAACTCTGAATCAGACCCTTATTCTTTAATTAAGAATCCAGTATCCTGGGCAGGCTTCATCTCAACTCCCATTGCTCATTTTAGGCACACACAACAGTTGGGAAGAGCGTCATATTATGTCAGCTGGTAGCTTTATAATCCCACACAATTTATAGTAGTGCTGAGAGAGAGAGAACGTAGGTGCAAAGTACTGGAGCCTAGGCCTGAAAAGACATGCAGACACCCCCCCAATATTGTATGGCCACAACCTCTTTAGTGGTGCAGCATCTGTTGGTAGAACCCATGGAAGTCCCAATATGGTCTCAGCAACAGAGTAATTACTTTATCAAAATGATTAGGAAATGAGTATAAAACAGAGGAGTAGTAAAAGCTGCCACACACCACTACTGGATGCCCAGAGATTGCACAAGGATTAAGCTTGAAACCGGTGTGGTGTATGCATTATTATTAATCTATAAGGTGTGCATTTGTATTTGGTGGGGGTGTTTTATATATTGTGTGGTCAATGTAACCTAAAATGATATTCTGGACAAAATGCATGGCAATACAGTATGTATGGGTCAGCCCAGTCCTGCCCATTAGTTATACTATACAGCAATGTTATGCTGGGCAGGTCTCACAGCAGGCACTGGGAAACATAGCAAAGCTGAAATATCAGGAGGTATGTGGAAACAATGCTTTATACAAAGCTATGGGTAACACCAAATTCTTCCTGCACCAGCAACCTAACAACACTTATTTCTGCTTATTTCCTCCTTTCAGTGGTTTTCTGTTTTTATTCATTTGCCTCCTAACTTCATGTCACTGGTCTGTCTCGTAACATGCAGCCCTGTTCTCACAAACACATCATTTGTCTCCTGATATACTCTGTGCTGCTAGGGAACCCTGCTCCTTCCACTATATAACTCAGTCTGTGACCTCCTGCAGCTCCATTCCACTACTCACATAGGGCTCGATCCAATTAGGTGCGATGTACTCGCGTGTGCGAGTCATCGCGACAGTGGTCGTGCTTGACTACCACCCGGATTCGCCTAAAAGTGCTCGCTGCCCCATAGGGCAGCGAGTAAATTCAGCCAAGTTCAGTGGCGAGTCGGGCTGCGAAGGGTGCGATGTGCCAGGCCGTTGCCGGCGTTTTAATGCCATTGCCACGGCACATCGCACCCATTGCACCTAATTGGATCGAGCCCATAATGTCACTGTCACATGCAGCCCTGTCTTCACTAAAGCTGGGTACACATTAGATGAGGTGTGTACCCAGTGACGGAAGATGCGACAGTACGATATATCGGGCAGTCCGTATACACTGCATGATCTGGTGTACAACCGCTCAATATATATTGTTCCCCCGCCGCATCCAGAAAGCATTGCGTCGGCCGCCGGATCCTCTGATCTGCCGTGCACCCACAGAAAATCAGAACACCACACAGGAGCGCGCAATCACCCATACAAACCGAGTGATGTGGCCGATATATTGTTCCGATCCACGTCGCAACCATATATCGTCCAATATATATCGCTTAGTGTGTACCCAGCTTATCACATCTCTCATCTCCTCTGTACTGCTGGAAGACCCAGTTGTTCCAATGCCAGTCTGAGATCCTGCTTCCTTAGTACCCTCCTCACATCATGGCACTACCCATCAGATGCAGCCCTGTTCTCACTAATACATCACTCATTTCCTGATGACCTCTGTGCTGCTGGCATGTCCAGCTCCTTCCACTATACAATTGTCAGTCTGTGCAGACTATAGCAGCAAGAGTACTGACCCAATGTTAAAAAAAAAAGAAAATATCAAAAACATCCTAATGTCTCCCCCTTGTGATTATTTTAAGTTAGGCATGAAGCTATTAATTTAATGAAAAGGTTTGTTCTAAATTTGGAGGTTGGACTTTAATGTTTGCACTTTTGCACAAAGCCGTAACTGTAGGTCCTGGCGCCTGGTGTAGACCACACTCCCTCCACATGACGTCATGCTGAGGGGGTGGGGCCGCAATCGGTGGGAATGACAGCAATGCCAGGAGCATCCTCAGGATGCTCCGGGGAGCTGTAAGGGCAGCTGTGTGTATGTCTGAAGCATCAAAAGGATGATCCGGGCGGCACTGCTGCAGAGATTCTGGCTGCATCGTGCCTTTCCAGGCTATAAGGGCAGAGGTGTGCACGTCTGAAGTGTCCTAAGGACAATCCGGGAAGCTCTGCTGCAAGGATTATGGATGCAGGGTCTCGCTCCAGGCACCCTGCTAGCCAGATGTAGGGACTCCCACAAGGCTCTGCGCTGTGGCACCACTCGCACCCCAGTTACGGCCCTGCTTTTGCAAAGTGCGGATCTTCAAATCCTTCCTCATAAATTTATGCACACTTAGTTTGCAGAAGTAACTCGTTTCAAATGAGAAGGGCAGTCCATCTAATTGTACTAATGGTCTTGACGTCATGGGTGTCGGAAGTGGAGGGTGGGCAAAGGGCGGCTCGCCCCCCTCCCCCCACTAAACATTAGAAAGGAGCGGTGGGCGT
Organism: Taudactylus pleione; assembly: GCA_031769625.1. Lineage (NCBI taxonomy): Eukaryota > Metazoa > Chordata > Amphibia > Anura > Myobatrachidae > Taudactylus > Taudactylus pleione. Next base: position 1,944,626 of record JAUIMM010000421.1, read on the forward strand.
TCAGGGGCTGTGCTTTATAGCAATAGGCTGCATGGCCCCTGCACCACATGGAGGAGGAGGTGTAATGTACGGTCTTTAAGTTAAAAAAACGCACATTACACCACCTCCTCCTACATGCGGTGCAGGGGCCGTGCAAGCTATTGCTCTAAAGCACAGCCCCTGACCGCTGCTTAGGTAAGAAACAGGAAAGGGGGCGTGGAGAGGGGGGAAGAGGGGGCGGTCAGGCGGCAGAACGATTGATCTGACGCCCCTGCTTGGTTTAGAATTTATTTCTGTTGCTGCTTTAAATCCATCGGTCAAGCACACAATCATCGGGGGCTTTGACAAACCAGGGGTTAGTAAATCTAACCCGAGGTATTATAGAAGATCTACTTCTTTCATGTGGAGTTAAATAAATGAAAACTTATAATGCTGCCCATTTAAAAGCAAAATACCTGAATAATGAAAAATCCACTTCTGCGAATAATATCCTCAATTTCTTCTGCTTTATGAAGGACATCTGGCTTGATAAGAGCTAGTGTTCTTTCAATATAAATCCTAGGAGCTACCATAGACTGTATCAAGTCTTCTTGCTGGTTTGCACTCATTTTTCTTCTGCTGGAAGTATTAAAGATGGTAGAGTTTAGCTGATTTCATGAATAGTAATTTTCTAGTATTGCAGCCCTGAAGCAGCTTAAATGCATTTTCTGTTTCATACTGTATGTTTCTATATAAGATATTCTGTATATGACTTAATTCTCTATATCAGGAAAGGTTAAAAAAGAGACTAACAGCCAAAATACTTATAGATACTGCAGAGTCACGTTTAACTTTTTATATGTGTGTGCATATATAGTATAAACATACACACATACCATATGTACATGCATTCAAACATAACATTTACAATATCTTGCCAAAACAAATTAATCAAAATGTTTACTTTATCTAGACACTCACATTCCATTCATGTCCATCAGACCTCCCCACGTGCTCCTTGCATGCCCATCAGAACTCCCCACGTGCTCCTTGCATGCCCATCAGACCTCCCCACGTGCTCCTTACATGCCCATCAGAACTCCCCACGTGCTCCTTGCATGCTCATCAGACCTCCCCACGTGCCCCTTGCATGCCCATCAGACCTCCCCACGTGCCCCTTGCATGCCCATCAGACCTCCCCACATGCCCATCAGACCTCCCCATGTGCCCCTTGCATGCCCATCAGACCTCCCCACGTGCTCCTTGCATGCCCGTCAGACCTCCCCACGTGCCCCTTGCACAGGGGCGAATGCAGGTGTTGTGTGTAGGTGTATCACACACACTTACCTTGTGCTTACCTTGCAGCAGCTGCGGGTTGTAGATGGGAAAGGGACCAGGCACCATGCCATTAGGCCCCTCCCCTACTCACAAAATGCTGCAATCCGCAGGTCAATTGGGAGGGAAGGCGTCATATTGGCTTCGCCTTGACAACAAATGTGGCATCTTGCCACAAGGGGGTGGGGCTTAATAACATGGTATCCGCTCTCTCACGTACATTGCGCGCGCGGGGGGGGCTCAATAACATGGTGCCCGCTCTCGCATACGTCGCGGGCGGGGGTGTTTCTGGGTACTCAGAAATCCCACACTGCGTGCGCTACTGTTGCGTGCCCATCAGACTTCCCCACATTTCCTTACATAGTACGGAGGGAGTGCACACTGCAATCGCTCCATCTCTGGTATACTGTTCCTTCCCTACATTTTGCAGAGGAAGTCATGTGATGCAGAAGTCTGCTGCTCCTGGTCATTCTTAAACTAGGTACACACCTGACAGATGAGAAAACCGATCCATGGTTGTTGTTTTTCTTTTTCTGACAGCTGAAACGATCATCTGATTTACAGTGTACACAATACCCAATTATTATTCCTATATGAACAATCAATGTCCCTAAGGATGGGCATACACTATGCAATTATCTGTCAGATATCTGTCTAGTGGGCATGAAAATCTGGTAATGTATGGGAGCAAATAACAATAGAAATTTGCTCCCAAACACTAGAAAAACGGACCAGATTTTCCTTCCCACCAGACAGATTTGACAGATATCTGACAGACAATTGTAGAGTGTATGCCCAGCAGAAGGATGGTTGAGGTGATGTTTTAAAATGTACTGTATTGGGCGATCTCTATACACTCTACATTTGTGGCACAATACTGGCTCATTGGAACAACGAACAACTTGCAACACTCCTGATATCGGGAGTCGATCCAATTGCTTTTGAAATGATCGCTGGCATAGGCATAACTACCATAGGCGCAAGGGGTGCAGCTGCTATGGGGCCCAAAGCTGAGTGAGGCCCATCTTCCTTGTCAAACTTACATGTGCTATATACATTTTTCACCATTGGGTGGTATTATAGAGGCCCTTACAAACTTTTGCTATGGGGCCTTCAAGTACCTAGTTACGCCCCTGACCTTGGGTGCAGTCTACACACTGTGCAATAACTGAACCAGGCAGCCAAGAATTGACTGTTCAGCCTGATTATTGTACAGTGTGTACCCAGCATTACAGCAAACCAAAGACTAATGCTGGGTACACACTGGCCGATATATTGGCCAGTGTGCACAGACGATATGTCTATGAACGACGTCGTTCACAGACATAGCGCATTGGCTGTGCCGCACACCCGATGAACAGATATGTCTGCAGACATATCTGTCCATTGGCAAGTGTGTATGGGCGATCAGCCGATCGCCTGTACACAGGGGCGCAGAGAGGGGGGGGGGGCGCGAGCGGGTACTAATTACCTGGGTCCGGCACTGTTCCCCATCCCTCATAGAGTCTCCTATGCAAAAGGGGGGAGCGATCGCGCCCCTCATAGGCTGTGTGCCGGGCTGATGGGCACACAGCACCCCCCTCCCCAGCGTGAAAATAAACTTGAAAGGTAATCCAAAAACTTTCAGTTAATTCTCTCATATATGCATGCTATATGAAAATAATAAAGCAGTTATTGGATCTATAGATAAGGGGCCTATTCATTAAGGTGCAAAGACCCATTATACCTGTGAAAACACTGGTTTCCACATATTTTATGTGACAGGCCCAATCATCATTAGTGCCCGATGTAGACGACTCCATTAATCAGGTACCAATAACTGAAAGCTTTCAGAGCATGACTAAAGGAATTAACTCAATTAATATATAAAAAAAATTGCAAAGTATACAAACCCTTTTCATAGTACATACAGCAACAACATTTAAAATATTAGACCACTAAATGATAAAGCAGGAAAAGTGATTATAGAACATAAATAGCAAGCTGTTATTTAAAATAGACTTTTTTTTTACTAGTTTGTATTTACAAGGAAGCAAAACAATTACTTGGATGAGAATGTGCAGGTCATTTATTGTTACGTGCGTGTGTGTGTGTGTGTGTATAAAATATATATATGTGTGTGTGTGTGTGTGTGTGTACACACACCTTACATCTCCCCATCACTAACACGATCAGGCGTGGAAAGTAATAAACCATTATGGGAAATACATACAGCTGTGTAATGAGCTGCTCCCCAGCGTTCAGCACAGTGCCGGCACCTGGCCAGGTATGAGTTACCGGCAGCAGCAGCACCACCACGCCAGTGTTTGCGCGTTCCGTTGCTAAGGAAACAGGCACAGGGCATTGTACGGCGTCCGCCACGGCTCAAATCTGTACGATCTCTCAGCATGGCTTCCAGGTAGCTAATGTTCCGGAGAAACCCAGTGCCCTGCTTGGCTAGGAGTAGACAACAATGCACTGTGTGTCTGTGAAAGGGCAGCGCAGGCGTAGTAGTAGTACAGTAAGTAGCTGTGCCCATCCCGCTGCTGGTCGCTGTAGGCTTCTTGTATTTCCATATGCTTCTCTGGTGGTTGCAGCTCTCGGATCAGTGGACGGCTACTGACACACAACAATACGCTAGCTGCCTGCTGCTTCCCTTGAAAAACTAACATACCCCGTGGCCTGCACGGTGTGCTATCTGCTGATACTGCGCATGCGCCACGCCTTTCCCCAGGCAGTGAAAAATAAAAATGTACAAAATACTTTCATAATGTAATCCCTCCCCCCCTTGGGATAGGTAGATATATCAAACCTTCCAAAAGGGACAAATGCTGTAAGACACAGGTTCTCAAACTCTGTCCTCAGTACACCAAACAGTGCATGTTTTCCAGGTCTCCTCACAAAATCGCAAGTGAAATAATTAGCTTCACCTGTGGATCTTTTACATTGTGTCAGTGAGTGATGAGTACACCTGCTCGGTGACCGGGAAACTGTGAACTGAGTAGGGTCCTGAGGACAGAGGACCTGATTCAGACCCGCTCGCTAGCAAGCAGCCGCTCGTTGCAGACGATGTTTGCTAATATGCGCATGCGTGTAGTTCGCAGTGCACTAACTAGTACGAGCGATCGGAATGAGCTCACTCGCGCTGCCATGCCAGCCCAGTGGAATGAGTGACAGGAGAGGCCGTTTGTTGGTGGTAACGGGCAGGACAGTTGTAACGGGAGTGGAGTTATGGAGGCAGGCGTGCCAGAGTGTTTCAGAGGTGTGCATATTTCACAGGCAGCATCATAGTACGCGTCACCTGGTTGATTTTTACACTGAACTGTTCGCAGTGCTTGCGGTAGGGTACAGTCAACCGCAAGCACTGCGGTCAGATCCGATGGTTGTATATACTTCCTGGAGATGACGTACGCTAGTGGGCGGCTAAAGAAAGGCTGGTGGGAGTCTATAAACACAAAGTGATCGCTCGTCAAGACATAGTGGGCGTGCTTATGCCTTGCGAGCGGCTGAATCAGGCCCAGAGTTTGAGAACCACTGTTATAAAATGATAGCTAGAATCTGACTGGGACAATTTTTAGCCTGTCCTGGGGGTGGGCATAGACAGAGTTCTGTCTGTGGCCATATCTGTTACGCCCCTTTGTTCTTAATTAGGTGGAAAAGTACTATTCAAATTAAATGGGCTTACCACGTTTTCATTTCTGGACAGGGATCGTGGCAAGGCGCATGACCAAAATCGCAGTAGGCCCCTCGGCGTGGCTTGGGGAAGGTGCAGGCACAGGGAGCTGTGCCTAAAAGATGCATACACACACAACGATTTAGTAAATGAACGATTTTAGTAAACGATTTTTGTTCATTTTTTCAAGGGAAAAATGAACGAAAATCGTTTACTAAAATCGTTCATTTACTAAATGTAATGAACGATTTTTTTGAACTACAAACAAATTTGCATATTCCCTTACTGAAAATCGTTGAGTTGGTCAGTCTGACTGAACTACAAACATGAACACGCATGAACGATAATCGTTTTAACTCAGAAAGTGAACGATTTTTTCAACCATTGAACGATATCGTTATTGATAATCGTTCAAAAAAATCGTGTGTATGCACCTTACACACGATTTTTTAAATGAACGATTTTATTAAACGATTTTCGTTAATTTTTTCAAGGGAAAAATGAACGAAAATAGTTTACTAAACTCGTTCATTTACTAAATGTAATGAACTACAAATGATTTTTGCATATTCCCTTATACACAGTATTCTGCAATTATCACAACTTAATAGAAACTGGAATTTACCAGACTGCTCCACCTGTTGCTAGACATAACAATGTCTCCTGTCTGCTGCCTCCGAGGCTCCAGTTTAACCACTTGACAACTTTTTTTTTATGATTGAATTAGGTCAAGAACATCTATTTATAGCTTATCCCACACAATTTTTTTTTTTAACACATAATTTTTTAACATTGCTAAAGCTGGGCATACACGTCCAGATAAAATGCCTGTCAGACCGACAGACATTTTATCTGGCAACATGCCAGCCGCAGATGTCCACGGCATACACTGAGATTTCTCAGTGTATTAGCCCCGACATCTGTGTTCCGCCCCCGGGGGAGGAGACATTTCCCTGTTCCTTCCATGGAAAGGAACACAGGAAATGTCTGTCTGTCGGCCGCAGCTGAGCATACACTGCCCGATGCGGCCGACAGTTTACATCTTAAGACAAAGGAATATTTAACCCTCAGTCTCCCGCGCACACGCTACAATTATCGGGGCAATCCGCGGATATTGGGCAGATCACCCCGATAATTGTAGCGTGTATGGCCAGCTTTATTGACTCAGCTCTGCCGGCTCCTGCTAGCTTTCCAGATGCTTCCTACATATGCAGAAAACAGGATATGTACTGTATCACACAAAGATTGCACCAGTGGAGAAGTTGCCAATAGCAACCAGTTAGTATTTTGAAGCATGTACTTAACAAATCCACTTCTAACTACAATTTATTGTCATGAACTTCTTCACTCTTTAGGAGATATTTCCCCCATTATTTTAAAACATTAACTACCAGGTCAGCGCCTAGAGGCAGCAGACTGGTGTACCCGGACTAGCCAGCCTATTCTTGGCTAACGGCATGAGATGGTGTGTGACCAGGAAAGAGAAGTCTCTACCTAACCTAAAAAGGAGGTAACCCATCATGAAGGCTTCCATAGATTAATGAGCTATAGGTTATTAAATGTATAAGCATTTGTTAAGATGGATTGGGTGGAGACGCCTCTACACAAAGGATGACTGGAATTTTTTTCTCTATCTGGGAATCTTTTATTGATGCCTTAAATGTCTCAATTAAACAGCAAATTCATAATTGCGTCTGTCCTATATTATGGTATGAAACTAGGCTTCCTATTCAATTTGGCTAAATTAGTAGCTTCAGTTAAAGATGTTTTTGGGCTACAGGCAATTGTTCTCTTTTCCCTTTCCCTTCTTATCAATAAATTTGTGTATTTAATAAGTGTGTTGTACGATTTGTATACCTTTTTTTAATGTAGGGTTATATCCCTAATTTATATTATCAGTAATGGAATAATTGCGACCTTCTGTTCCATCACTCCCCACCTCCTTCCTTTTATTTTCCATTTGTCTATACAATTTATTGTATTTATGTTTAAAACTCAAATAAAACCATTTTTTGACAACAAATGTACGGTATATGAATTTGATGGGTAGATAAATCATTGATAGCTCATTCAATTGTATGTCAAAAGCTTTAATTCTTTTAATATGATGTAAAGACCATGCTGCACCTCCAGCCGCTATCATCCAGTCAGACATACAGGGTGTATGTATCCAGATCACACTTATTTCTTCTCCAGTTTCTGGTATCACGCTATCTATCTTGGTATTTTTCTCTTTAATTATTGCTGAAATATCTGACATCTCATAACTCATGCCAAGGAAAAGTATCCATTACCAGTTATATATTTATTATTGTTCTTTAGTGTGACCCTACCGCTCAGTGTACTTATAGCACTTCACTTTTAATATGACTTTATACAGTAAGACACATTCATTTGAAGAGACTGACAGTGCTATATTCTTAACTCCTTATTATAAACAGATACATTAATTGTAGAGATTTTTATCATGGTCCATTGCCTAGAATTCAGTTTCTTCTTACAGTACCGTAGCCGAGCTGTGGTCAGCCATTACCCTATTGGTTGTGTTCTTGTTTATATTCTGGTACTTCAGTCTTCATCCATTATTATGGAACAATCAGCAGTTATGTTATAACACAAAAAGCAGAGGCTGGGGATACTCCACTTACTAGCAATATATCAGGGGTGTACAGCTACAAATACAGCACCACATTACCTGATAACGTCCACAGAAACTATCCCATTAGTGACATCATATAAATATTTTAGCAGTCAGGGTATCATTTCACACTGTGCATACAACTCTCTTTGTGACATACTTACTGCTTACATGCCTGGGGCAATGCAAAGTAGGTGCGTTTAAGACAGGTCTTAAAGCAGGTCAGCCTTACATTTCCCAAATCTCCGATCAGGAGTATTTCATTAGTTACCAGCCCACTCCAAAAGGTATATTTGATCTAAATAGGAACACCAGCATGGCATTCTGCAATGCACTACCCCTGCATTGGTGTGGACAATGAGCTCTGATATTTGTTATTTCTATTCTAAATGATACACCTACTATTTCACCAGTAAGCTAATATGGAACCAGTGATATGTATAGGGATACTCAGAGGCCAGGTTAATGTAGACCAGTCACCTTCAGAACTTACACCGGAAACTTTTGAAAATGTGTTTTGTAAGGTAACCGTAACACCCAAGTGTCCAGCTGCAGCACATGCCTGTACCCTCTCCTCAATAATGTCCAACGCAGCTTGAAAGCTACCTTAGGGTTCAATCTTCCAACCATCTTTATGAAGACTGGTTATTTATCCATTTTATATTTTTAATCACTGAGCTAGTAACTATGAGTTATTAATCCTGTACTAAAGAAAGCATGCTAATCTACCTTACACCCAACTGTAAACTCCACTAGTGTTCCTGCTTAAAACTGGACGCAAAGCATTGCTAAAAGTGTTTAAGGGGCAAAATGCACCCTGCCTTTTCAGCAATGCCCTGCAGGTGGGCTAGGCATAGGACATGCTGTGTCGCACAGCTGGGAAAAGTTGCAGTGAACAATGTATACATTATTCAGCGAGAGCTGTGGGGTAGCCCAGCACCTCCGTAAGTGCCGAGCGCACGCACGCACGCACAACCCCCATGTGACAAATCAGCCACACTCCTTTTCAGAAGGACACATGTAGAGACTCCATGCCCAGTGTCTAGCAGGGACACTATCCACTGGTAGGTTGATTGCTTCTGCCAAAAAAAACACCCCTCCTCTGTGTGTCAGTGCGCAAGGGAATATAGAGTGTAATGGTTACATATTCTCTGATCAAAGACTTATGGATTATTCATATACAGTCAGGTGCATAACTATTGGGACATTGACAGAATTTTCATATTTTGGCCTCTATTCACCACCACAATGGCTTTGAAATGAAACAAACAAGATGTGCTTTAACTGCAGACTTTCAGATTTGAGGGTAATTACATCCAAATCAGGTGAACGGTGTAGGAATTACAACGGTTTCTATATGTGCCTCCCACTTTTTAAGGGGCCAAAAGTAATGGAACAAACTAAACAATCCTAAATCTAACTTTCACTTTTTAATACTTTGTTGCAAATCCTTTGCAGGCAATTACAGCCTGAAGTCTGGAACGCATAGACATCACCAGACACTGGGTTTCATCCCTGGTGATGCTCTGCCAGGCCTCTACTGCAAATGTCTTCAGTTCCTGCTTGTTCTTGGGGCATTTTCCCTTCAGTTTTGTCGTCAAGTGAAATGCATGCTCAATCGGATTCAGGTCAGGGGATTGACTTGGCCATTGCATAACATTCTACTTTTTAGCCTTAAAAAACTCTTTGGTTGCTTTTGCAGTATGCTTCGGGTCATTGTTCATCTGCACTGTGAAGCGCCATCCAATGAGTTCTGAAGCATTTCACTGACTGAGCATATAATATTGCCCGAAACACTTCAGAATTCATTCTGCTGCTTTTGTCAGCAGACACATCATCCATAAATACAAGGGAACCAGTTCCATTGGCAGCCATACATGCCCACGCCATGACACTACCACCACCATGCTTCACTGATGAGGTGGTGTTTTGGAACATGAGCAGTTCCTTTCCTTCTCTTCCCATCACTCTGGTACAAGTTGATTTTTGTCTCATCTGTCAATAGGATGTTGTTCCAGAACTCTAATGGCTTTTTTTATTTAGATGCTATTTGGCAAACTCTAATCTGGTCTTCCTGTTTCTGTAGCTCACCAATGGTTTACATCTTATGGTGAACCCTCTATATTCACTCTTGTGAAGTCTTCTCTTGATTGTTGACTTTGACACATATACACCTACCTCCTGGACAGTGTTCTTGATTTGGCCAACTGCTGTGAAGGGGTTTTTATTCACCAGGGAAATAATTCTACTGTCATCCACCACAGGTGTTTTCCACGGTCTTCCGGTGTTGCTGAGCTCTCTGGAACATTCTTAAAAAGAAAAAAAAATGCACCAAACAGTTGATTTGGCCACACCTAATGTTTTTGCTATCTCTCTGATGGATTTGTTTTGATTTTTCAGCCTAATGATGGCTTGCTTCACTGATAGTGACAGCTTTGGATCTCATATTGAGAGTCAATAGCAACTGATTCCAAATGCATGTGTCACGCCTAGAATCAACTCCAGATCTTTTACCTGCTTAATTGATAATGAACTAACAAGGGAATAGCCCACAGCTGTCTATGAAATAGTCCCATTACTTTTGGCCCCTTAAAAAGTGAGAGGCACATATAGAAACCGTTGTAATTCCTACACCGTTCACCTGATTCAGATTTAATTTGAGGGTAATTAAATCCAAAAGTCTGCAGTTAAATCACATCTTGTTTGTTTCATTGTGGTGGTGAATAGAGGCCAAAATATGAAAATTCAGTCAATGTCCCAATATTTATGCACCTGAATAACTCCTACATAACTAATGTCTAGTCTATTAGGTTATGGGGCAGAATGTTGTGTGCCACTATGACAACTGAACAGTTAAGGCTTTGCATTTACAAAATCAAGACAATCTCTTGCCTGCTAGACCAAGATTACTTCACTATGGCACGGGGTGTGTGTATTATTTCTTTTTTATACTGGCCACACCCTCAAACACAAGGAAGTATAATAACCAAGCATTTTTCACTCCTGTAAAAGTTTTATACTGTACATTGCTGTAGACATAATCACTCTCACAACCAAGGCCCCCTCTACACTATGGGTTATATTTACTAAAACAGGAGCCTTTCAAGCTCTCAATTAACTGTTGACTTTAAATTTATAATTTGAGTGATTAAAGCTGAAGTTTAGTAAGTTTACCCCCCATAGTCTCCTACCTGCAACTCTTATTTACCTCTGGTGTACATTTTGGTTGCATTTTCACTTGTATTTGTGATTTTGTTTAGGTTTGAAACAGTTTAGTATTGTACTTGCAATTTAAATCCTGTAATCGAACTTCTGTTGCTACTACCAGCACTGGTCCATTGACAAAACTAAATACTGTAGTACAGTGTGCAGACAAGATAGAGCAGCGTTATGGTGTACAACGCTTGATCAGTAGTGATAAGAGAAGCAGGCAAAATGGTCCAGCTCCAACACACTCCCATCAGGGTCAGACCACTGGGGATGCCAGAAATACCCTTATCACATCGCAAACCTTGTTTTGACCCAGGATTTTGAACACCACTGCGACCCAGCTCAAACACACTGCACCTTGGACCTAGGTTTGCCCTGTTCACACTGAACCCAGGTCAGCCCTACAAAACCCTATGAATGTCATTAGGCTCACAAAGATAAGATCACAAAATGGAGGGGTGGGGACTGCTCCCAGCATTGCAGGAATCATGGCTGATTTACCACTGTGTAGCCCCAAGTTAGTGTTTGCGCTTTACTGCTATTTGATTCAGCCAGTGAGAGAATGATGCAGCTGTTGGCAGCATAGTGTACAGTTTACTTCATCACTCCAATTAGCCATCACTAATGACACTAGTGGTATTAACCCCTTTCAGATTGCCAGAATGCTGCTTCTGCTGTTGTCTACAAGTGCACTGCCCATGTGTCTGGCTGCTGTCATCAGGTGAGACCCAGAACCATCCAATCAGCATTTTTTTTTTGCAGAGTCCCATGAAGGGCCTGTTCGTACTACACTTCAACCCTGCTCGATTGCAGGGATGAAATGCCAGGTCACTCAACTCGGGAATTTTTTTGGTGGCATGGTCACACCTCAACCAGACAATATCTCAGGTTATTTTTGCAATGTGAAAGGGGTATAATCTGTCATACTGCAAAGTGACTGGTTATCAGTTTAGACCAGTGTTTCTCAAACTCTAAACATGCACTGTTAAAGTTCAATTTGAGGGTAATCAGAGCTGAAGCACATGTGTGTTAATTGACTTAAGCTGCATACACAATGATTTTCTAAATGAAAATGAACAAAAAGAGTTTACTAAAAGCATTCATCTACTAAATGAATTTAATGATTTTTTTTTAACTAAACACGATTTTTGCATATTCCCTTAATGAAAATCATTGAGTTGGTCAGTCTGACTGAACTACAAACGTGAATGAACGATAATCGGTCGTTTTAACTTAGAAAGTGAACGATTTCTTTCAACAATGAATGATAAAATCGATTGATAAACTTTCAAAAAAAAAAAAAAAAAAAAAGGTTGTGTGTATGCACCTTAACAGATCAGTATAATTACTCCTGAGGGAGGGAGGAAAGGGGGGAGGGGGTGGAGATTAGATATCTATCCATCTTATTTTTCTTACATCCCCAGTGAGTCTCCGGCAGTCAGCAGTGTCCTGTAGAGAAGTGGGTGGTCCAGCCAGCATCAGGCTGTACAGTGCGCAATACCAGGGTAAGGGGGGAGCAGAGCAGCATCTGAACTCTGCTGGAGGTGTTCAGCGCTGCCTGGCATCTACAAAAATAAATTTAAATTATGGCCAAAACCAGGAATGGAAGCTCCCAATCCCAGCCATTTTAGGCCAAGATCCTGGTATTTGTGCTGATAAAGTGGGTCACCTCTCCACTGAGCAGCTGATGCCAGACTATGCACTTTGGTATTAGTTATTTTGGACTATTACAAGCCTTCAGACTAGTTGATTTATTCCCAGGGCATCAAGTCCCTAACTCAGGAGGTTCCCAAACAGTTCTGGTTTTAGAGATATCCACGGATGAGCAGTTTGTTAGATCAAATTGACTGCAGTACAAATTGTCACCTGTGCTCAACCATGCATCTCTCTAAAACCAGAACTGTTGGGGAGCCTTGTTATAGCAGCACATGAATCTTTTTATTGCTACATGGAGGACATAATAGGCTTTCAGTCTATGTCAAGACTCCTAGACAAAGTGGTTTAAGGCAAAGAATTCGGGGTCTATGCATCAATCGTGGTACTGCCACTATTAGGCCAACTTTCAGGGGATATTTTCATTTTTAATGAAAATATCCCTTCCATGTACAAAGTGGAAATCGGAGGGACAGCAATTGCGGTAACCACTGTCATTGCAAGCTATATCCCATGCAAATTGTGGAAGTCTATCACAGAAGAGGAGAAAACCTTCCGCAGGAAGCAGACACCGTGCATACGCAGTGTCAGCTTTCCGGAGCAGGCCAGGGGCTGCGAGAGAGAGAGATCATATAATCTCCTCTGCCCCTGGAGCCCCCATAGGCTCAAAGCAGTTTATACCATCTGAAGACTAACTACCGGGACTACACTCCGAAAAGCTTTGCTTATTGGAGTTTAGTTCATAGGGGTCAGACCGTAGTCTCTATTGATTATAGGGACTGCAATCTGCAGCACTAATCATCACTTAGCCGAAGATTTCTGCGAAGTCTCCTGCATTGTGCCAGCAATACGTAAAATATGCAAAAACTGCAGTTTCTGCATAATTTTATGTACTAAACAGCTTGATATAGGCCCCATTGATGTCACTACCCTCCTAGTTTAACAATTTAACAGTTTCCAACTTACACTGTTATACTCCTATCTCCAAATAGTTAGCTCAACATCGGAACCAAAGCAACAAAGCAGACAAGTGAAATGCACAGAAGTGGTAAACAAGTACACCAAGACTTAAATGGTGATTTGGGCTTTGAGCAATAGACAAAAAAGTTGGACAATTAGTGCTGCTTTCCCAATAACCCACAACAGGTTCTTATTTATTGTATTTGTCCACCTTTTATGAAAGTTGTGACAGAAATAGTTAATATACATCTTTAAGTGTCTGGTCACCTCAATAACACTAGCATGTGACTGACTAGCTGGAGTATATTTTTGGACATTGTTTGACCTCTAGGCTTAGGTCTTTGACCTTTAAGTATCATGACAATTTGCTTTAGGGTAGCTGCTGTATGCAGTAAATTCAATATAATCAATAAGTAGAACAGCTATAGACCAAGTTCTGTAATGATCACCAATTACAATATTGCATTCTAGTTTAAGACCATATAGAAACCATTTGTCATCCAGCTAAAGGCATTTTGCATGCAAATTAACTGCAAAAACCACTCCTGCTTAGTGAACCTTGTGGTACAGGCATTCATTCTTGACCTTACAGCAAGCTTGAACGACCATTTTAAATGGCTTAATCACTTCTAATACTGTTTCCAACTATTTTATTGGGCTAGTGATTATTCCACAGACAGAAAACCTGAGAACATGCCCTGTTGGGATAACTTGAAGCACTCATCTATGGTATTATGGACAAGGATCCTGCTTGGTACATGGATATGGCTTGTCATGTACATGCTGTGAATTACATCATATGCTGCTTCTTCCCTGCAGTGTTCCTCATACAGCTAAGCATGACATTCATGTTCCCAGATTGACAAACCACATTACACACTACACCAAGCAGGCTAGTGAAACAGCCATTCATTTCTATGGCATTCAGACAAGCCATACAGTGAAATATGTGATAAACCTAGGCCCCAGAGGAGGAGGGTGCAAACAAAGTATATTTCCCGATGCTCAAGTGTAGAATCTGTTATAGGCTCACAAACTGGTCTTTCATGGGGGCGGGCAGTGTAGATGCCACAGGTTTACAAGATTGACTGCAGTTCAACAATGTAGTATTGCAATACAATATGAATGGTTTAAACCAGGATTACTTTTAAAAACCATTTCTACTATTATATATGCACACACTGTTTCCTGCATGCAAGTGCTTTCCAAATTTGCAAGTCATATAATGCCAAGACACCAAAGACATGTTTCCCAACTCCAGTTCTGTGGGACCCCCAACAGTGCATGTTTTCCAGATCTCAGTGGGTGCACAAGTGTATCCATAACTGGCTGACATTTTAAGAGATTCACAGGTGGTTATTGATTGCACTTGTGATACAGAGATCTGCAAAACAAGCACTGTTCGGAATCCCAGTTGGGGAGCCACTGGGCTACACCAAAACAGCAATTCTAAATATCCCCACCCCATAGCTCCATATTTACTAGCACCATTTCAGGAGAGATTGTTTTGAGGTGTCCTTTAACAGGAGTAGAGTTTGTGCAAGTGTAGTTCCTGCGATGCTATTCACGCTTTTAGAGCTGCCAGTTTGATACTTTAATGTTTTAGGGGCAAAGCAAACCTGTAAATGTGATATTAACTAGCTGCCAATAAATAATCTTTACACTCCTGCATGAAGTAAAACTATACAAGCCATCACTTGTGCAGGTGACGGCCATTACATATCAAAATGTTAGTTTGAGGGTTTTCATGATGTTTTAATACCAACTCACCACACACTGAGACCGGCTACTCAAAGTTGTTTTTATTTCAAAAGCTTGGATAGCTTCCAAATGTTATGGTGAATCCGCACATGTAAAATACCTTACAATACATTAGAATCCAAAAGGTACCAAAAAGTACAGTAAAATTAACACTTCCTGATCAGGAAATGTATGACACAAAACAATACAAAATAAAAAGGTGGAAAAAAAATGACACTGGTTCCCTAGGATGAGGCGTTCTGTACAACTGGAGTAACAAGAGTCCATACTTAACTCCAAGAGGCAGTCCCTAGATGCAGAGCTGCAGTTTTAAGCAGACCCCCAAATCAGTTCTGTTTTTTTACCTAGTGATAAAACCATTAATTCATTAATCTCTTGCAGAAACAGGATTTTTACAGACAAAATGAACATCTGGACAGATATCTAGGGAATTACTGTACAATGATAATTTGACATGCCAGTTTGTACAAATGTATATTTGATACAACATCCAGACACAAATCTGTGTTTTCTGTAAGGCCTCGTACACATGGGCGTACATTTAATACATGGTGTCAAAGCACATTTTATTGGCTTTGGAAATGAAAGTCAACACACAAAGAAAGCAAATGGACTTTTACACTCAAATGCTCGCTTCGCATTGCTTTCCAACATCGCCTGCAGAAGCGTTAACACATGATAAAATACTATGGAGCTCTATGGGAACACTCATTTAAGTACATAGTACACTATGCGGCAGGGAAGCGTTGAGATGCATTAGCAAACACACAAACGCTCTGTTAAAGCAAGGACAGAAGTCCAAAGGTTGTGTCTGCGCTTTAACTAGCGTTTTATCAACGCCCGTGTGTATGAGCCCCAACACCGACCATGCCAGGGCATACCTGAAGAAATGTTCAATATGGCTTGTAGTTATTCTGATGGCCACCACGTCTAGGGGCTTTTCCATAGTTTGCACTGCCCTGACCTAAAGAAAAAAAAATAAACGTATTGGAAAAAATTGATGCTACACTGCCCAATATGTAACATTGAGGAATAGTAATTTGCAGCCAGTGGGCCTTTGTGGAGTGACCTTTTACTGCCAAATGCTTACTTACTGTAGTCATAACCTGGTCCATAGCCATAATATCCATATCCAGTGTAGTCATAGTTTCCATAGCCACCACCATATCCTTGTTGGCCATAACCATATCCTTGACTTCCATAACCCGGATTCCAGTAGTTGTTGTAGCCTTGACTCCAACTCTGTCCTTGACCTGTGAAGTTGTGTTACTGGTGAATATGATATCCATATCCAAGCATTTCATGTATTTACTAGGACAGCCAAATTATACTGACTGCTACCACCAATTCCTTATTTGCATCCAGATTTTGTATTAATCTTGAAAGTCTTCTTTAATTTCTACACTATCAATGCTTGCTGTATTTTCATTGCAGTACAGAAAAAAGGTCTGACAGGGGATATCAGACACCTCATTGTGTCAATTCTCTAGTGACCACTTCAGTACTACATAAAGGGGCCGATTCAATTAGCCATGTACTGCCGACGCAGTTACGCATTTTTCAACAAGTGTGAGCAGCATCTGCCGTCTACATTTAACATTCAGGTAGCCAGGGCATGGGTCCTGGAGGTTTTCAAATTACACTTACAAGTACAGGTTGAGTCTCCCATATCCCAAAATTCTGAATAATTTTGGTATGACAGATAATGAAACATTTGATTGATGATCCAATGTACACAAACTTTGTCTAAGGCAATTAAAGATTGTATAAAATTACCTTCAGGCTGTGTATAAGGTGTATATGAAACAAATTAATTTCATTTCTGTACACAAACTTTGCTTGAGCCACAAAATTATTGAAAATATTGTATAAAGTAACCTGCAGGCTGTGTGCATAAGGTGTATATAACACAAATGCATTCTGTGTGTATATTTGAGTCCTATTCCCAAGATATTTATGATATGCAAATATTCCAAAATACCCCTGGTCCCAAGCATTTTGGATATGGGAGACTCAACCTGTACACTTCAAAAAAAAGAGGGGGCAATTCAATTGAATGCGATGTGAAAAGCCCCAGGAAGGAGTTATCGGAGCTAATCAATTCCCCCTGCACCCGGCATCAGAGGAGTGCGAGAAAGAAATCCTTTAGTCAGGCTAACAGCACGGTTAATTGAATAGGTCTGGGAACCCCTTCATGGTGTTATCCCACATTGTGCTTAATTGAAATTACCCCCAATCATCAATTGACATCTAACTGTATGCTAGCTAAACATAGCAAGAATTGTTACATGGTTTGGTAGATTAAAGCCAGAGTTGGTGACTACCAATCATAAAATGTGGGCAAGCAGAAGCAGCGCAATCCTGCCCAACACAACTGTTAGACAGGTAAGCACAATTTACTTAATATTTTTCTCAGTTACTCAAGAAACTGCTGGCCTAGGGGTGCTGTAAAAAAAAAACAATGCTGGTACTCCAGGGTGTCATCAAGAAAGTTTGTGAACCAGCTCTGTAACCAATCCCTTCTAGAAAGAGTCTGTTAGCGAAGGTACATAACCTAAAGTCCACAACGCTCACCATCTACAATACATTCAGACCAGTTAAAACTTTATTGAAACGTACCTTTTCCACCTCTGCCTCCTCTTCCACCACCAAAGCCTCCGCGGCCGCCATATTGCTGCTGATACACTTCTTTAGGTTGAGCTATCTTTATTTCACACTAAAGAGAGTAGACAGTGAAATTAGTGATTACACAATACTATGAAATGCATTTGTAAATGGTTAGCAACCCTTATGTAGCTAAATTACTATCTGGTGCGTTCATAATCAAACAAGTAAGCCATAGGCAGAAAGTTAATCTTAGGTTCTGTAGCTAAGTATTGAGATTAGTTCATTTATAAAACAGCCTTGTACTATATAAACTGTTGCAGGATCTAATCTAGAGATTAGCAGTTTGGATTTGGATTGGCTCCTAAAGCCAAGTTCGGACCCAAGAATGAGGCAAAACAATCTTTCACGGACATCTCAGCACAGCGGTCAGTGAAAGTTGACTTTTTGCAACGTTTTGAGATGTAAACTTGGCTGGAAAATCAGAGCCAAAACCAAACTACTTGCCTACAAGATCAATATTTATAGACCATTTTTGCCTGCAAGTATAGATCCAGGCACCACAAATGAAAAGCAGAATGCATATAGTTTGTCGACACTATGAGGACAGGACAATGCAGACGTCACTATGCCGACATGGGGCCGTATTCAATTAGCAGCGAAAACGGCCATTTTTTCCCCCCATTGGCGAAATAAATACCCACTTTTTTTTCTCTAAGGCCTAGCTGTGAGGTGGAAGCGATCAAACATTGAGTAAAATTCGGCACCCAGGGGTCACTGTTCGTGGCAAGTGCTCTATAGACTAGTGCAGGAATTCATCCAGTCTTTGCCCATGTTTGTATTTCAGGTACTATAGGGGGGGGGGGGGGGGACAGCTGAATTATTGCATTCACAACTGTATCAAAAACATTGCTACTGAAATAGTGCATTAAACGAAGCTTCAGAGTGGCTACACATCAGCAAGTTCTCCATACACACTGTATAACACTGTCCTAAGGAGAACTATTATTTTAATCACCTGCTTTTACAGTGCATTTTATCATGCCACATCCCAATAGCTGCTCACATGCTCTTACAGGGTGTATTTCTATGTTCCCTTCCCATTTCAGATATATATCTCTATATATATCATATGTTTGCAGCCCTTTTAAATTGCCACCATCACTACATTCCCTAACATGCAGCCCCCAGGGAGGAAGGACTATATGCAGCCTTCCCTGAGGCTCTGTATGAAATAAAGATTATGCCATCCATTTTAAAATGGGCAGCGAAAGGGGATCAATGATGATCCACAATACTTAAGGCTTGTGATCATTCCACTTCTGTTTTGACCATTAAATGACCAGTCTTCATGTCAACTTCTCTACTCTGAATTCACAGGACCCAGCACCACGAGAGGTGAAGAGTCCATGAACATCTCGGCACATGTACACGATTTGCCTATACAGGAATACTAATCTTTAAAGGGATTGAGGTGTCAAAAGCAGCTCAATACAACTTGGGGTGTGACATTAGGGGGCAGGGTTGGGTACAAAGCGTGACAGCAGGCAGACTTATGCACAGGGAGAGAATAATATGGTCTAACACACATTCCCTTTGCTAGTCACAGATGAGCAAAGAAAACTTAAAGGTTACAGTCCCTTCAACTTACTAGCTCAAATTCCTGTAGTGGCTCCAGAGCTTGCGCTGCTTCATAGCAAGGGTCCCTGGAGCTGATGATCTGTCTGGGCTCTGGAGCCACTGAAATCAGCAGACGTGGAGCACTGCCAACATTGACAGGAGCCTCACATCACTACTGTGCTAAACTAGGGCAGGAGGATAGCTGTGTCAAGCACCTGTATATGAAACAAACGTCATACATCCAGCTTTGTCATGCCTAGTTAGTTTTGTTCACTAAAACACAGCTCCTAGTGTTATCATAACTAGAACGTTGTCAAATGCGCTGGTGTAAATGCTACACCAAACAAGAGATTGTATACTGGCACCTATTTGTGTGTTACCCATATATTCTAGTATTAGAGTTGCCAACAGTGTTTTATATTGCTCTACCCCACTATGAAAATAGAAGCCGAGACTTTCATCATACAGTCTATCAAAGTAAATTGGTGAAACTATATATTCATTTGGCATTCAGATATTACTAATCAGTAACTCGAAATCATGACAAGTTCTAAGTCCTACAGCAGCAGACTATCGCAACATTTATTCTAGGTTTTGATTTATAATAGAAACAAATTGTACATCTTTGTTTTAGGCAGGACAGACCACGTGAATATTATACATTCTATCAGTAATATACAGTGAGTAGTGTGCTAATGTAGTAATAAATAAACACAAGGCTTCTCTCCTGAATTCAAGATGCTGAAGATTTGGCAAACAAGCCAACTATTATTAAATAACTTAAATGCAGACATTATAGGAAGCTAAAAAATCTGACTAGACATCCACAAAACATGACCTGTTAGTACTGAGTTGAGAACCTTTGTTCTAATCATGCACAGGTGAGTTCCTCAAAGCACGATCTGTTGGGAGATCTTGATTAAAGAACCACTGTGCTATAAATAATGTTAAGGGTTACCATCTTAATGGTCACTTCTGGTTAGTTATCGTGCAGTAGTGGCCTTTGACTTGGACCAAAGCAGTATGCTTTCTGTATGGAGTGTATTCTCTAGATGGTTTCATATAGGGGCCCTGGGTGGCTACCATCGTCCAAAAGCCATACCACTCAGTGTCATCACCAAAACAGACCCTGGTGTTTGCAGGTCTGTGGTAAAAGGATATGGCTAAGCCTCGCTGAGGCAGGGATTGACATAATGGTAGCACAGTATAATGTTGGTGCTGTGCAAGAATAATTGCAGTACTAGTGTTGAAGGACAAGTTGAGAAAACATACCTTGCTACCACTAACGTTATGGAACTTCTTCTCCAAGATCTTTTTTACAGGTTCCTCTTCCTTAAATGTAATGAAGACAAAGCCCCTTCTCTTGTTTGTTTTGGGATCCATTGGTAGTTCAATTGCTTCAATCTAAAATAGAAACCTAGTGTTAATAGTACGGAAATTTTATTTCTACATGCAGTTTTGATCTAGGCTCATGTTCATAGATACAAATATCCATCTAACCACACATTTTGCCATATAATACTTAACCCATCCACTGCTTGTACTACCGTAGGGATAGGCAACATGTGGCCCACCAGCTACTGTGGAACTACACCACCTAGCGTGCCCCAATTGTAAAACTGGCAGGGCATGCTGGGATGTGTAGTTCCACAGCAGCTGGAAATCCACACGTTGCCTACACTTTATTCTAACACTGTCACGAAACTGTATGAAGCTGTGAATATCTGTAAACCCATACATCAGTGACACTGGAAAAATCATGTGCAATGTTTCAGAGTCTAGTCTGATAGGTTAGCACAGTTATTACTTGTGAAAGTGAGAAGACTGAGCAGCATCCCAAAGTAGAATATTTCTACAGAACCTTGGCAGAAAGAATGAGCACATTTAGATACTAGAGAATCCGTGGCACCGGACAAGTCACTGCCATCATGATTTACAGGCATTGAATAGGGATTCCCTGCTAGTGCACTGTGGCATTTTAGACCATATTTCCATACAATAATGTTCAAAAATCAGCATAACTGCAGACCGCATGAGGTTCCTAATGGAAACGTGCAATTGAATTGGCTACTATAGGCTTTATGCAAGCAGTATAATGGCAGTTGGGACATTTCCAAGATTGATGGTTGGTCCTCAAAGTTAAGCTGGGTACACACGGTACAATCTGCACAACCAACGATATCGCTGAACGATTTCCCTTGAACTTTTCTGTAGTGCAGGACCAAAGATATCCATGATAGATCTCTCAATGAACTCATCCTGCCACATCTCTGAACATGCAAAGTGATGAAATCATCCAAGTTGACCTGCATGTATGGACGACCATAGCTATCGCAATGGTCCATGTGGGAAAGCGCATAGTTGGCAGTTCACTGCATAAATTGAATTTATATTTGAATACCGTTCATAAATATTGTACAGTGTGTATGCACCATAAGGGTTGGGTGCTACTATTGTATACTTCGTTTCCCAAACTTAGTCAGACATACACAAACCTTCACGTACAATTGATCAAAATTGGAGATGTCAGGTGGTGGCAATCTTCAAAATTGGTCCACTTGAATTGGAATGACCCAGTTCAGAGGGTCAAATGGACACTTCTCCCCCACCGACCCAATTTTTCACATTTGAAAAAGCAATTACCTACAGAAAAACAAACTGGGTACACACTAGGGCAACAAATGTCAACCCAGGCGATCCATCAGACGATTGGTAAGTGTACACCAATTGTCGGTCACATGCATAGTGATTGAAGCCACAACTGGGTGGGCATTTACATGTGCCCGCCGCCCAGTTGTGAAGTCAGTCACCCGCAACAAGTGTACGGGTGGTTGGCTGACCACCCATACACCGCACGATGCACCAATATGAGACACGCCCATGATATATTGAACGGCCAGTAAGTCACCCATTGTGTACCCAGCATTAAACTTAAAAAAAACAAGTGCACTACAGGGTTTCATATCCTAGAATATTCTACTTCCACCTGGCAACATAACTGGCCATCTTTTTCTATTGTGACAAACAACTCAATAAGAAACGGTGATATTCCATACCTCTCCAAAAGTTCCAAAGTATTCTCTAATCTTATCTTCACCCGCCTCTGGGTTCAACCCTCCAACAAAAATTTTCTTTATTGGGTCTTTTTTCATTGCCATTGCCTTTTTGGGATCAATCAGCCTCCCATCCAACCTGTGCTCCTTCTGTTCCAAAACCTGCAGTACACCAAAGTTTAGGTACTTTAAAAGGGAATTCTTTAACATGTGGCTACATTAAAATATGGCAGAAATAAACTTAAGACTTTACACAGCTGCAAACAAACCTTATCAACGCTGGCAGCATCCTTAAATAGAATAAATCCGAAACCTCTAGAGCGGCCTGTATTGGAGTCCATCTTGATTGTGCAGTCTGACACTTCACCAAACTTAGAAAAGTAATCTTTTAAGTCCTTTTTGCTTGTATCCCAACTGAGGCCACCAACAAACATTTTCCTAAAAATATTTAATTGTGATAATGTAAACCGGAACATAAGATGTATTTTTGGCACTGAAAATAAAATCATAGACCCAGGAAAGTAGATTAGTCCAAGAAAATGCTATAAAAAGATTAGTGATGTTAAATTCACACTAGTCAACATTAAAAAGGAAGAAACTTTTCATGCAGTGGTCCCAAAAAAACATTCCATAGATAAGATTACCATTTAAACACAACAATTAAATACCCATTTAAAAAGGTTTATGAATAGCTGGTACTTAACCATTCTAAAGGCTCTTACACACTTAACGATATATTGCTCATGGAGCATACCGTTAAGAGTTATTAGTATTAGCCAGGGCCTAGAGAAAGGGCACATCTGCGCATGCCGAAGGAATGTCTGAAAGGGGAGTAGTCCTTATGACTCGTCCCCATTAGGTCACTCTGGGGGGGTGCCTAGCATTTACAGACATGCCAGGCAGTCCAAGTGCTGCAGTCATTATGAATGGATGCCAGGCGCATGCGTCCGGCATCCATTCACTGGCAGTGATCGCTGCACAGCTGTTTTCCCCACCCACAGGACGCTGCAACCTGCAGGAGGGGTCAGAACCTGCAGGTTGTTTCAGCAGGGCGCTATCTTTGACCCTCAGAAATAAGCCTAGCAGGCACGCTAGGTATCCCTTGGACTGCCGGGCTCAATGTCGGGAACATTGAGCATACACATTAATAACCTCGTTAAGTGATGTCACCCCACCACATCCCCAAACTTGCAGAAACTGACTATTGTCAGATTGGCCTGCAAGTTCAGGCAACTGCAGACATAGTTAACAATATATCGTGTATACACACCGCATGATAACGATACCTCAATCATTCATGGCGTTCGAAGGGCCAGAGTTTGACACCACTGGTCTAGTGTGTATGAGCCTTTAGTCACTCTACAGGAGTTACTTTATGGTCTACACCAGAGGTTCCCAAATGTGGTCCTCAAGGCTCCAACAGTTCAGGTTTTAGAGATAGCTATGGTTGAACACAGGTGGTTAAATCAAATTAACGGATACTAATTAAGTCACCTGTGCTCAACCATGGATCTCTCTAAAACATGAACTATTAGGTAGCCTTGTCTATACAATCATAGTTTAGGTGGTTAAATACCTTACCAAATGTATTCCTTGACCAATGTTTGTAATAACCAAACACTTGCAGGGTAATTCAATTAATGGTGATATGCAGTAGCACACAGCATGGCTTATTACAGGACCTCATCATTTTACTGCGCACCTCTAAGGAGGAGAGTGAGGAAATTATATGTTGGTGGTCTTAAGGTGCCAAAAAAGTGGTTGTGGCAATGCCATCACCATTAAAGGAACTGTCCCCCATTAAATGTTTCATAGTATAGCATTTCACTTACATTTAGATATTACCTTAGATGCCAGAAAGCTATTGTGTTAAGGTATGACAGATATGGATAGCAAAGTTTCTAAAGCGACAGAAAGATTTTAAGTGAACCCTCTCCAGTTAATAGACGCAATAAACATGCAGATAGTTTGCTCATGTTAAGCAGTTACACTCTGTGATAACTTATTGCTTCATTAAATACTTAGATCATGATTCCTATACATAGTTCTGGAGCAAGCCAAGCACAAAGAAACTCGTTCTGGTGCATGCCAGTTACTCAGGGGCCGAATGGATGCATGAGGTTACTGGACAGCAGTATGTGCAATAATGCCATGTCTTCAGGAGTTAAAGTAACACTAATCAGGAATGATGCAGGTACTGCTGTCTAAGCCATAGCAATGTTATGCCACAGACTACAGTTGTAATTCACATATAGCTGTTCAACATCATATTCAACATACTAGACAGAAGATACAATGCCACTTTTATAGGAGGGGAAAAAAAAAAGTTAGTTAGGAAAAAGAGCAAGTTAAACACAAATTGCAGGAAGATTAAGCCATTTAGCTCCATCACTGTTGGGGTCACTTACACTAGAAAACATTTACAACAGTAAAAAGGTGCTACTGAAGCAAGCCAAGATATTACAGATAAAAATGAAGAGCAATGCTTGCACCAGCATTAAATAGTAGCCAACAAGTAAGATTCTTGACTGGAGAAGGGAAAACGCATTCCTGCTTCTGAAAGACAGAAGGAAATAGAAATATAGACCTGCAACAGTACTCCTTGAAGAGGTTAGGTTTACTTTAGCACATATCCTTCAGTAATGTAATCACAAGTAACGTAATGGGCTCGGTATAAATGGTAGGTCCACTTTGTGATGGTCAATGCCAATGGTTGTCCCTTTTCAGATTACTCCATGCCAAGGGATAGCAATCTTATTTCTCCCATTACTAAAAAGGTACAGACACTGAATCATGACCCACAGAACACTGGAAGCAGATAGCTTGGGCAATAGGTTTACGTGAATACAACTCTAGACAAGTGAAACTCTTGAATAAGACAGGTGTTCTTAAATATCTAGCAGCATTGTCAAATACCCCATTGCTAGGATTCTTGGAGGGGGACTGAAGGATAACGCAATTCTCAGCGATGTATGAGATTTCCCATTCTGGATCAGACAATTGCAGTCATCTACATCGCAAGTTTTACCTTGCATCTATATAGAGCAACGTTGGGGCTAATGCTACTGACAAATGCCCAGGTAGCACAAGGTGCAGAATTAAATTCCCCCACTAAACACCTACTGACCAAGAGAAGATCTTGGGTCTGGCTGTTACAGCTACAGTAACTGCTGCAGAGTAGGTGCAGATACGTTTTTGTACCAAACCAGAGCTATAACTTTCTTGGGCATTAATGGCACATCGCACCTGCTGCCATGGCAAGGGAAAGCATAAGATGCAGTATGTGTGGCACATCCCATATAAAATGTACCCTGCCCCCAGAAAATTGAGGCTCTGCAGAATACATTATACCCAATAGCTTGTAAATTTTCACTTTCAAAAGGAATACTGTTGTAATAAAAGCATGTACATGCTAGATTTTTTTAATTCTCAGATATGAGCAATGGTGACCTCCTTTTGTGCCAGACCACAGCAGTTGAACACAACTTACCATCTTTAAAATAGCACAAGTAATCCATCCTGAAGACAAAGGGCTGATAGGCCACAATGCATTATACCTTAGCCATCCCCTTAAGAAATTAACACCATAGGAGAGTACAACATGGCCATTATTTCAGATTAATGTTGATTTAAAGGAGAACATGCCAATTGCAGAAATATTAAACACAATGTAGGCCCAGTTTCTGGAATCTGGTCTTATATTAGCAATATTAGCAGTAGTCACATACAATATACTTATCACACACAAGACAAATAAAAGGGAACGTGCAGAGGGTGATTCCCTCCCTGCCCCCTGCACCAGATGGCGCCAACAATAGCAGGCAGAACAAAGGAGGATCCGGCTCCCATACATGTACAGACCCCCTCCCCCCCCCCCGCCACCACATTCCCACAGAAATACAGTAATAATAATAAAAAATGAAATTGTGTAGGTAACTTACACTCCTTTATTTAAAGGGGAAGAAATATCAGGTACGCACCCTGCGTCCTCCTCTCCTTTGCTTGCATTGATCTGATCTCCCTCGGAGCCGTTTTGGCCTGCCGCCGCCTCTGCCGCTATAACGTCGGAGGACTCGGTAACGCAGACTTCATGGCCGTTCTCGGAGGTCTCCATGTACTGCTGCTCGGCGTCAGACATTGTTACCGCGATGTATGAACACAACGCCTGCAGGACAAAAGGGACAGAGAGGCGTTATAGAGAGCGGCCTAGCGGTGCAGGACACAGACGCGGCCCGGCGGCGGCGGCGGCAACAGAGGCCCAAACGCGCATCTCCCACCCCCACACGCTGCAACTCGCACATCCAGCGACAGATGTGCTTCCCCGATCGCTGCAATAGGCAAAAAAAATAAATAAATACACAAAAGACAGAAGCGCAATTATTTACGCCGCGCAAACCCGAGCTGCGCTCACATAGCCCCAGCCCCCCCACCCGCAGCGCTGGTAAACAGGCCTAGATACCCCCCGCCACCATCGCGCCCGCTCCCATGATCCATGGCCAGAGGCCGCCTTTGCCCTTACACGAGCTCCGCGACCGTTTCAACTTCTCCAAAATGGTCTCTCCCGACAATGCCAACTCGTGGCTAGCTTTATAGAGCCGGAACGGGGCACCGGGGAAGACGGCGAGACGCTATTGGGCGCCGGGAGGTCGCAGTCGTGTTCATCGAGGGCTGCGATTGGCAGGTACGCCTTACGGAGCTGGAAGGTGTGGCCGCCAGCGCCGGAGTCATCGCGAGAGTTGTGAGTGGCCGCCGCTCTCTGTACGAGAGTCTGTCCTCGGCCCGGCTGTCTGTAGGGTCTCCAAGCTGCAAACTAGGGGGACGTGCCGGCTGCCGCGCTCCCTCCTAGATCCCTGAGCCAGATTCAGTAATAAATCATAATACAACATCTGTGTCATGCGTCTTTTGTGCGTCTCTGACCGTATAGACGCTGCACAGTCTGTGTGGCAGGACCATAAAATGGCTGTCTCTCCACCATCTAAATGGGTCACTAGTATTCAGTCTCCCAACACTACTCTATGATCGGGGAACACAGATGCTGCTATTTTGTGACTTGACACTTTGGCTGCATAGAGGATTTCGTGCAGCTTGTTTCCATGGTGACATGTGCATCATGTATGTTTCATATGTACCGGATTATAAATAGCAGATTGGACCATCTACCTGGTTACATGGCATAGGAGATGACTTACCAGTGCTGCCACTTTTAATATTTACGCATTGCAAAAATTATTCATTCAGTATAGGGAATTACAATAGCAAATTGAATTTTAAAATTGGGAGCCTACTTGGTATGGGATCCTACTGAACATCTCAGTATCTGATGCCTTGCATTTCTATTGCCCAGCCTTAAAACTTGTTTGGCTAATTGACAACAGCTCTCAGGATATACACAAGTAATGTTAAATCACCTATTACTGAATAGTATCTGATGTTTTTTATTTAGCTTATAGATGTATAGACCCAGTTGTATGGCCTGTTGAATAACTTACTGACGAAAAAGCTTGAGACTGGTTCACAGCGGCTTGCTCTCACGGGCCTATTCATCAGAACTTATTTTCTGGAGGTAATTAGGCTTAGAACTCGCATAGAGTTCTACCTAATTACTGGAGGAATTAATCATTCCTCCTCTCCATAACTATCCCGAAAAGCTGTCATTTTTGACATGACCGCTTTTTGGGAAATAGAGAAGATAGGGAAAACTAACTTACCGCAGCTGGAATCTGTGCTGTGCATGCAGTGTTACATTCGTTACACTACCTACAGCAGTGGTAATTGTGGTCCTCCCCCGTCCCGCACTTACCTGGCCACTGCAGCGCCTCTGGTGTTTGCTCTGACACTGTTCTCCCAGCAGACCACAGTACAGTTTCAGAAAAAAAAAAGTTTTTTTTTCTAAGCTTTGTGTTCTGCTGGGAGAACACGCGTCAGAACAGCCACCGAATCCGGAGGATGGACCAGATCGCTGGAGGAAGACACCGGGGAACCTCACCAGCTGGAAGCAGGCGAGTGTCACCTGCTATTCACCACCTCACAGTGGCGGATAGTAACGCCATCAAATTTCAAAAATACATAATTTTCAGAATTTGAATACCATTATTTCCATATCCCTATACTAATGTATGGGGAGTGTGGAAATTAACGCAGGGGGCCTTAACCAGGAGATATCAGTGATATCTCCTGCGTTAAGTATCTTCATGAATACTAAAATAACGTTATTTAAGGAAAATGTCCTTAAAAACGTTATTTTAGTGATGAGTAGGCCCCACAGAAGGGAATACCCAGGTCCTTTGCAGATTTGGAATATTTGAACTTTGGACAGTTACTGCTAACTCACTATGTTGTAAATCTATTTGAGCTCATCTCTGATCCTTACTATGAACCCATTAGGAGTAGATATTTGATCATCAGACTTTAATCATGACTAAATCTGGCACAAATATGATCAATCAGCTGACTTATAGCAATACCCACCAACTTTCTATTACCTGTAAATCACACTATGTTATCAATAAATTCTTTTATACCAACCCATGATTAAGTCAAAAGATGAAATGCGTAGGGTTTACCAGTTACATTTCCATTAACCAGTTTGAAGATTCCCTCCCTACTGAGCTGTTTATAGGTGAGGGTGGGTCTCAAAAACATATCCTCTACACTGGCCTTGGCTCACCGATTTATTGGATCTATGTTAGGTTTCTTACTTTGTTTACGTGAACCAGAACTTAATGTTGAACCTATGTTTTTATCAAAACAAACATTAGGCATCTTTCTTAATTGGCCTTTGGTTGGGTGATTTTCTGGTGGACGGTATAACTACAGGATCACTCATGATCTAATGTCAAACAGTTCAAAAGGAGAACACCTTATTTAAACAGTTAAGCTGGCCACACACTAGACCAACTTTCATCCAACTAGTTGATTGGTTGGAATCAAAATCTGCTAACGTATGGGAGTAAATGTTAATCAGCAATTTGCTCCTAAATGCCAGAAAAACAGATGAAAATGGTCGTTCAGACAAGTTTGTTAACAAATTGTTTAGATCAAACATTTAAGTTTTTGGTAATTTTCCGGCGTTTGGGAGCAAATTGCTGATTGTCATTTGCTTTCATACCTTACCAGATTTTCATTCCAACCAACTAGTTGGATGTAAGTTGATCTAGTGTGTGGCCAGCTTCAGAGGACAAACTTACACATTCAAGCAACCTGCTAACTCAAAGTGTCTTAATTTGATTGCACATCGCGCACTTAGGAATCATACATGCGACCACCATTGGAAATATCTAGAGACTTCATTCCATTCAGGCATGAGGGGGGTGTTAATTTACATTTTCCCAGCAGCTGGTAATATCTGCAGCCGGTGGGAGGGGGTGCTGTCAGCAGAGATTGGCAGCGCAGCAGTCACTGGGGAGAGTGCAGGGAAGCAGAGGGACTGGAAGGTCCCTCAGCAGCCGCAGGAAGATTTTCTTGCAGCCACCCACACTGTTTCTGACTTGTCAAAATATTGCGACCAGATCATATAAAGCACTGCCTAAGGTGGTCACAAAAATGAGACCATGCCAGGCAAGTAGTTAAGTTAATATATCGCTAACCATACTACTTGGAGTGCTTTGGGGGTTGTTGGCAATCATGGATTCACATTCTAGGTCTCTATTTGAAGGATCATCATTAGGCTGTAGTGCATATCATCATAAGTGGAGAATTTAAAAAGTGCACGTTAAGTTTTAAATATAATTTTGGAGTTGTACCGGCATGAAACATAAGAAACACTAACTGTCCATATATAGTTCAGGATTTTGAAAGTGTAAAAAATTAAAATCACCAAATGTGAGTTCATTCTTTACTACAAGGACCTGTTGTCTGTATAACCAGGGCATTCATCACTGGACGCCATTTGATCACTGCAAAAGCTTGGTGCCTCAATTCAGGGCCGTAAGTAGGGTGGTGCGACCAGTGCTATGGCACTGCAGGGGGCGCTGTTTGGGCCTGTTAATTTTCCTGTTGATCATGCTCACTTGTAGCTTCCTCTTTTCATCTCTAGCAACTCCTGGCCTGCCCCATCTCTTCCACATGAGGCAATGGCCCTTTTTTTAGGTGCACTCATTTCCCCATTTGAAAAATGGGAGGGGGCACCAATGCTCTTTCTGGCACTGGGCACCAAAAAGTCTAGTTACGGCTTTGCCTCACTGGATACCATTTGTGCTGGCTCGCTGGTTTTCATAAACATCAATGCATACCATGCCAATGTCAGTTTACCTCTACACTTAATGTATTTTTAAATTAGCTATTTTGCTTAGTCTCACATCATGTAGCCAATACCACGGTCTACTTTAATATACATTTTCTGCACCCATTAAAGCTCCACTTTTATTCCACTCAAACCTGTTGTGCAGACTTTTTTTTACAGTTTGCAGAAGATTTGCAGAAATGCAAATAAAAAGTACTCATATTTCCAGGTTTCCTCCCCCTATTTACCTCAGCTACACCTGATCATGTTTTCTTCAACTCCCCTTTACTCAGTGTCCACCTAAGAATTTGTTCTGCCACATGCTTCCACCCGCCTTATCTCCCCCACTTCCTCAGTTTGCTCTTCTCCCATAGGCAAATGCAGGGGGGGGGGTTTCAGTCTGCCTGGGAACCCCCCTCCCCAGCCCACACCATGACCACAATAGAAATATTATAATAGAATTTTACAAGTGCTGCATGTTCTTCTCAGTATCACAAAAAGATAATTAGTGTGGTTCTTTTCACATGTATCAGCTATTAATAACCTGTGCATCAACTAGGAGATCTGGAAAACATGCACTTTTAGGGATGTGCTGCTATAGAGCCCAATATGTACATATATATGTCCAGGGCAGTTATTCTGCTGCTCCCCCAGACTTACTCTAATACTCTGGAATGGTGCCCACATCTAAAATAAATACATTCAGCTCATGCAGGATGGTCCTACTGCCGCATCTAATTGCTTACTGTGATTGCTAGTCCTGTATATGCTGGAATTATGACACACAATACACTTTGTATGACTCATATTAAAGCTGGATAAGTACTAATTCTGCCATCTTCATGGACTGGCCACACACACTAAAATCAAGCATTTGGAAACCCCCCTCTAGAAATCCTGCGTTTGCCACTGTCTCCCATTACTCCCAGTGGCATAACTAGGGCAGGGCCATCAGGGCTAGTGCCCTGGGCACCATGGACTGGCGGCATGGGGGAGCGCCACTGGCTACGGTACAGGCCTGCCACAGTCACTCAGTGTAGTGCAGACCACACGCTGGATAGTACACTCTTACTACCTGGTGGCGATTTGTGCGTTTCAGCAACCAATGAGAGTCAGACAGACTAATTGGCTGCTGCGTCCACTGCCAGAACCGGGCTGGAGCTCACACATGAGTTCCGGCTCCTGCAGTGTGTGACTTCCATAGTACAGAGTGGGAGGACGGAGGAGCAGACAGCAGCGGGCATGGCAGGAGTGGGTATTCAAGTAAGTAAGTTAATTAGTGTTGTGTCCGTTAGGCACTACTGGCCAGGGGCACGATGGAAGGCACTGTATAAGGAGCACGATGGAAGGCACTGTATAAGGGGCACTATTACAGTGGGCATTGCAAGAGGTTCACTACTACTCAGGGCATTAAGGTGCATATGTAATGGAAAGGAATGTTCCCAGAGTGACAAGAAAGGTGTGTGTCATGTTGTCACGCCACATTTTTCATTGACCACGCTCATTTTTTTGGCACACGCGCATAAGTGTGGGGGGCTCCATATACCCTAGTTATGCCACACATTCTTTTCTACCCTACTGCTAATTTCTCCTCCCACCCTTCTGTCCCTGTCACTTTACCCCACCTCTCATACTCCCTCCCTGCCCACCTCCTTCAGGTTCCCCTCAGCACTGGAGCCTGTATAAATGCTACACTCTAATTTGGGGGAACAGAAAAATACTTGCCTCCTCGCTACAGCAACTCTAATAAACTCATTCACATCTCTCCCACAAACTGTCCATCTATCCTGTGCCCTCTGGAATGCCAGATCTATCTGTAATAAACTGGTCCTCACCCATGGCCTTTTAGTCTCCAAATCCCTGAATCTCCTAGCAATTACTGAAACCTGGATTTCACCCTCTGACACCACTTCTCCTGCAGCTCTCTCCTCTGGGGGCCTCACCATCTGCCACCCCCCCCCCAGGCGGTTGACATTATGGCAGTGTTGGTTTCTTCTATCCCCCAGTTACTCCTACCAACTCATACCTTACATTCTCTACATTTGAGGTTCAGGCTATACGCCTCTTCCAACCAGTGCACCTTTGAGTAGCTGTCATTTACCGTCCCCCTGGCTCTACCTCCAAATTCCTTTACAACTTTGCCTCCTGGCTCCCTCACCTTCTCTCCTCAGACCCCCCCTTCATTATCCTAGGTGACTAATATTCCAATTGATATTCCCACAGAATACTCTGCCTCTAAACTCCTTCCCCTCACATCTTTGGTCTCTCAATGGACCTCCACACCTTCCCATGTGAGTGGGCACTCTTCACTCACTGTTGTGGCATTTCTGATTGGAATAATCTCCCATTCCTCCTCTGACAATCACAGTCTCTCAACTTATCCCTCTCTCCCAGAGCTCCTCTAATGCCAGATCAGTAAAAGCAACATTGATGCTATGGAGACTTTTCTTCCGATTAGTCTCCCTTCACTCCCCTTATCCTCTCCTGCCCTGAAAAAGTAACTTCCCTATACAACGCCTCCCTTACTGCTGCTCTTGACTTTGTTGCTCTGGCCATTACTACTCACCCCTGCAGATCCACACCTTAACCCTGGCATTTGAAATGCACCAGATACCTGCAAAAGTGTTCACGAACTGCCGACTGACAGTGAAGAACGCTTTACAGCAAACTTCCTCCATTTCAAATTTATGCCCTCATCCTAGTGTGCTGCTCTTCCCCACTCTAGTCATTTAAAAAAAAAAAAAAAAAAAATCAAAAAAAAACTTTCAACTCCCTCCTCTGCCCACCCCTCCTTGCTCTCTGCCCTTGACTGCCACCTACTTTAAAGTCTAAAATTGACTCCATCCATCAGGACATCATATCTCACCAGACCCGCAGAAGTCCTCCCCCCTCTTTCCCTGACCATCGATCCCCCCCTCCCCATGTTACAAGAAGAAGGATGTCTGAGTTGGTATCTGGAGAAGTAGTCATGGCCCTCATCAGATCCACCCCTACTCCACCTCCCCCCCAACTATTCCTTCCTGCCTCCTCTGCTACCTTTCTTCCTCTGAGGAGCACAAGATGGGAACAGGCAATCTTTCCCTCTCATCTGGCATTGTCCCTTCTGCATTCAAACATGCCCAGTTTTTCCCTATTCTTAAAAAAAAAAACCAAAAAAAAAACAAAAAAACAACAACAACTTACCTTTTATCCTAACACTCTCCGACTACAGACCCAGCTCTCTCTCCCCTCACTTTTGTAGCCAAACTCCTTGAGCATATTGTTTACAACCACCTTACCTTCTTTCCTCCCACTCCCGCCTTGACCCTTTTCAGTCTGGCTTCTGTTCTCTCCACTCCACAGAAACTTCCCTCACGAAAGTCAGCAATGACCTTGCTGCCAACTCCAAGGGCCACTACTCTACTCATTCTCATTGACCTCTGCTGCTTTTGGTACTGTGGACCACCCTCTCCTCCAAATTTTTCACTCCCTTGGTCTACGCAACGCAGCCCTCTCCTGGCTGTCCGACCTCTAAACATTCCTTCTCAGTTTCATTACTCACTCCTTCCCCCACTTCCAGTAGATGTTCCAAGGTTCTGTTCTTGGATCTCTATTCTCCCTCTATATTTCCTCTCTAGGTGCACCCGGCTCCTTTGACCTCTAATATCTCTATGCCGATACTCAAAATCGCCCTTTCCTCCCCTGATATCCCCCCCTCCTTTCCTCGCTCGTATCTCAAACTGTCTCTCTCTTTTCCTGGATGTCCCAGCGCTTTCTTAATTTTAAAATGTCTAAGATTGAGCTGATCTTCCCACCCACATACATAACCTCACTTCCCACAATACCATCATCAATTGATGGCACAACCATCTCTTCTAGCCCCAAAGTGCGCTGTTTGAGTTATCCTGGACTCTGCCCTCTCCTTCAAACCACACATTCAGCACCTTTCAGTCCTGCCATTTCCATCTCAAAAATATTTCCAAGATCAGACCCTCTCACCCAGGATGCTATTAAAACTTTTATCCACTCACTGGTCATCTCCAGATTGGACTACTGTAACCTTCTCATATCTGGCCTCTCAGACTCCCACCTCTCCAATCTGTCCTCAATGCTCCTGCAAACCCTTCAGAGCTCAAATCAAGGTTCTTACTCACTTACCTCACCCATTTCTCTTCCATTTACATATGACCTCATCTCCCTTCACACTCCCGTCCAGCCTCTTCGCTCAACAAATGCTGGTCGCCTCTGTTAAATGATTACTTCCTCCCACCTCAAGGCTTTTGCCCATTCTGCTCCCTACCTCTTCAACTCCCTCTTCCCATCAGACTCCACCTCTACAAATTATCAAATGGAGTCAAGACCCACTACCTCATTAAAACCTTCCAGCTCTCATCCTAAACCGCTGCTACTTGTCCCTTCCCATCTACCCATGTCATGCCTGTTTGTCTGCCCCGCCCCTTTAGAATGTAAGCTCTCATGAGCAGGGCTCTCTACCCTCCTCTGCTTCTCCTTATACTGTCATCTACTCACTCGGGTGCCCAATATCTGGTGGCTTATGCCCTGTTGCTTATTTGAGTGTTATGATCACTAATGCAGCAATGTATATAAGGATTGTCCTGCAATATATTGTACTGTAAGTCACCTGTGGCTTGTTCACTTGTTTATATACTTTGTAAGGCACTGCAGAACACTTGTGGTGCCATATAAATAAAGATTATGTAGTATGCTAAAGCAGAGGTGCCCAAACTCTGCCATTACAGTCCATGATTTAATGATATCCCTGCTTGAGCACAGGTGACTTACTTGGTAAGTCAATTTGATTTAACCATCTGGACTCAAACATGGGATATCCTTAAAACCTGATCTGTAATGGCAGAGTTTGGGGATGTCTGGGCAGGGCTGTATCTATAATGGGTGCAGTATGTTCACCAAGTCAACATGTTGAAATTTCATCCATATTATCTGACCCTAACCCAGATTTACAGGAGTATTCAATTTGGAGCGAAAATTTTGGAATCTGC
Organism: Taudactylus pleione; assembly: GCA_031769625.1. NCBI lineage: Eukaryota > Metazoa > Chordata > Amphibia > Anura > Myobatrachidae > Taudactylus > Taudactylus pleione. Next base: position 1,980,291 of record JAUIMM010000421.1, read on the forward strand.
GATAAATTATCGCAGATTATGTCATTTTCGCTGATTTCAATTATCCCCGTATTCAATTTCAAAGACTTTTCACCACTGAATAGGTGGCGAAAAAAAAGTGCAGACTTGGGGTGTAGGCTTATTAAAAAAAATGGCCTGCAACCCTGGGAATGTCATTCAAAAATTGACTCAAAAAAAAAAAAAAAAAAAAAAAATAAGGGACACCCCCCAAAAAATTTTTTTTAAATTTGGGGTGAAAAAAAAAAAAAAAAAAAAGTGCTTAAAAATAGGGAAATGGGTTCAGGGCTATTCTACAAGTATGTGGCAGGTGTTTTCTAGAATAGGCCATTAGTGGTAGGTGCATTTTTGCAGAATTTTTAAATAAAGACTTTAAGGACTTAATATGCTAGTACCCATTTTCATGTACCCGAAATTTGATGGGACCACTTAAAGAAAAAAATAACCTAAGTGCTCTTCTGCATCACTTCTTCAATGTCGGGAAAAAAACACCTGCCGCGGCTATTTAAAACCCTGACTTTCATTTGCAGGCTAAAAACAGGGGTACCCATAGTGATCCCCATGTTTTGACAGCTTTAGGGGGGTCCTACAATTTATTCCAGGTAAATCCCGTTTTTCTTCCGCCGATCCTATTTCGCCAGCTCCCGTTTTCGTAGCTTTTTAATTGAAAACAGGGATAAAGCGGGTGCACGCCCGATCCTTTATCCCAGGAAAAGCTCCGATGTGGAGCAAAAAGTTCAGCACGGACTTTTTGCTCCAAATTGAATACCCCTGATAGTCAGCAGGTCGACATGGACATAACATTATGGACAAAGTTGTCGACATTCTGTTAACTGACTGCAAACCCTTTGACCAGGTCTGCCGTTGTGATGAGAACACAACTTGGGATGCTTTCAAACTTGTAACTTTTTTTGGGGGGGTGGACAGAAAATAAGCCTCTATAAGAGATACAGCACGAGTCGCTCCGTCCGACAACTGCTGTGAGGTGTAGTTTAGAGTCATTACATTTTGCATCTTAATCACATCGTAGATACAATACACTGCTCATTGTACTAGAGACACTAGGCTGCGACTTTAGCCATACAGGAATTAGTTTTAAACACATACAAAGTAGCAGATGAAGCACACAGAACTTGGCCTGAAAAAAAGCTGCGGCCACTGCATTGTGGTACTTTGTATACAGACTCTTAAGGTGCCCACACACATACCGATGTCCTCACGATACGATTTTATGGCCAATTTCCTCATGAACTTTCATGGGAGCTCCCTTGCCGTCGTGATCACGATTTGGAGTTAAAAATGTCCAATCTGACTAAAGATCTATCTTGCAGCCAATGCATTGTATCCCAGATTGGCTAATCTGCCCTACAGCACGGAAAATCAGAAGATGCGATGTACGACGAGTGGGGACGCGCATCGGCAACGTGCTCGTGAGTATAAACTCACGATTTGTACTTTTTTTACCCAATTCATCGTCACGATTCGTCGAAATCGGCCAAATCGTGTAAAATGTTGCTATGTGTGTGGGCACCTTAACACACAGGATTTACAAATGCTGCACATCAAATTGATCAGTGCAATCTAGCAAAGTATTTTGTCACTTCCAGTTTTAATTGTGCAAATAAGACATTTTAAGTGAGACTCTGCCATGTCACCCTGGAGCTTACACGTGGAGAGGGTCTGGTTTGGTGTGACTGAAAGCCTGTGTGAGAGAAGACATTTGTAAGTATACTAAAACTATCTATTCATAGGCTACATGCTGCAACGGGTCCTTAAAAATAAGCTCTTTACTCATCTGGAATTTGTCCTTGGATAACAGTAGTGCAGTAAGTCAGGGATGTATTTATAATGGGTGCAGGGTGTGCCATGCACACAGGCCCCTGGGTCAAGGGGGTCCACACCACACACTTTTATACTCCTCTCAAACTAAGTGGCACTACACAAAACACCTGGAAAATGTTGCCACGCTCATTTAATCAGCATTTTGCGCCTCTGCAGTAGACTCTGGGCACAATAGTGCCCGGAGTCTACTGCTACTGTCAGTTCGGCGACGGCAGCCAGGGAGAGAGGGGGCCCCGGACGTGGAGTAAACATGGGCCCTCTCCTCTCTTAATATCCCCCTGCAGTATGCGATGCACATGGTTAAAGCTTCCATCATGATATTACAGCTAGAGATAACGGCAATTGGAACTATACAATGCTAGCAGACTATAGACGAGGGAGGGTATATCAGTTCTGTGAGAACGTCAACCCAAAGACTATAGGAGTACACTCTCATAGCTAAACATCAATCAAAAAAAACATTCGTTTTTTTCCTTCCACAAATCAAAAGTATTAAAATGGACTTAGATAGTTATCTCGGTAGTGGTTACCCAGATGAGGGAAAGGCAAGCTATGAAAATAGAACACAACATTAAACATGTATGATAATCATAAAAACACCAGGTCAGAATGTTGCTGAGTATATTCAATAGATATGTGGAGTGACAACCTATAGTATCAACACCCAACCTTATGTTGCTAAGATAGTGAATAACGGAGAGTAGTAAGGGGATGTAAGATACTGCAGCTAGGCTCTGCTGCTCCCTATCACACAAAAGGGCCGTATTCAATTAGCGGCGAAAACCGCTGTGCTTTTCACAAAAAAGCAGGCAAAAAAAAAAAACCCTGGAGGAAAAAAAAAATTCTCCATCCCAGATCAGGTGAGAAAAAAAAAAAACAAAATCCTTATTTTTGGCTAAAAATGTGGGGATTTCTTTCAGAACACGTTAGACAGCCCCCCCTAATGATGCTTTAGTCGAAAAAATAAATTGTTAGTTGCTCACTTTGGCGAAAAACGACCACTGAAATTTCGGGTAGGTTTTCACGAAAAATGCGTTTAACATATTGGGGCTGGTATTTCAGAGGGCCATAACAATGCGCCAATTGTGTTAAACATCGCACATGGCTGGTGCAGGCATTTTTTTTATAACCGCTAAAAAAAAAAGTCTGCGCCAGCCACGTGCGATGTTTAGAACACTTGATGCATTCTTATGGCTCTTTGAAATACCAGCCCCAATACGTTAAACTGACTTTTCATGGGCAAAAAAAAAAAAAAAATTTTGACCGCAATTTCAGTGGTCGTTTATCACCAAAGTGAGCAACTAACAATTTTTTATTCCCGACTAAGGCATCATTAGGGGGGGGCTGTCTACCGAGTTCTGAAAGAAATCCCCACATTTTTAGCCAAAAATAGGGATTTTGCAATTTTTTTTTTTCTCACCTGATCTGGGATGGAGAATTTTTTGCCCATGAAAAGTCAGTTTAACGTATTGGGGATGGTATTTCAAAGAGCCATAAGGATGCATCAAGTGTTCTAAACATCGCACGTGGCTGGCGCAGACTTTTAGCGGTTATAAAAAAATGCCTGCACCAGCCATGTGCGATGTTTAAACACAATTGGCGCATCCTTATGGCCCTCTGAAATACCAGCCTCAATACGTTAAACGCATTTTTCGTGAAAACCCCCCCCTCCGAAATTTCAGTGGTCGTTTTTTGCCAAAGTGAGCAACTTTCGTTTTTTTTTCCCCCACTAAAGTATCATTACGGAGGCTGTCCAAAGGGTTCTGAAAGAAATCCCCACATTTTTACCCAAAATAGGGATTTTGCTAATTTTTTCACCTGCCCTAGGCTGGAGAAAAATTTTCGGCGAAAAACTGCGGTTTTTTCCGCTGTAGTTGGCGAAATTGGTCATTCGCAGCCGCGATATCAGCCGATTGGATGGCAGATTTCGCCAACGACGGCAAAAACGGACGATTTCGCCTGTAATTGAAAACCCCCCAAAGGATTGGAGGAGAGGTAGTGAGATCTGCTAGTGCTGTAACCCCTGGAATAGTCAACAGTGGTCAACGTCATCAAGCCTAACTTCTACTATCAGTTGTCTTGCTAAATTGCATTGGACTACAAATTAGAAAATCAATATGTTGGTATGAAAAACCACTGGGAATGTAAAGAAAGGACGCTGGTACAAGTACCTAAATCACTGTGAATATGGTATGAGATCACCTTAAAAAGAGGATGGGTATACAGATCAATGATATAATTCTAAAATCCTCACCAAGGTAATTGATGTTCAAACATAACGTAATAGTAATAGTTAATAGTTTGAGCAGGGTCACTTGGTATAATCAGGGCCGCCAAGAGCCATGGCAGGCCCTGGTAATAGGGGGCGTGGCCTAATCGCGGGAGGCGTGGCCACGCCCCCTTGCCGGAAAAAAAATAAGAAAAAAAAGCTTTGCAGCGCTGCGTGCTGGGAGGGGGGCGCCCTGAGCCCCCTCAGCCCGGCGCAAAGCCAGAGGGGGCCCGATCAGTGTGATCGCTCCCACGCACAGTCATAGGAGACAGCTGTGGCAGTCTCCAACTGCAGCTCAGCACACGCTGTGTGCTGGGCTGCTGTGAGGGAGGGGGGGCGGCATCGGACCCGGGCCCCCGCCGGGCCCCTCAGGAAGCCCGGGCAATCTGTACCCGCTCCCCCCCCCCTCTCGGCGCCCCTGGGTATAATGAATATAAACAGTGCAGTTCGGGTCCAACAGTAGCAAAGTCAAATAGCCTATGGCACTGGGAGGGTTAAATTACCCTTTTTTAGGTTGAAGACTCGTGCTCTAGGTTGTCACTCCACGTATCTATTGAATAAACTCAACATTCTGACCTGGTGTTTTTATGATTATCATACATGTTTAATGTTGTCTTGTTATATTTTCATCTCTCTCCTTTCCCTCATCTGGGTAACCACTACCGAGATAACGATCTGTGTAAGTACATTAATATTTTTTCCTTGCAAAAAAATAGCTTACGTTTTAAGATATTTTGATTGACATTTAGCTATGAGAGCGCACTCCTATAGAGTCTTTGGGTTGAAGTTCTCACAGAACTGATTTATCCTCCACTTTGTCTACTTGCATTTACTCTGAGTAGCACCACCACCACCAGCCAGTGTGGTATTTAATTACCACACAATACAGTTTAGGTGGGTATAGCTTATTAATCAATCTATCCATCCACACATATATACGCACAGTCAGGTGCATAAATATTGGGACATTGACAGAATTTTCATATTTTGGCCTCTATTCACCACCACAATGGCTTTGAAATGAAACAAACAAGATGTGCTTTAACTGCAGACTTTCAGATTTCATTTGAGGGTAATTACATCCAAATCAGGTGAACGGTGTAGGAATTACAACGGTTAAGGGGCCAAAAGTAATGGGACACACTAAACAATCCTAAATCTAACTTTCACTTTTTAATACTTTGTTGCAAATCCTTTGCAGGCAATTACAGCCTGAAGTCTGGAACGCATAGACATCACCAGACGCTGGGTTTCATCCCTGGTGATGCTCTGCCATGCCTCTACTGCAAATGTCTTCAGTTCCGGCTTGTTCTTGGGGCATTTTTCCTTCAGTTTTGTCGTCATCAAGTGAAATGCATGCTCAATCGGATTCAGGTCAGGGGATTGACTTGGCCATTGCATAACATTCCACTTTTTAGCCTTAAAAAACTTTGGTTGCTTTTGCAGTATGCTTCGGGTCATTGTCCATCTGCCCTGTGAAGCGCCGTCCAATGAGTTCTGAAGCATTTGACTGATATATGAGCATATAATATTGCCCAAAACACTTCAGAATTCATTCTGCTGCTTTTGTCAGCAGTCACATCATCAATAAATACAAGGGAACCAGTTCCATTGGCAGCCATACATGCCCACGCCATGACTCGCCCACTACCATGCTTCACTGATGAAGTGGTATGTTTTGGATCATGAGCAGTTCCTTTCCTTCTCCATAGTCTACTTCTCCTCCCATCACTCTGGTACAAGTTGATCTTTGTCTCATCTGTCCATAGGATGTTGTTCCAGAAGTGTAATGGCTTTTTTAGATGTTTGGCAAACTGTAATCTGGTCTTCCTGTTTTTGTGGCTCACCAATGGTTTACATCTTGTGGTGAACCCTCTATATTCACTCTTGTGAAGTCTTCTCTTGATTGTTGACTTTGACACATATACACCTACCTCCTGGAGAGTGTTCTTGATTTGGCCAACTGTTGTGAAGGGATTTTTCTTCACCAGGGAAATAATTCTTCTGTCATCCACCATAGTTGTTTTCCGTGGTCTTCCGGGTCTTTTGGTGTTGCTGAGCTCTCCTGTGCGTTCTCTCTTTTTAAGAATGTTCCAAACAGTTGATTTGGCCACACCTAATGTTTTTGCCATCTCTGATGGGTTTGTTTTGATTTTTCAGCCTAATGATGGCTTGCTTCACTGATCGTGACAGCTCTTTGGATCTCATATTGAGAGTTGACAGCAACTGATCAAGTGCAAATGTCACACCTAGAATCAACTCCAGACCTTTTACCTGCTTAATTGATAATGAAATAACGAGGGAATAGCCCACACCTGTCCATGAAAGCTTTTTTGAGTTGATAGTCCCATTACTTTTGGCCCCTTAAAAAGTGGGAGGCACATATAGAAACCGTTGTAATTCCTACATCGTTCACCTGATTTGGATGTAATCACCCTCAAATTAAATCTGAAAGTCTGCAGTTAAAGCACATCTTGTTTGTTTCATTTCAAAGCCATTGTGGTGGTGAATAGAGGCCAAAATCTGAAAATTCTGTCAAATGTCCCAATATTTATGCACCTGACTGCTTGTGTGACACACACACACACACCTCTTATACATTCCAACAGACATGTGGATCTGTGCAGTGATTCCCAAATCCCTCTTCCCCCATCCCACATCTTATTGCTAGACTATCACAATAAATGCTCCAGATAAGCAATACAGACAAAGAAGCACAAACCATACTTGCCAACTCCCTGAAATAGTACAATCTCCCCGATTACACCTTACACCCATTATGGGGTGATTATATACTTAGGAAAAATTTTTTAAATCAGATATATACATTCAAATTGTATAATCAGTGCCATTTCCATGCATTGGTTATAAGGCACAATGATCCCTGTGGCTACATGCATTTTTATATAAGGCTTCTCGTGTCCACTTATATGGAACCCCTTGTAAAAAAAAAAAAAAAAACAATACATGAGCAAGCCCTGAAAAGTAGCAAAAGTTAATAGATCTTACTAACTGCTATTTGGCTCATTTACATTTGGATACAAGTCAGTATTATGACACGCCTCTTAGATGCAAGTACACACCCACTTTACCACTGCACTCATAGATGTTGCTTTTACAAGCTCCCTGAAATGCTTTTTCAAAAGTAGGCATAAACTAAACCAAGTGAGTCAATGACCTCTCTTAAAAATGCAACAAGTCGTAATATACTAGTCTTTAATATACTATATTTTCTTTTTAGAATTTAAATTAAAAAGGTTTACTTTGCCTTTTTGGGTTCATGTATCTTTATACTATAGAAAGTGATGTTTTTTATTCTAAAAAAACACACCTAAAGACTTCTGAAACTACCCACAAGTAAAGCCAGAGAAAAAAAAAAAAAAAAGTGAAATTAAACAAAAATGTTTAAAATTGGTAAAAACCGAAATATTTTAGGTGTTACTCCTGGTTTCCATCTGCATTACACATGCTCTTTCATGCTGGTTTTTGTTTAAACCACCCAAACAAACCGTACTTGTACAGAATACCAAGTGTTATACATATACCAGCAAAAGGTTATTTTTAGCATAATTGGGCCTGCTTCAGAGTAGGGATATAAAAAATACATTTGTTTTTGCATGCAGGGAAAATCAGGACTGATTTTGCATGTAGCCAAAAAAATTCTGGGCCATTTTTACATTTAAGTTTATAATTAAGCTCGGACACCTCTTCTGAACTGTAAACAGGGCCGGATTAAGGGGTGACAGACCCCACCTCTAGTGCACCTACCGAAGTGAAGCTGAGCCAATATGACAAGCCCTGCCTCCATATCAACTGCAAATAGCAGGTTTACGGCACGAGGGGGCGGGGCCTAATTATGTAAGGTGCCCACTTTCATTAGCAAGCGGCAGCTCCTGCATGTGTGTAAGTGTATGCATGTGCCAGTGCATACATGTTAATGTATATGCAGTATGAGTTTGTGTGTGCATACTGTATATGTGTTAGTGTGTATGTTATATAATATATGCATTTGCTATATAGAATATATGTGTGTTTAACAGAAGGCAAGTAATCAGGAGGAGGGTAGGCTCCATGTGGCTTGGTGGGGGCCCCCCACATACCTTAATCCGGCTCTGACTAAAATCATACTTGCCTACCTTAACGTGTTCCTCTCTGGGAGCAGCCAGGAGAGAAGCAGGTGGGAGGTGACAGGGCAGGACAATTGGGTCATTAGGCCCAACCCCCTCACAGAAAATTACGCTATTTGCGTATATTTAAATAGGTATGGGCCAGAATGGCTCGATCATAGAATTGCATCATTAGGCCCCGCCTCCTCCCCATGGATCCTCCAAAAAAAGGTAATACCCCTTTCAGACATACAACCCGGGAAATTTCCTGCTCAGACCCAGGAATTTTTCCTGTGCAAATTTTCAGATATTTTGTCGAGGCCCGCCCTTTCACACTAGTGTCTACCCGGGAAATTCCCAGGTAGACCCCTTTCAGACTTAAGCCGGGTTTTTCTGCTTACCAGTCTCTTCTTCCATCTGCTCCTCCTAGCCTATCCCCTCTCCAGCTGCCGCTGATGTCATCATTGGGCTGCTGGAAGCCAGCCAATCAAAATGCTGCATTTTTAATTTTTTTAATTTAATCATTTGTTTTAATTCTTTTATTGCCCTGGTGGTCCAGCGGGAGTGTGGGTCGGCGGTCTCCAGTGTATGGTTGGAGTCTTGTATCGTTGACTCCATCTACAGCGACACAGCCACCGGCGCGGGGGGGTGGTGAGCGGCAGCGCCGAGCGTCCTATAGGATGCTCTGCACTGCCAACTCTAGGCAAAAGCTGCTTGGTGCAGCTCGGGAGTAGTAAATTCCCGGGTAGCACCATTCAGACATGAGCAGGGTAATTTCCCGGGACTTCAGTCCTGGGAAAAACCCTGGTCGATTGAAGGGCTGGCTAGCCAGGAACGTGTTCCCAGGTAGGTACCTTTCAGACATATGCGGCTACCCAGGAATTTGGCTGGGGCAGGCCAAATTCCTGGGATTCTCGATATGTCTGAAAGGGGTATAAGGTTCTCTGCATTTTGCCCACTTCTCTAGTAAGTGGGTGGGATATGGGGGGGGAGTGCCTACTCTCAGGGGTGTGTGTGTGTGGGGGGGCTAGCCAAAAAATTGGGAGCCTCCCGCAGGTTCCTGGCAAGTCTGCTGTAAATCTGTGCACATTTTATAACTGCCACACCTGAAGTGCAACATAGTGTTGCCAGGGCACAAATCACTTTTTTTTTTTTTTTTTTTTTTTAAATCTTAACTCCGGCCCCTCAACTCCACTGCAATGGAGGTAAAGGCCCCCATACATCAGCAATTGATTGCAGCAATTCTGCAATTTGCAATCGATTGTGGCAATTCTACAATCTGCAAAGATTTTTATACACAATCGATTGCAAATTGCAGAATTGCTGATGTATGGGTGCCTTTACTCTTCTTGCATTTTAGTTTAAACTCTGACCAGAGCCAGGATTTTTCTGATTCTTCTACAGCACAGTCTACTGAACACTCCATAATCAACCAGTGTTTTTAATCATGCCTCATCCAGAGCAAGTGTGTTCTACAGACAAATCATTCAACAAAAATTGTCAACTGTGAAAGTAAACAAATCTTTCTTTCACTAGGCTCAGCTCGAAGTGTGCCATATGAAGCAGTGTCATACCAGAACTTCACTTCGGCACCTGGCGCTGCTCGTCAACAAGTGGCTGCCTGTTTAAACTTTGCTCTGTCTGCAAGCCAAGCAGCGGTGACTAGTGGCATATTGAATTTGGCGCCAGCCACATCCCAATTAGCTACTGCTCCTCGAGCAGTCATTGGCTCGTAGCCGGCGCCAAATTCAATACGCCGCCGAGCAGAGGAGTGGACTGAATTCTGAGGAAGCGGGGGTATGGAAATATCAGGGGGCTCAAGATTTGGGCCTGTCTAAGTACAGCCCCTCTGATATTTCCATACCCCCACTTCAACATTTCCACTTCGACCACTGACTAGGCTATAATATAGTGTAGGTGTTCATGCTTTAGGCTGTGCATTGACAACACGAGGCAAGGTTTATTTTAGCCAGTGGAAGTGGACACTGATTAATTTACTGTGCATCAGTTCAGGGGCATATCTACCCATTGGCCAGGATGGCACTCGCCAGGGGTGCGCCATCCTGCAGTTCCACCAGAAGCAAAGGGGTAGAATCAGGCCGGGACTAGCGGCGATGCAGCTGGTGCCTTGCACCGCACCCACCGCTAGTGCCCCGGGCTCCACAAGTGTAAGGCAGACCGCACTGAGAGTGGTCTGCCCTACACAGTTACAAACACACAGCCACCAATGGCAGCTGTGTAATTGCTATAGCAGCCAGCCAATGAGAGTCAGACTCATTGGCTGCTGCGTCATCCACGGGGAGCAGGCACTGGAGCTCACTCATGATCTCCCCCTGCAGCGGGTGTTGGGAGAGACGTCATGAATAGTGCAGAATGGGCCCGGAGGAGTGTACAGCGGTGGTCGTTGGCAGGAGCAGGGATCAGGGGGTGGTGTGTGTGTGTGTGTGTGTCTCGAGGGGGGCACTGCCTAGGGGGGGGGGGGTTTCTACTACTGGGGCACTGCCTGAAATTATAAGGGGTAGGGGGCGCCAGTCCATTGCACTGCCAGGGACGCTCAGATCCCTAGATACCCCACTGGATCAGTTTCCCAGCAGTTTTACATTTAGCATTTTTCTATACATTTCCATATAAAATTTAGTTATAACTATCTGGCTTTGAAACAGCATTCATTTATGTTTTGTTTTGAATGGTTTCAGAGTCACTACCACTCTTATCACAGCAAAAAGACTATTTTGTTTTTTTATCTATATATTCTAAATACTCTAAACATTATAGGGTCAATATACAAAGTAATTTCAGTGGTAAGTATGGGCAGATGACTCATGCCACCTTGCAGAGCTCCCGATTCCATCTGTGCCCATGAAAGGAAGGGGGAAGGGCGTTTAGAAGGATGCTTTGTGTGGACTCTAATCTCCCCCTCTCATATCTACCAAAAAAACAAAAACAAAAAAAAAAAGGTACACAAAACCTCTTCTACGCAGATCGCACTGAATCTAAAGGATTAAACACTTTCCTATGGACTTTTGGATCAGGACATGTTGGTACAGTTTCTCGATTTACAGGAAACTTACTTTGGAGGAAGAACGGGATGTACAGTCTGCGGTATACAGATTGTCGAAATATGCCAGAATCCCGACCGCCAGCATCCCAGGTTAAGTTTAGGTGCAGGATTCGGTTTAGGCACCAGGGAGGGTCCCTTTTAGGGCACTTACCTTAAGGGAGTCTGGATTCTCACTGTCAGGATGCTGCTGTCTGTATTCTGACCGGCAGCATCCCAACCGCTAGGAGCCCATACCCAACCGATTACAAAAACTTTGTCCTTAAAAATAGTAAGATAGGTGCTTGGGTAAAGACCTATAGCCTTGATATCGTCCTGGCTGATGTAATTGCTACAAAAAGCAGGTCTAGGTAAGCCATTCTATCCAAGTCTCCATGGCTTAAAAGACAATTTAACAGGGGGCTGTTTTGCAAGAGGAACTCAAAGATTATACTTCTAGATAGGTTTTGACACGTCTATACTGTATGTCTGGAGGGGATCAAAGATGGTATAAATATAGAAGTTAGGCTAGCAACTGTGCAACCCACTCTACCTTGCATCCTGGGCAGAAGCACCACTCAGACACCTAGTTACTGTTAGAGTGGAGTGCAACCTTGCACCATCCCCTCTGCAGTGACACACCCGTGGTATGATGTCACTGCTAGGCTTGCGAGCATTTGTGAACAAGTGGTGTTGATGTGGGGTGCGTAGACAGCGGATCCAAAAATTAGTTGTCTGCGAGTGGCTTCACTGTTCCTTTCCAACAGATCATGCACGCGCACAAGAGCCCCTATGTCCGGTGGAAGGAGCCGGTCAGGGGCAGAGGGATCAGAGGGGCTCTTTGAGACACAGGACTCCTTCCTATAGGGAAGCGGGAGATGGCAAATGCTCCCGCAATCAAGCTCTGAAAATATTACATTTTCGGAGCTTGATGAAAACAGCAGGCCATTCTGGGAGAGAAAGGTAAACAGGAGATATTCGATAAGCTAATTTCCACATTTTTAAGTTGCCGGGCCATTCATCATTAGGGGACCGATAGGACCCCCCGGTATTCAAACTCTGAAAACTGGAAGTTTTTGGAGTTTGCTGCCGGGAACAAGCGACATCTTCAGACGCCGCTTGTTCTCGGATCCCCGCTCCTTCCTATGGGAAGGAGTTACGGGGATGCGAAGAGGGATCCGAGCGGATCCCTCCGCCGCCTTACTCCCTCCCGGCGGGCTTTGCGCACGCGTGACCCGAGGTCACGCAGGTATTGCCGGGATGACGGGGAGCAGGTAAGTAATGCAGCTACCGAAGTAGCTGTGATACTTTCCTCAGGGACAACTGCTTCTCAGAGCAGTTGTCCCCTCACCAGAGCAATGATGAATTGCTCCAGTGTCAGGCTTCCCCCCGCTGCGAGTTGGATACTCAAGTATCCCTCGCAGTGAGTTCAATACATCGGAGGCCATACGGCCTTCGATGATGAATAGGCCCCCCGATACTTTTCAGAATATGCATGTAGCCATAGGAATCATTGCGCCTTATATATAATGCAGGGAAAAAAAAAAAAAAAAAAACTAATCTCATTTGAATGTATAATAATTTTTTTTCTTCAATAAAACTGCTTACTAATGGAGGTAAGGTGCAATCCGGGAGATTGCCAGGGAGACTCCCTGAAATGGTAGCAACCTGGGAGAGCTGGCAAGTATGTTGCAGGTGAAAATTAACATTTTCTCCTGGAATTCTAGAAATTAAGTTAAGTGAATAGACCGCCTAGTGAGACCTGCGATTAGCGCTGTCATAGCCATTGCCAATACTGCCATTAACCCTGTGTACACTAGGGTTGGTCAAAAACAATTTGTAGGACCACTCAAGAGTTTTTAAAAATCGGATAACTTAGTCGGCCAACTGGCGCCTAAATATTTTGTATTGACACCCTATTAGGCATGCCTGCAGAACATCACCGCAAAGTGCTCTGGCAGTGCTGATAGACCAGACAACACAGTAAACTACAGTATACCTCTGTCTCCAGCAGCAGTCACTGATTGACTAATGGGGATGGAAGGCTTGCCAATTGCCTGCCGCTTCCCTGCTCATGCTGTGACTGCTAGTAGAAGCTGCAGCAGTGCAGGGGAGGGGCAGGCTGTGCTCCGATTGGCTCACTGATACAGTGATAACCAATCAGAGCTAGCAATGTCTGGTTGCCTAGCAACAGCCTAGAGAGAGAAGAGGTATCACTGAGGCTGACTGATTCCCAGAGACAGCCTCCGAGTATAAGATGCCCCTGATGTAAACGCACAGCAGCCAGTAAGAAGTCAGGGCAGCCCTGAGGAATTAAAAATTTATATATATATATATATATATATATATATATATATATATATCTATCTCCATCGGAACACCAAATAATTTCCATTATTAGGATACTATCCATTTACGGCAGTTAATAGAATTTTCTTACAAGGTGTACGGTGAATACCCTAGACTCATTTTATTTTCACACTTATTTACAAGTGTATTTGTGAATTTACATTTTTTTTGATTTCATACCATTTCTGTGTTTTAATCAATCATTTTCATTATTTCATTTTTTAGTTAATAGTTATTTTACCAATTTATGCCTATTTTGACTCTGCACTTCCTTCCATTTCTCTTGTCTAACACTACAATATATTATACTAGCTGGAGTACCTGGCGTTGCCTGGGATTTTAAGAATGTTTGTTTACACATCATCCTCCAACAAACCTCTCCTTAGGCAGGCCTCTCGAAAAGTGTGACAAACTCCCCCATCAACAGTCCTAAGGTCTTTCGAAGGAAGTAGGACCTGTAACAGTGTAAAGCAAACTTCGGAGATAGAAGCATTCAAAATTTGTTGGATGTACAGTATAAACACGGCCAAGAGCTTCTGTTGCTCTGATACCAGGATGACCATCTACAGTGACTCAGTTTTCTGCGCATAAAATCTTTGAGAAGCATTCCATGTCTAATATTTTGGAAGCTCACAGTAAAGCAGGATCCTTGTAAAGTCATCATTTTGACAGTTGGAAGAAAGAAGTCAATGTTGTTGCGTAATTTGGTATAGTCAGATGGCTGAGAATGCTGGGAAAGCCTGCTAAAGCTCTCTTTGATAATAAACATTAAGATCATGACAACACAAAAGGCTCGCTCCGAGGCCCTACCCATACGCCGTGAGGCCCCACAATGAGCGTCCAGCAAAAATTGTGTTTTTTAATTAAACAATGAAGAGTAATTAATTTCGATTTAGTAGAGAAGATAGAAAAGAAAAATTAGATAAGCCAAGTCCTTTTGTAATTCTGTACCGGACCTGTAGAGAGTGAATGCTAAGCATAAATTGTGGTTTTTCATTAAATTAAAAACTAATTTTGATTCCAAATTTTTTTAGTTGCCTCCACCGTGTTTTAATACGCTCATATGTAAACTGTGGATTTGTATAGAAAGACAGAAGGACAAATTTTCACTTCTATAGTAGATGGAAAAAACAACCTTATATGCCATTCATCTATCCATTGTTAGGGGAGACTCCATGAAATACTAGCAATCTCCCTGATTGCGAGAGAAAGAGAAAGACAAATCCAAGGGGGGTGAATACTTTTGCAAGCCTGTGTAATCTCTTTCTTTCTACCTTTTTGTTACATTACAGGTTGTAATGTATTTATTTAATCTGAATTGTGTGATTGATCTGCACAAAATAGTTAATTTGGTGAAGTGAAATGAGAAAAATATATACAAAAAAAGAATCTTTATAAATAAAATTCTGAAGCTTGGCATGTGCATATGTAATCACCCCCTTTGCTATGGAGCCCCTTAAAAGTTCTGGTGCAACCAATTACCTTCAGAAGTCACAATTAGTGAAATGAAGTCCACCTGTGTAAAATGTAAGTGTCACATGATCTGTCAGTATAAACACACCTTTTCTGAAAGGCCCCAGAGGCTGCAACACCACTAAGCAAGAGGCATCATACCATGAAGACCAAGGAGCTCTCCAAACAAGTCAGGGACAAAAGTTGTTGAGAAGTACAATTCTGGGTTGGGTTATGGAAAAAAATATCCAAATCTTTGATGATCCCCCGGAGCACCATCAAATCAATCAAATGGAAAGAACATGGTACCACAACAAACCTGCCAAGAGAGGGCCACCCACCAAAACTCCAGGAATGGAAGGCATCAGAGAGGCAGCACAGAGACCAAAGGTAACCCCGAAGGAGCTGCAGAGTTCCACAGCAGAGACTGGTGTATCTGTGCATGTGACCACAATAAGACGTACACTCCATAGAGCTGGGCTTTATAGAAGAGTGGCCAGAAAAAAGCCATTACTTAGTGACAAAAATAACACGATTTTACTTTGCCAAAAGGCATGTGGGCGACTCGCCAAATGTATGGAGGAAGGTGCTCTGGTCAGATGAGACTAAAATTTTACTTTACGGCCACCAAGGAAAACCCTATGTCTGGCACAAACTCAACACATCCATCGCCCCAAGAACACCATCCCCACAATGAAACTTGGTGGTGGCAGCATCATGCTGTGGGGATGTTTTTCAGCAGCAGGGACTGGGAAACTGATTCGAGTCGAGGGAATGATGGATGGTGCTAAATACAGGGATATTCTTGAGCAAAACCTGGTTCAGTCTGCCTGTGATTTGAGACTGGGATGGAGGTTCACCTTCCAGCAGGACAATGACCCGAAGCATACTGCTAAAGCAACACTCAATTTAAGGGGAAACATTTAAATGTGTTGGAATGGCCTAATCAAAGTCCAGATCTCAATCCAATTGAGAATATGTGGTCAGACTTGAAGATCACTGTTCACAAGCGGTAAACCATCCAACATGAAGGAGCTGGAGCAGTTTTGCCTTGAGGAATGGGCAAAAATCCCAGGGGCAAGCTCATAGAGACTTATCCAAAGCGACTTGCAGCTGTAATTGCCGCAAAAGGTGGCTCGACAAAGTACTGACTTTAGGGGGGGTGAATAGTTATGCACGCTGAAGTTTTCTGTTATGTTGTCCTAAATGGTGTTTGATTCACAATATAAAAAAAAAAAAAAAAAACATCAATTGTAGACATGTTCTGTGAATGAAATGATGCACACCTTCAATCCATTTTAATTCCTTGTTGTGAGGCAACAAAACATGAAAAATGCAAAGGGGTGAATACTTTTGCAAGGCCATACATACAGTCAAGTGGGATCATTAGTATAATTTCCCTGCATTGGTTATAAGGCACAATGATCCCTATGGCTACATACATTTTCTGAAAAGTATCAGTGTTTTCAACAAATAGATCTTACTAACTGCTTTGGGGCTAGTTTACATTTAGCTGTAAATCAATTTTATGATGCCTCCCAGATGCAGCAGTACACGCCCACTTTACCACCACACTCATAGGTGCTGCTTTCACAATCTCCCTCAAATGCTTTTTCAAAAGTAGGCAAGTATGATTTACACTATTATTTTGTCACATGGGAACAATTTGGAATTTTATTCAATAAATAAAAGATCCTTGCTTTTGCAGCAAGTTTAAACATATCTGCTCATCCAGGGGCATTTCTAGAGAGGATGGGGCCCTTGTGCAGTCTTAGTCACGGGGCCCCCTCCTCTCCATCCGGCAGAGCAGTGCGCGGACAGCGCCGCCCTTATAGACTCTGGGCACTACAGTGTGCCCAGAGTCTATAACTCATACACAGGTCATCGGGAAATTGGCCGTGGCGGCCATTTTCCCTATACTGCCCATATGCAAAGTGACAGTGGTCGTTAATACAGGCGCAGACACCAGAGCTGACGTGGGACTCCAGAGAGGTAAGTTTTATGGGTGCAGGGTGTCCATTATAACTACGCCCCTGTTGTCTGGTTCCTACTTGTAGTGAAAATACAGTATGATTTTGAGCAGTCGTCCATGGATCAGGTATTTATTGGCTTATAAAGTACTGCAACTGCGCGCTATATATATTGTTGGCAATATAAAAATAAAAGAGTTTGATTCTTTACTGGTTTATGTAAAGGTATGTGTGATAGTATATGGGTATTTTGATTTAAAATGTAAAAATGACAATACAAAAAAAAAAAAAAAAAAAAAAGAAGGCTTAAAACATTGACATCGAAATGAATGCCTTCCTTTAAAACTAACCAGTGACATTACCTCTTATCTATAATATTTTTAAACACATTTACATTTTAAATAAAAAACATTTACATAAACCAGCATACATTGAAAGCACAATACCAAAATTTACTTTTATAAATGTTTTTCTTAATTTTTAATTGTAGCAGCACCATGTTAAAAAGGAACACATGGTTACCGCCATTTTAACCTGGAGACCCAACTGATCTCCATTTATAATCAATCAATAGTTTTCCAAATAAAAAAGGGAGACCTGGAATCACCTCAGTTAGCCTTGAAAAAGGGCATTTAGCCTGAAACGCGTTGGCGAGCAGTGGACAACAGCACGTGTAATAGAACGCTCCAGCACCGCTTAAAGCAAACAGACCAAATCGGAGAAATTCTTACTGCAAGCAGCGGAAGACGGAGCATCTTTGCAAAAGAAGGGAACCAGCCAGCGGTGACAGCAGTGAGGAAGTGAAGGTAATCGCAGATAGGGACAGTTAGGTTTTCACACACGCTACCTGCCACTGCATGTTACTTTGTTTATGGCTACAATTGGAACCCTGGATACAACACTGACTCCCACATCTGCAAAAGCAGCTATGAACATGCAATATTAACCTTTTTTCACAGGTATTGTGCTACACTTTTAAACAGACAATATAAAAATAGAATCAAGCGCTTGTAAGTTATTGAATTAAACAGCTATATTGATATATCATCCATTGCCGCAGTGATTTTCACTTTAATATATTGTTGGTAAATTATTGCCTACTAAGGCCCGTACACAATTAGAGGCGAAAAGCCACGATCGGTGAAGTTTTCATCAATGCGTGGTTTTCACCTGTTTCTGAAGTATCGCCCTATTCAGTTCCAGGATGTTTTCGCCTAGGTGAAAACTCCATAGGTAAAAACTGTTTGAAAATTGGGTTAAAGTACTGGGATAGTTATTTCGGGGTACTCTATGGATGGTCAGGTGTTTTTAGAATTGCAGGAGGCTGCAGCATGTGTATTCAACATTTTTTTTATTCTGCACTTTACAACCCCCAAAATACACTAATATCCATTTACAAGTACCCCCAATTTAACTACAGCAATTATATTTCATATTATACATCTCTTAATATTTTGCCACACTCATGCAAATATGCATACAACAGCCCTTTATGAGTCAAAATAAGATCCCGAATTACTTTTATTATGGCTAATACTTGTATATTGATTCCCCAGGTGAGTTAGGCTTTATTGGGTGGTACAGACTGATTTCCCCCCTCCTCCCCCAAAAATAAAAAAAACCTGACCTTTGCCAGTTCCGCTATTTGCTGCATTTGCCCATATGAGTTTGCCAGTTTTACAATTGAATAGGGCGAAAAGCGGGTGTGCGCATTGAGTAAGCAGGCGAAAACATTGCCTCAAAACACGCGAATGAGGCGAACACTTTTCGTGGCTAATTGAATCCGGCCCTGGGTATTCATTTCACGGTGTGCATCAACCCTGTTATGATCCATAAATATAAAAAAAAAGTCAGATTACCTTTGGCCAAGTTACATTGTATCCATGATTATCATATTAAACCTGCTCCTTAAGGTTGATCTACAGGCAATACACTCCTTCATATGAACACTATTTTGAGTGTGCTCACAATGTGAGTCAAAGGTCATGAGTCAGTGGTGGAAGGTGGCAACTCCTCCATTGTCACCTGTTCTGTGTCCTGCTGTGCCTGTGCTGGAACAGCCGAGCCCTGATCAGCATCAGTGGCGCTCCTCCTGTCTGGACTGCTGATGGCAGACAGTCACAATATGTCACCTCCACCCTCCCTGAGGCTGAACCTGCCAGACTGAGGAGCCGGGAGGAAGCCAGTTCAGCAGGCTTGGGCGTGTAAGGGCTGCACAGCAGCAGTCACTGTGGGGGAGATGGGGAAGTGTGTGAGATGGTTGAAGTGTGTGGGTGGAGCGCTGTGCGTGTGAGATGGGGAGCTGAGTGAGGGGGTGGAAGGCTGTATGGGGAGATCTGAGGCAGCTATGTGACACTGTGGGGGGGGGGGGGGAGGGATCTGAGTGAAAGGGGAGAGCTGTGTGAGGGATCTATAAACTGAATGTATTTATATATAGATTGACCTGGGGCTCCAAAGCGGTGTATTACTTACTAGATCCTAGTCCCGATAATTTGTGTCACAGCTATTCACACACATACACACTTTATTTTCCCCTTTTCTCGGGGGAGGGGGGGCATGACTAACTTGCTTCCGGGCGACTGCAATGAACTTACGCCACTGTCATGAGTCATATGGGTCGAATGTTAGTGAACATTAATTGTTCAATAGTGCACTTAGTATCCCATTATATTGTTATTCCCTTAGTAGGTTGCTGAATTATAAAGTCTAGATTATGCTGTCCGCAGCAGTCTGCCACATGCTGAAACAATCATTCAAACGAGCAGTATTCAATTGTTTTAACTCGCCCTTACACATCTTTGGTATAACTTCAGCTGATTCTTCCTCTGAGTTATGGCCCGTACATGGTCAGAACAGACAACAATCAGATATCGTTGTCTGATCGATAACGATCATTCAGCACATACTGGTCAAACACCCAGCACATGCTCCATTCCCCCCAACGACTATAAACGACCCTCGATCAACGGTCCCTATAGTAACCAGGTCAATATCAGGTTGGCCTGCATGGTCGATGGTCAATATCGATATCTACCATCCGTGCCCATGCATAGTTTGGTCTTTTGAGGGGGCACAAAAAAAAAAAATATGACTGTATGCACCATAACAAAATACTGCAGTTAAAAAAAAAAAAAAAAAAAAAGCCACACCCTAACACCATATCCCTTGCTAGAATCTAACTTGTGGGGCATACACATATTGCAGTGAGCGCTCTGCTCCATCTCCAGTTGCCCCAGCACTCTAGTACTGGAGTCACTGACATCAGTGCAATCCCCAGAGACTAAGGGCTCTATTTACTACAATCCGCATATTGAATGCGGATTGTAGTGTGATATTACCGAGTGAATTTGCATTGCGAATTCAGGTAATATCACAGGGATTTACTATAAATCCCTTGCAGGGACAGAGCTTGCGATAAAGCTCTGTCCCTGCAGATCCCATCCGCACTCTAGTCACGGTATTTTCGGAAAAAATACTGCGACTAAGAGCCCGCGCATGCGCCGACCGACCACTGCTACTACCCCCCCACCGACGCTAAGCCCCACCCCCCGGTGCTAAGCCCCGCCCCCCGCGATCGCGGCCCCCCGCGACCCCCCCCTCCCTTCATTACACTTACATGCATCCTCCTGGCCTCCGGTGGTCTTCTCCGGGCTTCCCGATCATGTGATCTCCCATACTGCACTGGGGCCCGATCACCTGATGATCGGGCCCCAGTGCACTGTGGAAGACCAGCTGACCGGAGAGGAGCCATCACCGGAGGGCCGATCACCGGTCCCTGGATTCAGGTAAGTGAAAAAAAAAAAAAATGTTTAATTTTTTTTTTTCCTTTTTTTTACAGCAATCAGCTTGCAGTCTATTTAGACCACACAGCTGATTACTGGTACCGGCTCCCGCCTCTGCTCTCCCCGTTAGAGCAGAGTGGGAGCCCGGTAACCGGGGGAGACCCTGGATAACGCCACCTCCAGGTGGTGTTATTATCACAGGGCTTCCCCCGGTATTTTTTTACAATTTATTTTTAGTAACTTGCACACAGATCACATTTCCCATTACAATTATGGGAAATGCGATCTGCTTTACTAAAAATAAGTGATACTGGGGGTTGGAGTAGAATTTTACTAATTCTACTCCAATTGCCCTGTAATAAATACAGGTGAAACTAAAATAATGTGAAAAGGGTGTGAAAACACCCTTTTTCACTTTATTTTAGTAAAAATAATGTTAATAAATAGAGCCCTATGTGAGGTTATCCTCCAGTGAGTAGGTGCTCTGCCATCTATAGTATGGAGTTTGTATTAGGGATATGCGCAAGACCATTTTTGCCAGATAGGGATCTAATTAGTCGTCCGGCTTTGGATTTGCCAAACTGCGGTGGCTGGCTTTGGATTTTTTACAAAAAAAACCCCCCAAAAAACCCCCATAAATTTGGCTTTTCTTCCTAGAGTATTATTTACCTCAATAACCTTAATTTACAGTGATTTACAGTCAATTTAGACCACCACAGTTTAAATTATAATTTTCACCATAATTGGCCAAAGGTTGCAGTGAGCTGACTGGTTGCCAAGCGACAAAGCAGCGGCACAGACCACAGTTGAAAGCATATCTATGACACATTGCCACACAGCAGTGGCAGAAATGAAAAGTAGTGCACCCACCCAGTGGGGTACAGCCAGCAGAATCACAGTACTTGTTTACAAAGTGGGCTACGGCCCAAGGAGTCACAGTGCACAATCTTATTCACATTACACCGCACATAGTGCCCCTGATTCACATTACATCATAAAGTAGTGTCTCTTATTTAGGTTACGACACACAGTGCCCCTTTTACACTATGCCCACAGTTGTAATACCACTTACACAATGCCCCCAGCAGTGGTGCCCCCTATGCAGAGCACCCAGTAGTAGTAGTGCCCATTAGCAGGCCCCCCTGTAGCACCCCCTTACAAATTTAAAACTTACCTGAATCTCCACTCCTGCCGCCATCCGCTCTGCTCTATTACGTGCAGAGGGAGCTGGAAGGCTGAGCTCATGAGTGAGTAAGCTCCAACTGGCTCCCGCTGTGCAGCAGCCAATGAGAGTCTGCCTGACTCTCATTGGCTGCTAATACAAACACACAGCTGCTGCTGGCAGCTGTGTGTCTGTGTAGGGGAGACTGCTATCACAGCGGTCTACCCTACACTAGAGGAGCCCTGACGTCGGACAGGCGGGGAACACCCGAACAGGGTTCGTGTGGACTCTGATCCCCTATGTTCGGAGCAGTTCAGATTCCACAGAATCCCAACTGCTCATCTCTAGTTTGTATATACACTGTTGCATACCAATGCTCTATACCGCATTATTGCTTTTGTCAATAAACCATTCCCTGTTAAGACATCTTGTGGGCTAGCCTCCGTTACATTCACGGACACCACAGCAGCCATCTGACACTGATGTCAACTACCAGCTTAATGGGCTGGTCTGGCTGTCGGAACACCTGGCTGAGCCGTTCTGCCTCCCATCACTCTGCTTGACCGCCATACAGAGATGGGGAAAGGGGGGGGGGGATGGGTTGAGTGGTGACGCCATGCCTCATGACCAGGTGTGTAGAGAGCGCCGTGGGGGCCCTGGTAAAGAGGGGGTGTGGCCTAATTGCAGGAGGCATGGCCACACTCCCTTGAAAAAAACCAAATAAAAAAAAACACTTTTGCAGCCCGGTGCAAAGCCAGGAGGGGCAGGCGCGATCGCTCCTTTCCTCAGGCATAGGAGATTGCTTGCGGCTGCTAAGGAGTCTCCCATGTGTGCTGGGCTGCTGCGAGGGAGGGAGGGAGGAAGGGAGGCGGCGCCAGGCCCCTCTGGAATCCCGAGCCAATTGTACCACCCTCTTGGCACCCCTGCTCATGACTTACTCCTGTGCCTACGCCCTTTTTACATGCATGCACATGCCAGGGCCCAATATCATCCCCAGTCCATCCATGAGACACCTATCAATACTAAATAATTTTGACCACATGGAACAGTTTCTCCTGCATGCTGCACTGTAATCATAGTATTGGTGGTGGTTGTGGTGTATATAATTGGAGGTGCAAGAGGAGCAGCACATGCAGACTGCCAGCATCACCTAGCCTGAATAAAGGGGCACGTGAGTTATATCATTCTATCTCTAAGGAAGGGAGGAAAAAACAAAGGAAAATGTCAGGATTTATTGGCACAATAGCTGCTTTTGATAGTACTATAGAGGCCTGGGCTACATATACTGAGAGAGTGGAATTATACTGTCATGCTAATTCTGTGCAGGAAGACAAGAAAGTAGCAGTCTTAGTGTAATGGGTGCCAAGACATACAGTTTGCTAAGGAGTTTAATAACACCTGAAAAGCCAGCTAGCAAGTCATTCACTGACATAGTGGACATTTTAAAAAAGCATTTAAATCCTAAACCATTAGTGATTGCTGAAAGATTCAGGTTTCACAGAAGGGATCAAACTAAAAGTGAAAGTATATCCAAGTTAATTGCTGAACTGAGAAAGTTATCTGAAAACTGAGTTTGGAGCAGGGTTACTAGACGCACTAAGAGACCGTTTAGTTTGTGGGATGACAAGTGCTAGTGTACAAAAGAAATTGCTGGCTGAGCCTGAACTGACCTTAGAGCGAGCACTCGGCCTGATTCAGACCCGGTCTGAAGTGCTGAGCGCATGCAACAGAGTCGATGGTGGCCCAGAGCGCATGCGCACGATGGAGCTGGCTCAGTCGTGTGCATGCCCGAGACCCGGATAGCGACGGGCACTCAGTGGCTCCGGGTCTCACACCAAAGGGGGAGAGCTGTCTATGTTGAGTGACAGCTCGCCCCCTTTGGTGGGCGGGCCGGGGGGGTGGCTGCCTGTCGTTTGGGGGCAGCCCCACTGACATCACGAGTGATGTCAGTGGAAAGATTCTGGCTCTGTTAGAGCCAAAATCTCTGGGGCTTGCGGCCACGAGACCCTACCACAAGGGTCTCGTCGCAAGCCCGATGGTCACGATGGTCTTGACCATCGTGACAATCATGGCCGCTTGCTGTAGCTGTGGGTGGTCGCCCACAGCTATGCGAGCAGCCAGGAGGCAGTTAAAAAAAACAAACAAAAAAAAAAACAAACAAAACACAGCCCCGATTCAGAGCGAGCGCTCTGTCAGAATGACCGGGTCTGAATCAGGCCCACTATCCATAGCCATTTCAATGGAGACTGCAACCCAGAAACCTACTCAGACCTTGGACATTGGACAGCAGATGCTTGTCTGTGATTACAGAGGAGACAAGTGGCAACCAGGAATAGTTTCTTCCAAATCCGGCCCTCTCATGTATGTGAGTGAAGTGGGAGGAGAATTGTGGCGATGCCACATTGATCAAATAATTGAGGCCAGGAGGCAAACGGACTGTATGTCGACACCTGGACATAGCCAAGCAAGTGATTTGAGAGTTTATGTATACCCCTCTGGGTCTGTTACAGAGACTGTTCCTGACACTGTAGAGCTTGTATACCCATCTGTCTGCTACAGAGACTGTTCCCAAGCCTGTTATGGAGTCACCTGAGCATGAGGTTCCCTTAGTGACAACAACTGATCCTGAACCTTCTAGTGTGGTTTTGGTGGAGCAGCCTGTCACTCTGGAATCTAAACAGTTATCCAGACAGAGTTCGTAAGACACCCCAAAGGCTTTATTTGTAGCCTTCTGGGGTAACATATATTGTGTCATGCCAACCACTTCTATGTCTGCATTTATTTAAGTTGGGAGGAGTGTGGTGTATATAGTTCATTGTTTTGTATGTATTCTGGTGGAAGGTTACCATGGATATTATTTGTATTATGAATCTCTAGTCAGTGTCTTTGGTTTTCCTGCTGTTTTACAGTAAAGAAGCATGCTCACTTGCGTTGTCCAAGTTATTAAGAAACACTTATACTTCAATAAGTCAGACTTAACAGTGGTAGTATGCAGAATCCTCAGCACAACTGCTGTCCTTACTGGCTGCAGTGAAATATCCCAGCAAATGTGCCTCACTACAGAGAGCACCAAAGACAGACCCTCTTGCTCCAAGCACTACTGTATGCTGAAAATCTTCATGCTGATCTTAAGTTAGCTATTTGGGTGCCAGACTCCAGGATGGCAGCACTACCCAGTGATGTCATTACCTGGAAGTATGTCCACCCATGGCTCCTTTATGCTTCCACTGCAGCCGTCAAAGTTTGCTCTTAAGATCCAGGCATGTATCTACCATGACTGGTCCTCCTAACATCCACCTGGCTTGTACTCCCCTAGGGTACAGTCACCAGGGATTTCAGGAAAATTGGAAATATTGACAACTCATGGCCACAGACGTCACAAAAAAGTTCTTTCAGACATAGGTTCTGAGGAATATCAGCTATGTTATTCTACTATACATTGTGGTTTATGCTCAGGATATAAAGTGAAAATAGTGTAGCATGGTCCTCTATACTATACATGCTGGGCACTAGGATCCAGAGTGAGGGAGGCATGGCCTGACCTAATGAGGTCACTGCTGGACTACTTTGCGTGTGGAGCGGACTCAATCTTTACTGTGCAGGTGCACAGTACTTAGCTCCTAAAATGAGACACCCAATTCCAAATGTTAACTCCTGCAACAGTTATTCTGCTTACCGCAGATACCACTGTGTTAAAGGTTACCCCATTGATCTCAAAACCAGCATCCTGGTTAATGATACTGTGGCTTAATATTTACTTCACATTTAGTCTGACACCTATTGCGACCCCCAGGGGAGACTACTACTGGGGGCAATGCATAGAAGGACTAAAGGACATTAATGTGCGGCATGATGTGTAAAGGCCGGGCATGGCTGTGTTGCATCATTTGGAAGGGGTCAGGGGAGGTCTGAGAGGCATATGGGGAGCTCTAAAGCATACAATTATGATGGGACCCAGAAATGGTCAGGTAGAACCCCCTTTTTTTTTTTTATATAAAGTGGAGGGTCCCTGGGACCCACATATTTTGCCACTCACCGCGATAACTAATCAACAAAGTATTGAGCAAAGGCTGTGAATACTTATGTACATGTGATTTTAGTTTTATTTTTTAATTAAATTTGCAAAAATCTCAAATAAAAAAAACTTTACACATTGTCAATATGGGGTATGGTGTGTAGAATTTTGAGGACAAAAATGAATTTATTCCAAAATGGAATAAGGCTGTAACATAAACTGGAAAAAGAAGCGCTGTGAATACTGTCCAGAAGCACTGTATATGCCTTAGACACAGAAGAATGTTGTGAAATGACCGCCTCCAAGACAAGTCAGTCTATGAAACTACTGCACAGGCAGCTAGGCAACCTGGGGTCTGACAACATCCAAAAGCTTCTTGATGGAATGCTGATGGGAGTAGCCATGTGTGATACTGAGAGACTGGTGTGCGCTGCATAATGGGTAACCAGACCCACTGTCCCTTCCCAAAGTCAGCAAAGAGCCGAGGCACCAATAGCATTTGTGCATACAGACGTGTGGTCTGGTGGAAGTAAAAATGTGAAGTGGACACCACGTTTACAAAGACATGAATTAAGTAGTGAACAAAATATCAGAAAATTGTCTGGTGGATACTCAAATGAAATTAAAACTCTTGAGATGTGACAATGGCGGGGAATACCAAAACAAATGCAAGTCTTAATAACAAAAAAATATGGCATCGAACACCAGTAAACCATTGCATATGTTGCAAAATGGTGTCAGAGTATGCATACCGCACAATTTTGGATAAAGTGCAGACTATGCTGAGTGACGTGAGCCTGGAAAAGTGTTTTTGGGCAGAAGCAATGTCTACAGCAGTATCAGGCTTGGACTGGGCTGCAGGAGATTCCTCAGTGGGCCCTGGTGTTTAATAGTCATGCCCTATACTGCAAGAGAACGGGGCTTAGCCAATGCACCAGTACCATTTTTTAAACTATTTGAAGCTGCTTGCCAGGGCTGGGCAGTCATCAGCTGTTGACTGACCAGGATGCAGGCAGTGATGTCACATGGAGGAGCTGCCTTCAGTGGCACTGTTGACTGACTCCACTCTAGGGGGGGGCTCAGTGAGGAGATCATATAAGCAGCTGCCTGCACCACCAATTCCAGCGGTGAGCTCATGTGCCATCAGCAGGGGGAGGAGCCTGAAAAACCAAGGAGTTGGATCCATGGATCCTCAGCAATACCCAGCAGGCTGAATGGCCTTAAGTCAATCAACAAGGTTTGTAGTTTTTATAAATACTTAGTAGACTCAGAATATTTAAAAATTTTACTTTACATGGCAGGTTAGGTTACTGAAAAAGCATGCAGTTCCAGTGTCAGATGCAGGTTCATTAGATCACTAATGTTTGCTTACACAAACTAAATCGCAGTTTTATTAATCCTGTCAGTCTCCCCAAAATATAATACAAAGAATTAACAAAACAGCAATTTAATTTAATAGTTTGTGTCACCAAGCAAAGTCAATGGTACCTGCTACTGTTAGGCAGGTACCCACGAACAGGGCTGTATTAAGGCTTGTGGGTGTCCCGTGGCAACTAGGTAGTTGCTCCCATAATGGCTGGCCAATGCTCTGGTCAGTTGGCCACACCCATCTCTGTGGTTACATTTCCCTTGTATGCCCCTCATGCTCCAGTCCGACACTTGGCAGTATACTTAAATTGTGCACCCACAGTTGCTGTAAAAGCCAAACCACTACTGGAGGCATTGTCTGGAAGCAAGCCAAATGTCAATGATCTCAGTGTTTGGATGCAAAGCCTATGCGCACATTCCAAAAGAGACACAAACTGGATCCCAAGTCAGTGGAGTGCATCTTGCTTGAATATTGCCAAGTAAGCAGGGGATACAAACTAGGTTTGTATTACCAGTGTACTTGCCAATATCCAAGTTTGGACTACAGACACTACAGTCCAGGGTTTAAGGATATCCAAGCCTGAATCCAGATTATTATAAATGCCTAAATCCACATGGTTAAATCCAGAGATGTGCAGTCAGGGAAGGCAGAGCCTCCCCTTTCATACTAACTGAGGGGAGAGTTAGTGAGTATGGGGTGTATAAAGTGCAGGTATGTAGTGTTCTGTGAAAAAGTGCCACCTAACACAGGGCTGGAACAAGAATGACAGCACAAGTTTGTTTTGTTGGATAGACCTACAGCTGGAAGAGTCAGAGTTAGAGACTGCCAGTGTGGATACCCAATCACAGAACGGGAGTTCTGCAAGAAAAAAAAGATAGGCCCCAAGAGATCATGAGGAGTTTGCAAAGATCACTTTCTGTGAACCCAAAAATATCAGTCAAAATCAAGCAGCGACGGGGAAAAATGGACATCAGCACTAGACAAAAATGGCATAATTTTACAATAATACCACATGGACTGATGTAAACAAGATTCTGTGTGACCATCCAGAACAAGTGGGTCTTCTGCAAGAAGTTATATGTAGGCAGAACAGTTTCCTATTACAAAGGCTGTCTTGTCACTAAAGGATATTCGCAGAAATTCATTTCTGCCATGTATGATTTTATTGCTGCACCAATTAAATCTCTATTCAGGAAAGCTGAATGAAAATCTATGTGGCACCTCCTGAACATTCTAATGAAGCCATGTTCCAAGAAGAAACAGTGTTTATTAAAGAAAGCATTATACAGTCTGAAGCTGAACAGCCGCTGCTGGTGTGTTAAGCGAGACAACGTATTATTGCTAATGGACCAAATACATTCAGAGACTGATTACTGTCAATACCACAAAATATTAGAGCATAGGCTGTTAATCATTGTTGTGTATGTCTTAATAGTAGGTCAAGAAAGGCATATAGCCAGTGTCAAGAACCTGTTAGAGCAGAAGTTCATGAGGGGGATAGCAATGTAGCTGTTAGGACTTGTCACTCACCTTGACCTTCCCTTCTGTTAGGAACCAGCCTTCTGGTGACGATCTGCCCCGTAAATGAAGACCCAGTGTCCTGCCACCCAGATGGTGCTCAGGAAGAGGAGAGCAGAAGAAGTTTCCCTTATCTTAGGTGTGGCTCCTCTTGAATGTCAAGTGGGTTGACAACACAAGCCATGGCAAATCACACCCAGCATTCAGAAAAAGTAGAAAGTAAGACACCAACTGTGGCTACTGCACCCTTCCAAGCTACTTTGGACCCAGCGACGGCCCTGTCAGCCTGCATCATGAGCTGCACCTGAATCTCAGTTATTCAGATAAAACTCTACAAAAAGCATTTCTGTGTGGAGGCAATCAGAAGTAGGGTCAGCATCCCATCTATATAATGCAGCAGTATAAGCTGCCACACAGTATTCTTTGGAAGAATTGAAAGATTACAAACGGGACAATAATTTGGATCTAGCACAAATTTCTCATGAATTATATCTTTCAGATTCCCTAATTTAGGGCAATCTTCTAAAGAAAGGTGGATGCCACAGCATCATCTGAACAGAATTCTTCAAGTTCAACCCGCTTTTCTAATAACAGTCTTCCCAGATTCCCAATAAAAGATAACCACTAGTTTAGGAATGTGCTCCAATGGAGTTCATGAATGTTGGTGGATAGAAGTGGATTTTCTTGTGGAATCTTGTACAGAAAGGAGAAGATTCTCCAATATGATTTTTGTATACTAACTGATATCTATAGTTCTGATTATTTTGTCCAGTTAAGGTTAATGGTTGCCAGTACAAGCCAAGGTCAGTTTAGGCAGAAGGTAAACTTCCATAAACAGAAATACAATTTGGAAGCTGCTCAATCACTTCAGTAATATCACTCAGGTGCATGTAAGGGAGGGGTTAGTCTATACAAGAAACAACAAAAAGTATTCCCCCAGCACTCAGAATGAAATCAGCAATAAGATTTGAAAAACGACATGGTGGTAGATAATTCAGAGATCTCAGTTGCATATATTTGCAAAGATATGGCTAAGCCTCCGGGCCGCGTCACGGCGTCTGATACCGGAGGTCCCTATCACTTGGTCAGAATCTGGGGTGCAGAACCCCAAAAAAGCCAGCGATAGCCAGCCACCCCAGCGAAGCACACCAGTGAGAGACTAAAGTGTTAGTATAGGATTAAAGGAAGAACTATGTGTTAATAAGTTAAGTGAAGGTGTAATTAAAAAGCTAAGATATTATATATATTAGGGGTGAGCGGGTTCGGATTTCTAAAATCCGAACCCCCCCGAGCCCCCCCGATCCGAGTCCGATCCGAGTCAGGCTCGACTTTTCCCGCCTGACTCGGATCTGAAATCGAGGCAAAACGTCATCATCCCGCCTTCCGAGTCTCGCGGGTTTTGGATCCTATATAAGGTACCCGCGTCGGCGCCATTTTCTCACTCGGCTGTGGACAGTGAAGAGGGAGGGTGGGAGTTAGGGCTGTGTAGTGTAGTGTAGTGTAGTGCTGCTGTTGTCCACTACTTCAAAGTCCATAGGGGCTGGCTGTGTTGTGCTGTGCTGCTGTTGTTAATAGGGGCTGTGTCCACTACTTCAAAGTCCATAGGGGCTGGCTGGACTGTGTTGTGCAGTCAGTTCTCCATAGGGGCTGTGTCCACTCCAAAGTCCTGTGCAGTGTCCCAGTCCTAAAGGAGAGCTGTAGTGTTGTCCAGGGGGTGCTCTGTCCATCAGGGGCGCTCCCTCCAAGTGCTAAAAAAATAATATATTTTCTGTGTTTGTGAATTGTGTGCGCAGTAGCCGCACGTGCATCAACAAAGTAGTGCCAAGAGTGCGCCTGTGTCATAAGTAAAGGGCCGGCTGGCTTGACCGTTAAAGGGTGCTGTAACCCCCGAAAGTACACTCCAGTCCAAACCAAAAAAAAAATTATTTTCTGTGTTTAGCCGCACGTATATATCAAATCGATATAACATAAATGGAGGACCAAACTTTCTCCGATAAAAATAAAATAGAGAAAGATCAAGAACCACTTCCTCCTAGTGCTGAAGCTGCTGCCACTAGTCATGACATAGACGATAACATGCCATCAACGTCGTCTGCCAAGGCCGATGCCCAATGTCATAGTAGAGGGCACATACAATCCCAAATGGCAAAGTTCAGGAAAATGACCTTGAAAAAGACATTTAAATCAGCTGAAGAGAAACGTAAACTTGCCAATATGCCATTTACGACACGGAGTGGCAAGGAACGGCTAAGGTCGATCCCTAGTATGTTCATGACTAGTGGTTCAGCTTCACATGACGATGGAAGCCCTCCTCCCACTAAAAAAATCAAAAGAGTTAAGCTGGCAAAAGCACAGCGAAGAACTGTGCTTTCTAAGAAGATATCACAAATCCCCAAGGAGAGTCCAAGTGTGGTGGTGGTTGCGATGCCTGACCTTCCCAGCACTGGACGTGAAGAGGTGGCTCTTTCCACCATTTGCACGCCCCCTGCAAGTGCTGAAAGGAGCACCCACAGTCCACTTGCTGATATGCAAATTGAAGATGTCACTGTTGAAGTACAACAGGATGAGGATACTGGTGTAGCTGGCGCTGAGGAGGAAGTTGGCGAGGAGGATTCTGATGGTGATGTGGTTTGTTTAAATCAGGCTCCGGGGGAGACAGTTGTTGTCTGTGGGATGAAAAAGCCCATCACGGTCATGCCTGGGCAGAAGACCAAACATTCCACCTCTTTGGTCTGGCAATATTTCTATCCAAATCCGGACAACAACTGTCTTGCCATATGTACCATATGTAAAGGTGAAATAAGTAGGGGTAGGGACGTCAACCACCTAGGAACATCCTCCCTTATACGGCACCTGCAGCGCGTTCATAAAAAGTTACTGTCAAGTTCAGAAACTTTGGCTAAGACCGTAAGCAGTCCAGGGACACCTAAATCCCGTTGTCCTGTTGTATCCAAGCGCCTGCAAACCACACCGTCAACTCCCTCCTCGTCAATTTCCTCCTTAGTCAGGATCGGAAGTAGTCCTGCAGGCCATCTCACTGGCATGACTGACTCTCCTATCCGGGATTCCTCTGGAGGATCCTGCATTGCTACGCCTACTGCTGCCGCTGCTGCTATTGCTGCTGCTGGGAGTCGTTCATCATCCCAGAGAGGAAGTAGGAACACCACTACTTTTACTAAACAATTGACCCTCCAACAGTCCTTAGCGAGGAGGATGAAGTACGACAGCAGTCATCCTGAAGCAAAACGTATAACTGAGGCCTTGACTGCTATGTTGGTGTTAGACGTGCGTCCGGTATCCGCCATTAGTGCAGTGGGATTTAGACAATTGATGGAGGTAGTGTGTCCCCGGTTCCAAATCCCGTCTAGATTCCACTTCACTAGGCAGGCGATACCGAGACTGTACAGAAACGTCAGAAAAAGTGTCCTCAGTGTCCTGAAAAATGCCGTTGTACACAATGTCCACTTAACCACGGACATGTGGACAAGTGGAACAGGGCAGACTAAGGACTATATGACTGTGACAGCCCACTGGGTAGATGTATCACCTTAAGCAACAGCAGCAGCGTCACCAGTAGCAGCATCTCAGAAACGCCAGCTCGTTACAAGGCAGGCTACGCTGTGTATCACCGGTTTCAGTAAGAGGCACACCGCCGACAACCTCTTAGAGAAACTGAGGGAAATCATCGCCCAGTGGCTTACCCCACTTAGACTCTCCTGGGGATTTGTGATATCTGACAACGCCACCAATATTGTGCGGGCATTACATCTGGGCAAATTCCAGCACGTCCCATGTTTTGCTCACACAATAAACTTGGTGGTGCAGAATTTTCTGAAAAGCGACAGGGGCGTGCAGGAGACGCTTTGGGTGGCCCGAAAAATTTCTGGCCACTTTCGCCATTCAGCGACTGCGTGCCGAAGACTGGAGCGCCAGCAAACACTCTTGAACCTGCCCCGCCATCACCTGAAGCAAGAGGTTGTGACGCGGTGGAACTCAACCCTCTATATGCTTCAGAGGATGGAGGAGCAGCAAAAGGCCATACAAGCCTATACATCCACCTATGAAATAGGCAAAGGAGGGGGTATGCACCTGACTCAAGCGCAGTGGAGAATGATTTCCGTGTTGTGCAAGGTTCTCCAGCCCTTCGAACTTGCCACACGTGAAGTCAGTTCAGACACAGCCAGCTTGAGTCAGGTCATTCCCCTCATCAGGCTTTTGCAGAAGCAGCTGGAGAAAGTGAAGGAGGAGCTAAGACGGAGCGATTCCGCTCGGCATGTGGGACTTGTGGATGAAGCCCTTCATTCGCTTTGCCAGGATTCCAGGGTGGTCAATCTGTTGAAATCAGACCACTACATTTTGGCCACCGTGCTTGATCCTAGGTTTAAAGCCTATGTGGTGTCTCTCTTTCCGGCCGACACAAGCCTGCAGAGGTGCAAAGACCTGCTGGTGAACACACTGTCAGCTGAAGCGGAACGTGACACGTCAACGGCTCCTTCTTCATTTTCTCCCGCAACTGGGGCTGCCAGGAAAAAACTTAGGTATCCTAAGCAACCTGCTGGCGGTGATGCAGGGCAGGCAGGACCAAGTTTGGACATCTGGTCCGGACTGAAGGACCTGGCAACAATTTCTGACATGTCTACTGTCACTGCATTTGATACTGTCACCATTGACAGAATGGTGGAGGATTACATCGGTGACAGCATCCAAGTAGGCATGTCAGACAGTCCATACCTGTACTGGCAGGAAAAAGAGGCAATTTGGAGGCCCCTGTACAAGCTGGCTCTATTTTACCTGAGTTGCCCCCCCTCCAGTGTGTACTCCGAAAGAGTGTTTAGTGCAGCCGGGAACCTTGTCAGCGAAAGGCGTAGGAGGTTGCTTCCACAGAATGTGGAGAAGATGATGTTCATCAAAATGAATTATCAGCTCTTCCAGGCAGACCAGCCTCCAGAAGGTACAGAGGGACCTGTGGTGGTGGATTCAAGTGGGGACGAGTTAATACTTTGTGAGGATGAGGATGTACACACTGAAGAGGGTGAGGAATCGGTGGATGAGGAGGATGAGGATGACATCTTGCCTCCGTAGAGCCAGTTTGTGCAGGGACACATTAATTGCCAGCTTGTTTTGTGGGGGCCCAAACGAACCAATCATTTCAGCCACAGTTGTGTGGCAGACCCTGGCGCTGAAATGATTGATTTGTTAAAGTGTGCATGTCCTGTTTATACAACATAAGGGTGGGTGGGAGGGCCCAAGGACAATTCCATCTTGCACTTCTTTTTTTTCTTTGCATTATGTACAGTTTGGGGCCTAGTTTTTCTAACTGCCATCCTGTCTGCCACTGCAGTGTCACTCCTAGATGGGTCACGTGTTTGTGCCGCCCACTCGTGTCGCTTAGCATAGTCATCCAGCTACCTCGGTGCAACCTTTTGGACATGAAAACACTATTGTGAGGTGTTCAGAATAGACTGGAAATGAGTGGAAATTAAGGTTATTGAGGTTAATAATAGCATAGGAGCAGAGAAACCAACAAATTCTGTGATTTTAGCTGTTTTTATGCTTTTTAAAAAAAAAATACAGATCCAAAACACAAAACCCAGAACCCAAAACACGGAAGGGTGGTTTTGGCAAAACCAATCCAGATCCAAAACACGAAGAAAGATCCAGATCCAAAACCAAAACACAAAACACGAAAAGTGGCCGGTGCACACCCCTAATATATATATATATATATATACACACACAAAATATATTGGGAAGTGTTAAATAAAGTATATGCAACTGAGATCTCTGAATTATCTACCACCATGTAGTTTTTCAAATCTTATTGCTGATTTCATTCTGAGTGCTGGGGGAATACTTTTTGTTGAAACTTCCATAAACACCCTGGAGTAAGTACACAGGTCACCAAGCAGTGAGAAGCAGAAGACAAACACCAAGTTGCTAGCTCACACATTACACACACTCTAACATAGTAGTAGCATGCGCTTTGATTTATCTTTCCTGAACCTATCTTACATCCCTCAAGACTTCCATATAGACAATGTTGTTCACTCTTCCACATCCCCCCTAAGTCAATCAGTACTTTTCACACCAATCTTCATAACCAATGCTGGGTACACACTAGCAGATATATCGGCCATTCAACTGAACGGCCGATATATTATAGTGTGTCAGTCAGCCAGTATGTACAGACAACATGTCTGAATGACATTCACACATTGTGTTGGCTGTGCAGCACAACCCATGCCCAATATATTGGCAGATATATTTGTGCATCATGCTATGCGCACAGGCTGTTAGCCGACCACCCGTACGTACTCTTGCTACAGAGGCCGCCGATGACTGACAGCTCAACTGGGCGGGCACATGTAAATAACCGCCAGTCACAATACATTGTTAAGTTCATACACCCTTACCAATTGTCAGCCCAATCGTCAGATAGGATGGTGGATCAGCCAGTCCATCATCCTAGTCTGTACCCAGCTTAACCCACCTTCTTTGTTACTAAACGCAAAATACTCCCTCACTTCACAACACACTTTAGAACATTCATCTGATCTCAGTCTTTGTACTTCTCTCACCAGTGTCTTACCCCTTTATTACTAATCTATTACTATTTTGTTTATGCTGGCGTAAATGTTAATACACAAGTAATCTTTCCCCATTTGTTCCTTTCTTCTACACTTCAACAAGTTTTGAATTAAACCCATCAATGTTTCTTACATTCTCCCTATCCTAAAACACATTTTTCTCTTTACAATCCATTTGTACATCATTCAGATCAAACTCAAATAAATGACTAACATTTTTAAACTGATGGAAATGGTATAAAAATGTTGGAAAACCTATCAGGCGTTTTTATTGGCACTTAATAACAAACAAAAAATAAAACAAAAAAATGATATCTATCTATATCAGATTACCATCTGAACCAGAGTTAATATTGGACCACAGAAGTTGTAATTTCAATGGAGGAGATGACTGCAAAAGATGCTTGAATTTAACAATCTATTTTAAGCAGATAATGTCTTGCTTTTGATGTGGACAGACCTTGACTCCAACCACCAATGGGTTAAAGATAATCAATGCAGGAAGTAAAAAAAAATAACATTAAGAGCTAGCAGGTTGGGAAAAATATACAAAAAAAAAAAAAATATGCGTACACTGTACAATAAAAATGCACGATATGAATGATAATGTTAATTTAGGTGCCTTCCAACCCTCAAACGACCAGCAATGCGCAGGCACGTATGGATGATAACTATATTGTCCATCGACCATGCATGCAGGCCAACCTGGTCAATATTGACCAGGTTACATAGGGGACCAGTCGATGGTTTGAACTATAACGATCATCCAGCACACCTGGAAGGTGCAGGACGATCAGTCAGCAATATAGTTATCGCTGACTGATCGTACCGTGTGTACGCACCATAAATAAGCCTTCAGTTACACAAGACGACCGAAAAGGAGTCCAATTCAACAAGTGTACAGAGATGCATCTTCTCATAATTGCATTATACAACAGCAACAGACCAAGTAATATCACCACTGAAGGGGCAGCAGCTACTGGACTGGTTACAAAACCGAATGCCCCCACAAAACCTACTAGAAGCAGCAAATACAATACTACTAAGCAATTCAATATAATTTTTTATTTACAGTTATAGTGCACACATTCTACAGTACTTCAGAGAATATTTTTGTAAATCACATTAGTCTCTGCACCAGTGGCGCTTACAATCTATATTCCCCACCATATGAAACACACCAAGGTTATTTTTGTCAGAATTAAATTGATCTACCATTATGTTTTTGGATTGTGGGAGGAAGAAGCACCTGGAGGAATTCCATGCTAATGTAACCCACC
Organism: Taudactylus pleione; assembly: GCA_031769625.1. Taxonomy (NCBI): domain Eukaryota; kingdom Metazoa; phylum Chordata; class Amphibia; order Anura; family Myobatrachidae; genus Taudactylus; species Taudactylus pleione. The sequence goes on from JAUIMM010000421.1 coordinate 2,017,026, forward strand.
CTGCTAATGTAACCTACCCTCTGGGGAAATTATATAAGTGCCTCCACCCAAGCTAGTATGTATGTGTTCTGGGTCAGCTTGGGAAAACACATAAATATGGTGTACAGTTGTGAAATGATAGACTGATTTATCGATAATACCTGTTAAATACAACCAGTCATTCTTTTGCAGATCCATGATCACTACCAAACAGGGCTCTTTGTCCTCAGGTAAGTAACCACTCTATGCTGGTATAATTATAGGTTCATTTTTATATCTTGTAGAAAGTGTAATAGGCTATGCAATTAAGTAAGTGAAACATACAATATTAAAGTTACAATGGAGCTCAACATGTTAATACAGACATTGCACAACTTCTAATAAAAAACATGTACATAAAACTACCCTCTCAGAATGCCTTGCGGTATATACTTGCAATACGATAATCACAGTTGTGTGTGTCCAATGTCTATACTAGTGAGACTAGAGTTGGCTATTCTCACTTGGAAAAGGAAGTTTAATTCTCCCAATTTAAATTCCTTACAATATTACTTCACTGTATGTGTAGTTGTTTAGCCAATTCAGAAGAAATAGTATGATTGATCTCTTGTTATCCCTTTGCTGAAAAGCATTCTCGAAACATATAATGTAAGTACTGTATTAATCTTGAATTTGGCTAAAATGCAACCTCTTTCTCCAGTAGATGTGATCATTAAATTGTGGATGATATATTGGATAAACCAGGGGAAAGAGTCAATTGAAGACCTGACGGTCTATAATATACATGTAGTGCAGGTTCGCCAGAATAATAAGTCATTCAAATTCTGATAATATAACTTACATATCACTCTCAGGCAATTGGTAACAGATTAATAAATTAGTGGTAGGCAACACATCGATATAAAGATCATAATTTTGTAATGGCTTCTAGTGAAGTATCGATCCACTCTCTAAGAACTGGCCCAATAATCTCACCAACTCCCCCTGCTCTCTCAGTCTATCGACACTGGAATGAGGTAATAGGATTGCTGACTATCTTGAAGGTGCTATGTCCCTCAACTCCCCCTCTTTGGCAGCAATAACGATCTCCTAGTAGCCTCTTCTGATTTACAATAAATGCTTGCAGATTGTAAATATGGCAACTATAATAAGCCCTTATAGGTCTGCGATCAGCTCCTCCTCTAAGCTGAAGATCTACTCACAACTCAGCTGTTCAATTCAAAAGTGGCAGACTAGTGATCTGCTACTGACAGGGCTATGTTAATCAGCTTCACTGACAGTCCTTGCCTTCAATCAGAGCCGTGGCTCTGAGATGCCTCGCCTCAGGCCTACCTCCTGTCAATACTAAGCAGCCGCAGCAGTGCTCCCAGGCTGCCACTTGTTTATTCGGGCACCCCTCTGACCGTGAGCCTCCCGCTGCCACTATTACAAATAAATGGTTTAAATTATATACACAATAACATTCATATGTCAGGTCTCTCTCTGTCCCCTGACATTTCTGCTAACACTAATACCCCTTTTCCACCAAAATTCCGGGTCTATCCGAATCAGACCCGGAATTTAGCCAGCGCAGACTCGGGATATTCCAGAGTTGGCGCCGCTCACACCGGAGTAGAGTCTGCATAGACCCGGCTTTCCCGGCGTGAAAGTGGACGCTTGGAGATGACGTCATCTCCAAGCGCCACTGAAGCCGGACCAATCGTCCGGCTTACAGCGCACTCCAGGTCATCGTGACACGGAGTGCGCTGTTCTCACAGCAGGGTTTCACGGGCTACACCAGTGTTAAACCCTGCTATTTACCTGGGTCGGATTGCCGGGTCACTCGACCCGGCGATCCAACCCTCTCCCTTTTACACCAGGGAGCTGCCCATGTTAACCCTGCAATAACCCGAGTTTTAGCTCCGGTGTAAAAGGGGTATAAGTGTGTTACACTAACATTGGGTAAACATATGAACCCAACACAAATATGGCCTTCGCAGGAATCAACCCAAAGTCCTCAATGCTGTGAGGCAGTAATGCTAAAAAGGATTGAAATTACTAGTGGTTAGGTGAACTTGAGCACGCATGCACACTGCCGAAGGGGGTACAAGGCCTGAGGGATCTTAAAGGATGCCCCTTTGCAACCCAGCCCTCCTTCCTACAGTACACACCTAAACAATCATCAGACCATTCATTCAATTTCTGACCCATTAATGTGATCTCTTAAGTGTGTACGCACCTTTCATCAGGTTCTCTGAAGAAAACTGGTAGCATCAAAAAATATCTGGTTTTATGTGAAGTTTAATTTTCATCCGATTCGATGGTACAATATCGGACAAAAAGTGACGAGTGTACACACACAACGGATCTGATGCTTCTGCTCATATTCCTCCAGCAGCACAGTCTTTATGCCTTTTCAACAAATATTTTAGACAAGCGAGATTCCTGGATCCAGTGATGTAACTACCATAGGTGCTGGGGGTGCAGCCGCTATGGGGCCTGAACTAACCCAGAGCCCGGCCCTCCCCCTACACCTACTGTGCCAGGCCTCAGTCCACGCCCCCCCCCCCTCCTTGACTTGCCTTCTCCGTGGTAGCGCCCCCGCTGTGGTCGCGTCCTCCCGGTCGGCTCCACCTTTCCTCATTGACCGATTCTAGGAGATGTGGCCGCCTCCTCCCAGCATCAGACAGTGAGAAGAGATGGAGCAGACCAGGAAAAGGTGTGCCTGCCCTGTGCAGCACAACCACGGAGCAGGCAAGCCAAGGAGAGGGGAGTAAGAAGGGGTGATGCAGACCGAGGGAGGCCAGGGACCTAGGTGGGCCCGTGAAAATTTTGCTATGTGGCCCCCCATAGGTATACTAACGCCTCTGCCTGGATTACAGGTTAGATTGTAAATGCGTGAATCAGCGCTTTGAGCCGAACACAAGTGTAATTGAAAGCAAAATAGCTTCTAGGATACAATTGTACAGGTGCCTACCTAGTTTAAGTTACAGCAATAAAATTCTGAAAGCCTTTAGTTTTTGGAGTTTGACAATTAAAGGTCATTCTGTTCAATAAATCATTTCTCCATCCCCCCATTTCTTATAACACGTATGGAAACCATTAGAAGTTACTCATTAGACCCAGCAAAGAGGTGAAGGAAGTTTAAAATACATGCAGAGGGGGAACATCCCTTTAAAATGAGAGATGACACTACTATCCTGATACTGTTCAATGATTGGACTATCTGGTTGGTGTGCCTCTGGGTGCGGACATATAATCAGACTTATAAAAATAGAAGGGAAGCCATATGTACCTATGAGCTGTTCTGCTTTTTTTGGCATCACTCCCTCACATTGTGTCACCGAGCAGCAATGGATGATGTGACAGGACGAGTACAGCGCACTGCTTGTCACCAACCCAAGTGACACCGGACAGAACCCGTGTTTCTATCTAATATTATAGCAATATGATTTGAGCTTTAGAAAATCCAGAACTGTCAGACTTCCCTTGGCATAATGTTACGACATTTGGCTGCTCTGGGTAAAACTTGTGCAGCCTTGGTATTGTCTAGTCTACCCCATTACACTGTAGAGTACATTTCATTAAGTCAGAGGGGAAAAAAAAAAAAAAAAAAAAAGCTGGGAACACACTAAACTAGGTCACCATAATCCAGCAGACATCGTCCATTTCAGTTAGTGTGTATGCACTATGACAGACTATGCGCCCTCCCGCAGGGTCATTCTTCACATCGACAAATTGAGACTACATGCTGCCCAATCCATCAATTTGATGAATAACTCCATGCTTGTGGAGGTGGCTGGTGAACGGCATATCGTGCAGTCATTCACCAGATCGTGCATCATTGCAGCGTACATTGGCTGGGTACACACATCGTCTGGTGTGTACCTGGCATTAAACTACTATAGGATGTAAGCTTGCAGTAGATTATAAAATTGCAATTTATGATCAGAAGCATTGCACACATTCACTGTCCACATACCTCACAACATGTACCATTGGGATGAAATAAGCAGTCTTTTCAGCAAAACCCCATTCCTTTCAGAGAGGTCCTAAATCAATACTGCCTCACAAAAAATAAAAGAAAATATCCCTCAAAACAGTTGAGAGGTGTTGAATTGCAGTATTAGTGGGGGAATGGCAGCTAAAGTTTAAAACCTATAGAGGGAGATACATTAAAGCTTGGTGATAGATAACGTACCAACCAATCATCTCCTAATTGTCATTTTACAAGCTATATTTGAAAAATGACAACCTGATTGGTTGGTACTTTCTCTCCAAGCATTGATACATCTCCCCCATAGACTAAAAATAGCAACAGGAATTCAAAGAGACATACTATGTATAGGAAAGTCTTAATATACATAATACTTAAATATATGATTTAGTAATGTGCAAAACCCATAGCTTACGATTTAAAATGAATGACTACTTTAAGTAGGAGCTTCTGACCTAGAAAGTTCAGCAGTAAAAAAATCCAGGAATTAATGTAGTTAATAGCACCCAGTGAGGGGCAGGAATTTCTCATGACAGACCCAGAACCATTCAATACTAGTCACAATAAGGTCTGCCCCTTACCACACTAATTCGGTGTTAATAGTCCACGTCAGTTCAGCAAATATAATGTATCAGCAGTACCTACTTATACCTGTTTCATTTACAAAATATTATATGTACAGTAACAGTTGCAAACTGACCTACAGGGGGCTTGAGTCCATATTTCCAAAAATTTAAAGGCAATTTGCCTTTTGGTTCATTTGCCCTCACAGAGCAACTTTTCCACAGTGGTATAATAAAACAAACCCATCTAATGCAACTAGGAGTAATATACCTTTTGACTAGGCTTTTTGTCCATTCTGTCAACACTATATCCTCTTGCAGTGAAGGCAGTGAGTTATCTGCCTCACATGAGCTTTATAAAACATAAAACATAGCCCAGGTGCACTAATTGCTTGTAATTCAGCTATGCACATAGCTATAACTAATACCTGGACTGGCTTAGGTTCAGATGCTTGTAATTCAACTATGCACATAGCTATAACTAATACCTGGACTGGCTTAGGTTCAGATGCTTGTAATTCAACTATGCACATAGCTATAACTAATACCTGGACTGGCTTAGGCTCAGGAGCTTGTAATTCAGCTATGCACATAAATATAACTAATACCTGGAGTGGCTTAGGCTCAGGAGCTTGTAATTCAGCTATGCACATAAATATAACTAATACTTGGACTGGCTTAGGCTCAGGAGCTTGTAATTCAGCTATGCACATAGCTATAACTAATACCTGGACTGGCTTAGGCTCTGGAGCTTGTAATTCAGATATACACATAAATATAACTAATACCTGGACTGGCTTAGGCTCAGGAGCTTGTAATTCAGCTATGCACATAGCTATATCAAATACCTGGACTGGCTTAGACTCAGGAGAAAACCTGGTCCGTATTATGGTGATGGGAATAACTGAGGCATTACTGGGTTCGGTATGAGGGTTGTTTCATAATTTCTTGTTTAAAGTGGTTTAAGTAAAAAAATAATATTCATAATGTTTTGAATATTTTGGTTTATATTAAACAGTTTTCAAATAGCTAATGTTTTTGTTTGGTTATTTATTTTAATTCTTTTGGAGGGGGGAATTGTAGAGTTGTTCTCTTGCGTTCAACTTTATTGATTAGTTTCTTCACTATTTAATTGTTGGGGACTGAAATGTTGATCAAAGATGTTATCAAAGTGTGTCTTGTATTGGGAATCTGGGAATACTTTCTAGTGCACCACCTTTTGGACATTTCAGTTCTTCTCTTTGCTTTTCTGATATTCCTATCAATATGTCCGCGGTACCACCCCCTTTTTTAGATTATGAAAATGGATATTGTGGGGAACTTTAAGAATATACATTATACTCTATAATTCTTGTGCAACTGGTTCACACCCATTTCTTTGAATACTGGGAAAGATAAAATCTTCAAAATGCCTAAAAACAAAATGAGCTCTAAAATAAAACCCACTGGAATATGTAAAATGGGTATAGGGCAGGGCTTATCAAGCTGTATGATGTGGCACACTGGGGTATCTGCATATGATGGTTGTTCATACACAATGAACAACCATCATCTGCGGTCCCACTGGTCAGGGGTTGCATTGAGACGGCCTCTGCAGCAAGTGTACGGGCAGAGCCGGCCCTAGCCACATTAGTGCCCTAGGCAAGATTTTGGGTGATGCCCCCCTCCCCATGGGATCCTGAAAAGAGGTGTGGCCAGCACAGCACAATATCAGCACCCACCACCCCTTTCCCAGCATTGAGCACCACAGCATCCTGGCCCTCTCTCCGTTCCAAACTTACTTTACTTGAGCGCAGCCTGCAGAGCCATCCGACTCAAGGTACAGCAAGCCGCGGGCGGCGGACCCACTTTTCCCGTCTCAGCTATGTGTGATGACTACTGGAGGCAGAACCCAGAGCTGTTAGGTGTGACTCAATACTTCGAGATCCGCAAAGGCCCATGGTGCCGCAGCCCTCCCGCGAGCATTTACTTATAGTCCTGAATGAGCCTCTGTCCATGTGCAGCAGCTCATTCTGATTGTGTGAAGTCTCAGAGCCGGCTCGGCACTAACCACAAGCTGCAGTCTAGGTACTTCGCACCCGCAAACTACCGCCGGCTGTTCCGCCACTTCCCCTCAATGTTTGCTGCTGCCAGGCCCGATCGGAGCTGTCAGCTGAGCTCTGATCATGGACGCTTGCAGCGGCAGTAGCAGCTGCCAGAGTCTTTGCCCAGTCGGCAGCAGATGCCCTGGCCGTGCATGCACCAAACCTCCACCGGCCCTAGGTGGTCTTGGATGCCCCTGGGCATTCCAAATGCCCTAGGCATTTGCTTAGTTGTCTATGCCTAGGGCTGGCTCTGTGTACGGGTGGTCGGCTGACCGGCTGTACACATGGCACGATGAGCAGATATATCTGCCATCGGCTGTGCTGCACAGCTGACGCGATATGTCTGTGAACAACCTCATTCCAGACATATCGTCTGTAAACACTGGCCGATGGGCACATGATATATCGGCCATTCAATTGAATGGCCGATAAGTTGGCAGTGGCGTAACTAGGGTATTTGGACCCAGGGCAAGTTGAAATATGGAGACCCGCCCCTCTACCTGGGCGTGCCGAAAAATGGGCGTAGTCACATTCCACAATGGGCGTGGCCTCTGAAAAATGGGGCATGTCAACATGGCACACACCCCTTTCTCATCACTCTGAGAACATTCCTTTCCATTCCATATGCACCTTAATGCCCCTAGTAGTAGTGCCACGCTTGCAATGCCCACTGTAGTAATGCGACTTATGCAATGTCCCCAGTAGCAGTGCCCCATGTAGTGCCCTTTATTCAGTGCCCCCAGTAGTGGATCCTTATACAGTGCCCCCAGTAGTGCCCTTTATACAGTGCCTCCAGTTGTGCACCCTTATACAGTTTACTTTATGAAGTGCCCCCAGTAGTGCCCCCCTATGCAGTGCCCCTTATACAGTCCCCCCTATGCAGTTCCCCCCTTATGCAGGCCCCCAGTAATGCCTGCATATACAGTACCCCCAGTATGCAATGCCCCCAGTAGTGGTCCCTCTTATGCAGGCCCCCAGTAGTGCCCCTTATACAGTACCCTCAGTAGTGGTCCCCCTTATGCAAGCCCCCAGTAGTGGTCTCCCTTATGCTGGCCCCCAGTAGTGATCCCCCCATGCAATGCCCCTCATACAATGCCCTCCGTAGTGTTACTCCCTATTCAGTGCCCCCAGTAGTGATACAGTGCCAGTAGTGCCCTACACAGACATACATAATTACACACAAAACACTGACATACCTTACCTGAATTCCCGCTTCTGCCGCGCTCGCCGCTGTCTGCTCCTCCTTCCTCCCGCTCGGTCCTTCTTGGTACAATAGGAGAGACGTCATGACATCTCTTCCATCACCCACTGCAGGAGCCGGAAGGTGGAGTTCATGAGTGAGCTCCAGCCCGCCTTTGGCATTGGGCCCAGTGCCGGCTGCAATGTGTGTGTAACTGTGTATTGCGGACCGCACAAACTGCAGTCTGCACTACACTGACTGACTAGGGAAGACCTCAGGACCTGTACTGTGGCTGGCGCCGCCCCCCACGCCGTCTGTCCTATGGTGCCCCGGACGGCCCTGTCCTAGTTACACCACTGTAAGTCGGCCAGTGTGTACCCAGCATAAGTATATCAGTAGAAGCTAGTTTAGTAATGCACATCTAACAATATAGAATTTAGAGTTATCAGCCTTCAGCTGCCTGTAAAGATACCACCCATCAAGATTGTTGATTTTTAAAATGTCTTGATGTATGGAGAAGTTTAAAGCTGGGTGTAAACTGATAGATATATCGTCCGTTCCACAGAATAGCCGATATATATTTATAGTATATCGGCGGGTATGTACACCTGATATGTCTGTGAATGACGTAGTTCACAGACATATGGCATCGGCCCTGCAGCACAGCAGATGGCTGATATATCTGATGTGGTGTGTACGGGCTATACACATACTGCAGCGACCCACCGATGAGTGACAGCTCAACTTAAATGCCCGCCCAGTTGTGACGTCAATTCTGGCACATCGGGCAGACGATTGACAAGTGTTTATACACTTACAAGATTATTATCAAAAAGTTGATGGGTACGAGGTGCCGGCACTTGGGATCCTGGTGGTCAGAATCCCGATGGCAGCATCCCAACAGGGTTAGAATACTGACTTGTCATCCAGTATTCTAACTCTCCCACTCTCCCTACCCTAACCCTCCCTCCCCGGTGCCTAACCCTAACCTCCCCCCGAGTGCCTAAACCTAAACTTCCCCTTCCCACACCCTAAACCTAACACTTCCCCCCTAGTTCCTAATGCTAACCCACCCCCTAGTTCCTAACACTAACCCTCCCCCTAACCCCGCTACTTACCTTAGAGATTCTGACAAGTGTCGGTATTCAGGCAACAGCATTCTGAGCCTGGAATCCCCACGGTTGGGGGGGAGGGTCCCATCTAAAAGGGTAGTAAACATAGATCGGGCTGAGTGAAGAGTAGGGGAACCCAGGGATCAATATTGTAGTCTTTATAGGGTTTCAGTACTATCTAATGTTATGGGAGCCATAAAGTGAATACATGCTGGGCAGGGAGCACCTCACTTGAGGAGAGTGGTCTATACCAGCCAGAATCATTACTTCAACCTGCATCACTTCAATGTGCAGGTGGTCTGTGATGCTGACATCCATGTGGTTGGCTTTCCTGGGTTATGCCATGATATTTTGTGCCAGTCCAGTGGTGCCCCTCCCCGCATTGTCACCTGGTGCAGGAAGGGATGCTGTGTGCCTGGCCATCAAAAAGGGGCGTGACCTTGCAGCAAGGAAGCATGCCCTCACGGGAAGGGGTGTGGCCTCACGGGCCCGCATCCCCACACTCCCCTTATGACGCCACTGTGCCAGTCACCCCTCTATGACAACCAAATTCCAGAGGGCTGGTTACTAGCCTTGTCAAATAAACATTGCTTTGCGCACTAACTTTTGTGGCTCATGCTTCACATGGGTTAAATCCAATAGAGCATGTGTGCTGTGTATTATTTCAGGTGGTTTAGTATATGGGTGTTGTTCCTAGTTAATAAAACATCTGTTTAATCCATAGACTTCTGCTCAACACAAACCAAGATAGGCCTTGTCCCAATACAGCAGACAGTGAGGAAGCAGGGGTCCTAGTACCATCTTATGATGTGGAGTATACAGAATGGTAAGGGAGGAAGGATAGAGACACTCACATGTAAGTGTTTAACAAAATAATTTTTCAGTATGCTGGTGATTTTGTGTTCCACTTATAATACATCTAACTCACATTGTTTCTTTTCTATATTTAGAGCATTTGCCAGTATAGTATGAATAGTATAGCATTTGCCAGTATAGTATGTTACCTGTGACACATTTAGCCTGGTATGTGTATTGTACATTATGTTATCTCTGGTACTCAGACATGGCAAAACCAACTTTATAGCTTAGAAAAACAGGGGTACACTCCCAGAGGAAGGCTAGAACGTAGCCGAAACACATTGCATACTTTACACCCCATAAGACTTTTACTTCCTTAAAGTGAACTCTGTAATGACCAGGCCCTTGTTAACTTCAGTCGGAGGACTGAGTGTAGCGGTCACTGGGAGGGAAGGCAGCAGGAGCCGAGGAGGGCGGATATAGAACTTCCTCATAGACAGGAACCAGTAGCTAACACTGGGTGTTGGCGTAGACCTAACCAGAGGCCCCCTCAAGAGGATATGGTCTTCACAGCACCCGATGAGCAGGTCACAGTCCCCTGGCTAGGTGCCCAGTAGATACCAAGGAGAAGGGCAGAGGAAGGTAGGAGACTGATGAATATCAATAGAGGATATCGGTAGGAGCCGATGCTGTGTATCTCTGAAGAGTATCACTGAAGAATATTGGTGTGGACTGATGCTGAATATCACTGGAGAATATCGGTAAGAATCGATGTAGAGTATCACTGGAGAATATTGGTAAAGACCGATGTTGAATGTCACTGGTGAGTGTCACTGGAGAATATCGGTAAGGACACATGTAGAGTATCATTTGAGAATATCTGCGGTGAACAGGAAGAGCACAACAAGCTAGAAGTAGAGAAGTTGTTTAGGCAACTTCCTGTTTCCCAGAGTCCTGCTTTATACCCTAAGGCAGCTTGCTATAGACAGACGAATTCAGCTGACTGACCCTCAACCCCTGGAGAGAATAGACAATGCGGTCACCCGCCACCATACCTGACATCTGACTGCACGACTGATCAGAGGAAGCCGTCGCCATGGTAAGTCGCGGCTGATTCCAGGCCGGATCCTGACACTCTCTTTTTGCAGACTACATTGTCAGCATCACCGTCAGAATAAGAGTATTCTCACTGACCTGGGAGCAGATGGGAGCAGGCCTGTAACACCAGATCCCAATGATGGACGTATCTCAAAAGGACTTCTACAAACACAAAATCCGTTACCACTCCAATTGATGACATTGATTAGGAAAGTCATCCACCACCCGTAAGTGAGCACTATCACCTGTAAAAAGACTGTCCCTAAAATCTGTATTATTCTGCCTAAACACCCCAGCTGGTGTGGAACGCACGCCCTACAGTACCTGTGCTGCTCATGACGCAAGTCACCACTCTGGTCACAGGACATCTATACGGTCTGACCATCATGCGTATTTAGTCTAACCATCATGGGACAAGCCTGAGGCATACTGAAGGGGCAGGGTGCCGCCCTCCATATGCACTTTACTTCCTATTAATACTGCTGACCATTTCCCTCAGTATAAAGAATCGGAACACATGCATTGTATTATTTACTATAAAGATAGGTAATGTACACAATATAAGATTATCTGTCCAATCTGGCTGGTTGGAACGAAAATCTGGTAATGTATGGGACCAAAAACATTTAATCCATTTGTCTGATGGACCATTTTTGTCTGTTACCAGGGGTTGAGAACAAATGGTTGATTGTCATTGACTCCCTCCCATACATTACCAGATAAACATACAGTGGGTACCTGGCTGTAGGAGAGTTATAGATGGGAGTCACTGAAGCATTAACACATTAATCGCAACTGTGATCGCAGCTGTTATTACGCACGCAGTTCAACTGCGATAGTATGCTAATCAACTGTTAATACATTGCGATTGCTATGCCCACGCGGAAAAACATAAGGACGCCCACTTACCACACATCTGTAATGTTTAGCAGAACTGCAAAACCATCGCTACAATCAAGCACCATCGCAGCCTCATGCACACTTGCACAAGCTCTGACCTTACTCAGAAATTGCTAACTTCATCGCACGCTAGCAGGCCTCAGGCTGCATAGGGCATCGCAGTGGATAATTTATGCACGCCCATGCAACGTCGTTGAAACGCACTGGCACGCCAGCGTTTGCATGACCGCCCCCATTACCACCAACAAATGGCACTTCCTGTCAATCACTCTGCAATGGGTCTGCGTAGCCTCTGCGATCGCTGTCCCGGTCGGAATGGCTAGTTTGCGCACTAGCGATTAGCGATGTTATAATGTCACAACCGGGGGTCAGGGCCACTGGGACAAGGGAGAAGCTAAGCGTCCTAAGGATGATCCACACTAGACTTCTGGGTGCCGTTCCAAGCACCCTGCAAGCCAAATACCGGGAAGCAACGGTGATTGCCAAAACCATTTAACTTAAATGACTGCTAAGCAAACATTTTATATTAAAAAGATGGTAACTATTCATGTGCATGTGCCACAATAAAAATTGCAGCACCGTGCTTGGAAAATGAGAGCAATATTTGGCCCAGGAAGCAGTAGAAGTAGTTTCCTATAATATTTAATAATCTCATCCCCCATTTGTAAACATTTCAACTAACTCCTACATTATTAGTGTTATAGGGCCAAATGTAATAGGGTGAGAGTTTAGAAAAGTGAGAGTTTCTGACACTTTTTAAACTTTGCCAATGTAATAGAGTCCAAAAACAAAGTAACAGAGCGAACTTGCATGTTTTTTTAGACTTAGAAAACTCTCACGATTTAAAATCTCATCCAGATGTTTCCCCATTTTGAAGATAAATCTCGACCAATGTGAGAGTTTACTGCTAAACTCTCACATTTTCTAAACTCTCACCCTATTACATTTGGCCCTTATGCTGGGCATACACTGCCAGATAAAATGTCTGTCAGACCGACAGACATTTTATCTGGCTGCCTGCCAGCCGCAGATGTCCGCGGCATACACTGTGAGAGAAATCTCACAGTGTATAGCCCAACATCCGCGCTCCGCCCCCGGGGGAGGAGACATTTCCCTGTTCCAACACAGGAAATGTCTGTCTGTCGGCCGCGCTGGGCATACACTGCCCGATGCGGCCGACAGTTTCCCGGGTAAATATCGCATCGGACGGGCATGCTGGACAATCCAGCATGCCCGACCGAGCAATATTTAACCCTCGGTGGCCCGCATACACGTTGCAATTATCGCGGCGATCCGCCGATATCGGGCGGATCGTCCCGATAATTGCAGAGTGTATGGCCAGCATAAGTCTTTAATAAAAGATTTAGAATTATAATGATACTTCATCATCCATCCTTACCTCCTTACCCCCTTTCTCTTACAAACACACAAACACACACGCACACACACGTGCACACACACGCACACACAAATAAATACTATGCCGCGGTTTGTCAAAGGCAGTCTTGTTTAACATTAATTCCTATTGCCAACTTAACACTATTAGTCAAAGTCGATGATGATCGGCAGCTTTGATAAACCGCGGCATAACACTGAGACACAAGAAACACAGGGTCTGATTCAGAGGCACACGCTATTTGCGTGCGCTCGCTCTGAATCAGGGCGTCTCTATTTTTTTTTATCCGGCCTCCAGGCCGCTCGCACAGCTGCTGGTGACCACCCACAGCCTGTGTGCGCGGCCTGGCAATGGTCGACATTATCGCGCCCATCGGCATTGTGAGGAAACCCTTGTGGTAGGGTCTCAGCAATCGCAATGCCAAGTGGACTTCCAGCTCTAATAGAGCCGGAAGTCCACTACTGACATCACGAGTGATGTCAGTAGGGCCGCCCACAAACGGCAGGTGTTCCTTCGGGAACGCCTCCGTTTGTACAGCCACCCCCCCTACCCGTCTACAAAACGGGGCGAGCTGTCGATCAACATCGACAGCCGCCCCGTTTTGTAGCGAGCCCCGGAGCGAATGAAGTTCTCACTCGCTCCGGGGCTCGTGTACGCGCATTGCGCACGCAGTGCATGAGCACTGGCCGACCATCACCTGTTTGCGAGCGCTATACCCATCTCAGTTACATTTTCAATTTCACAGTGCCATATATTAGTGGTAGAGAATGAGGTCTTTGGAAATAGTATCATTCCATAGAGAAACTGCAGATTGCTAATATGCCATTGAACATTTAATGCAAACTACCTTAATAGAAATCTTTCTTTCACCCTTTAACTGCTCTTGTAAATAATACCTGCTTAACATCTTAGTAAACAAAGCAGCAAATGAATTGTCTCCCCCCGTACTGCATTGTCATGGAAAGGGGGCACTTATCCTTACTTTCATCTTGTAGCGAGGTACTAATTTTAATTTAGAAGAAAGAAGCACCTCCACCACCGGGCGCTCTCTTGCTGGGCATTTTTACTCAGAGGCGTGCGCAGGGTCTTGATAAGTGATGTGCGGCTACAAATGCAAGTTATTACAATTTCAAAGGAAAAGGGGAATTGAGTGTTTTATTTCTGCCAGAGAAGAGGAGGAGGTATTTTAAATTGTAATATTGTATCAAATAATACAATTCAATTAAACTATCATATTCAACCTTGATTTTTTTATGCAGATATGTTTGATTTAATGAAAGAATTTGCTTCAATATGTATGAGAATGTATTAGTCACATTTATTAGTTAGTACTTTATTTTCAGTACTTTTTATTGTGATGCTTGTGTGACTAATAAATATTTTGCTACATAGTGGAGTGAATTCTTTAATTAAATCAAACAAATCTGCCTGTTTATAATATGAATTGGTACATCAGGTAAATTAATTACCATCTATATCTATTAGTGGGATTGCATACTTTGTATTCTGGAATTTCATTCATTAACTCCCAGTGCTATATTGCACAGCATATAAAATGGCAAATAAAATGTGCTATCTGCTCGCCCCCCGTGTCTAAATTTGGCAGACCTGTGTGCAGCCCTCACACTATGCAATGGTTTCTTAAATACTGTCTGCCCTGTACACCACCATGTCCTCTATGGATTAGCACAGAAAAAAACAACATTGGAGAAGCTAGGTCCTGTGGAGAGGCCCGGGCCCACATGACAAATAGACAGGCCATTACCCTCACGACCAATGGAGAGGTCTTCACCACTACGATCATACCCCAGCACCACTACGATCAAACCCCAGCACCACTACGATCCTACCCCAGCACCACTACGATCACACCCCAGCACCACTACGATCATACCCCAGCACCACTACGATCACACCCCAGCACCACTACGATCATACCCCAGCACCACTACGATCATACCCCAGCACCACTACGATCACACCCCAGCACCACTACGATCATACCCCAGCACCACTACGATCACACGCCAGCACCACTACGATCATACCCCAGCACCACTACGATCATACCCCAGCATCACTACGATCATACCCCAGCACCACTACGATCATACCCCAGCACCACTACGATCCTACCCCAGCACCACTCTGATCACACCCCAGCACCACTACGATCATACCCCAGCACCACTACGATCCTACCCCAGTACCACTACGATCCTACCCCAGCACCACTACGATCCTACCCCAGCACCACTATGATCATATCCCAGCACCACTACGATCATACCCCAGCACCACTATGACCATTGAAAAAAATAAAAAATACCTTCCTCCATCTTTTCTGAATTTTTGGGTGGTGATCTTGTGCATGATTATTGTTGCTCAGGTAATGTTACTTTGTGGTGGGATGGTGGGATACTATCATTATAAAAATAACCAACACAAACAAGGCCACAGCCCTGACATCTAGTAGCCCTGAAGAGAGATCATACCCCAGCACCGCTGCGATCATACCCCAGCACCCCTACGATCATACCCCAGCACCACTACGATCCTACCCCAGCACCACTACGATCATACCCCAGCAACACTACGATCATACCCCAGCACCACTACGATCCTACCCCAGTACCACTACGATCCTACCCCAGCACCACTACGATCCTACCCCAGTACCACTACGATCCTACCCCAGCACCACTACGATCATACCCCAGTGCCACTACGATCATACCCCAGCACCACTACGATCCTTCCCCAGCATCACAATGATCATACCCCAGCACCACTACGATCCTACCCCAGCACCACTATGATCATACCCCAGCACCACTACGATTCTACCCCAGTACCACTACGATCCTACCCCAGCACCACTACGATCATACCCCAGTACCAGCACTACAATCATGCCCCAGTACCACTACGATCCTACCCCAGCACCACTACGATCATACCCTAGTACCACTACGATCATACCCCAGCACCACTATGATCCTTCTCCAGCACCACTAGGATCCTACCCCAGCACCACTAGGATCATATCCCAGCACCACTATGATCATACCCCAGCACCACTACGATCCTACCCCAGCACCACTACGATCATACCCCAGCACCACTACGATCCTACCCCAGCACCACTATGATCATATCCCAGCAACTCTACGATCATACCCCAGCACCACTATGACCATTGAAAAAAATAAAAAATACCTTCCTCCATCTTTTCTGAATTTTTGGGTGGTGATCTTGTGCATCATTATTATTGCTCAGGTAATGTTACTTTGTGGTGGCATGGTGGGATACTATCATTATAAAAATAACCAACACAGACAAAGCCACAGCCTTGACATCTAGTAGCCCTGAAGAGAGATCATACCCCAGCACCACTATGATCATACCCCAGCACCACTACGATCCTACCCCAGCACCACTACGATCATACCCCAGCACCACTACGATCATACCCCAGCACCACTACCATCCTACCCCAGCAGAACTACGATCATACCCCAGCACCGCTACGATCCTACCCCAGCACCACTACGATCATACCCCAGCACCACAACGATCATACCCCAGCACCACTACGATCCTACCCCAGTACCACTACGATCCTACCTCAGCACCACTACGATCCTACCCCAGTACCACTACGATCCAACCCCAGCACCACTACGATCCTACCCCAGTACCACTACAATCCTACCCCAGCACCACTACGATCCTTCCCCAGCATCACTATGATCATACCCCAGCACCACTACGATCATACCCCAGCACCACTATGACCATATCCCAGAACCACTACGATCCTACCCCAGCACCACTACGATCCTACCCCAGCACCACTATGATCATATCCCAGCACCACTACGATCATACCCCAGCACCACTATGATCCTTCTCCAGCACCACTAGGATCCTACCCCAGCACCACTATGATCATATCCCAGCACCACTATGATCATACAACAGCACCACTACGATCCTACCCCAGCACCACTACGATCATACCCCAGCATCACTACGATCCTACCCCAGCACCACTATGATCATATCCCAGCACCTCTACGATCATACCCCAGCACCACTATGACCATTGAAAAAAATAAAAAATACCTTCCTCCATCTTTCCTGAATTTTAGGGTGGTGATCTTGTGCATCATTATTATTGCTCAGGTAATGTTACTTTGTGGTGGCATGGTGGGATACTATCATTATAAAAATAACCAACACAAACAAGGCCACAGCCTTGACATCTAGTAGCCCTGAAGAGAGATCATACCCCAGCACCGCTATGATCATACCCCAGCACCACTATGATCATACCCCAGCACCACTACGATCCTACCCCAGCACCACTACGATCATACCCCAGCACCACTACGATCATACCCCAGCACCACTACCATCCTACCCCAGCACCACTACGATCATACCCCAGCACCGCTACGATCATACCCCAGCACCGCTGCGATCATACCCCAGCACCCCTAAGATCATACCCCAGCACCACTACGATCCTACCCCAGCACCACTACGATCATACCCCAGCACCACTACGATCCTACCCCAGCACCACTACGATCCTACCCCAGTACCACTACGATCATATCCCAGCACCACTATGATCATACCCCAGCACCACTACGATCCTACCCCAGCACCACTACGATCATACCCCAGCACCACTACGATCCGACCCCAGCACCACTACGATCATATCCCAGCACCTCTACGATCATACCCCAGCACCACTATGACCATTGAAAAAAATAAAAATTACCTTCCTCCATCTTTTCTGAATTGTTGGGTGGTGATCTTGTGCATCATTATTATTGCTCAGGTAATGTTACTTTGTGGTGGCATGGTGGGATACTATCATTATAAAAATAACCAACACAAACAAGGCTACAGCCTTGACATCTAGTAGCCCTGAAGAGAGATCATACCCCAGCACCGCTATGATCATACCCCAGCACCACTATGATCATACCCCAGCACCACTACGATCATACCCCAGCACCGCTACGATCATACCCCAGCACCGCTGCGATCATACCCCAGCACCCCTAAGATCATACCCCAGCACCACTACGATCCTACCCCAGCACCACTACGATCATACCCCAGCACCACTACGATCCTACCCCAGCACCACTACGATCCTACCCCAGTACCACTACGATCCTACCTCAGCACCACTACGATCCTACCCCAGTACCACTACGATCCTACCCCAGCACCACTACGATCCTACCCCAGTACCACTACGATCCTACCCCAGCACCACTACGATCCTTCCCCAGCATCACTATGATCATACCCCAGCACCACTACGATCCTACCCCAGCACCACTATGATCATACCCCAGCACCACTACGATTCTAACCCAGCACCACTACGATCATACCCCAGCACCACTATGATCATACCCCAGCAGCACTACGATCCCACCCCAGTACCACTACGATCCTACCCCAGCACCACTACGATCCTACCCCAGCACCACAATGATCATATCCCAGCACCACTACGATCATACCCCAGCACCACTACGATCATACCCCAGCACCACTATGATCATACCCCAGCACCACTACGATCATACTCGAGCAACACTACGATCTAACCCCAGCACCACTACGATCATACTCGAGCACCACTACGATCATACTCGAGCACCACTACGATCATACCCCAGCAACACTACGATCCTACCCCAGCACCACTACGATCCTACCCCACCACCACTACGATCCTTCCCCAGCATCACTACGATCCTACCTCAGCACCACTACGATCCTACCCCAGCACCACTACGATCCTACCCCAGTACCACTACGATCCTACCCCAGCACCACTACGATCATACCCCAGTACCACTACGATCCTACCCCAGCACCACTATGATCCTTCCCCAGCATCACTATGATCATACCCCAGCACCACTACGATCATACCCCAGCACCACTATGATCATACCCCAGCACCACTACGATTCTACCCCAGCTCCACTACGATCATACCCCAGCACCACTATGATCATACCCCAGCAGCACTACGATCATACCCCAGAACCACTACGATCCTACACAAGCACCACTACGATCCTACCCCAGCACCACTATGATCATACCCCAGCACCACTACGATCATACCCCAGCACCACTACGATCATACCCTAGCACCACTATGATCATACCCCAGCAGCACTACGATCCAACCCCAGCACCACTACGATCCTACCCCAGCACCACTACGATCATACCCCAGCACCACTACGATCCTACCCTAGCACCACTATGAACATACCCCAGCACCACTACGATCATACCCCAGCACCACTACGATCCTTCCCCAGCATCACTATGATCATACCCCAGCACCACTACGATCCTACCCCAGCACCACTACGATCCTACCCCAGCACCACTATGATCATATCCCAGCACCACTACGATCATACACCAGCACCACTATGACCATTGAAAAAAATAAAAAATACCTTCCTCCATATTTTCAGAATTTTTGGGTGGTGATCTTGTGCATGATTATTGTTGCTCAGGTAATGTTACTTTGTGGTGGGATGGTGGGATACTATCATTATAAATATAAGCAACACAAACAAGGCCACAGCCCTGACATCTAGTAGCCCTGAAGAGAGATCATACCCCAGCACCGCTATGATCATACCCCAGCACCACTGTGATGATACCCCAGCACCACTACGATCATACCCCAGCACCACTACGATCCTACCCCAGTAAAACTACGATCCTACCCCAGCACCACTACGATCCTACCCCAGCACCACTACGATCCTACCCCAGCACCACTACGATCCTACCACAGCACCACTACGATCCTATCCCAGCACCGCTACGATCCTACCCCAGCAACGCTACGATCATACCCCAGCACCCCTACGATCATACCCCAACACCCCTACGATCCTACCCCAGCACCGCTACGATCATAGCCCAGCACCGCTACGATCATACCCCTGCACCACTACGATCCTACCCCAGCACCCCTACGATCCTACCCCAGCACCACTACGATCCTACCCCGGCACCACTACGATCCTACCCCGGCACCACTACGATCCTACCCCGGCACCACTACGATCCTACCCCAGCACCACTACGATCATACCCCAGCACCAATACGATCCTTCCCCAGCATCACTACGATCCTGCCCCAGCACCACTACGATCCTACCCCAGCACCACTATGATCATACCCCAGCACCACTACGATCATACCCCAGCACCACTACGATCCTACCCCAGCACCACTACGATCCTAAACTAGCACCACTACGATCATACCCCAGTACCACTACGATCATACCCTAGCACTACTTTGGTCATATCCCAGTACCACTACGATCCTACCCCAGCACCACTACGATCCTACTCCAGTACCACTACGATCTTACCCCAGCACCACTACGATCCTTCCCCAGCATCACTATGATCATACCCCAGCACCGCTACGATCCTACCCCAGCACCACTATGATCATACCCCAGCACCACTATGATTCTAACCCAGCACCACTACGATCATACGCCAGCACAACTATGATCATACCCCAGCAGCACTACGAACATACCCCAGTAACACTACGATCCTACCCCAGCACCACTACGATCCTACCCCTGCACCACTATGATCATATCCCAGCACCACTACGATCATACCCCAGCACCACTACGATCATACCCCAGCACCACTATGATCATACCCCAGCAGCACTACGATCCTACCCCAGCACCACTACGATCCTACACCAGCACCACTACGATCCTACCCCAGCACCACTATGATCATATCCCAGCACCACTACGATCATACCCCAGCACCACTATGACCATTGAAAAAAAGAAAAAATACCTTCCTCCATCTTTTCTGAATTTTTGGGTGGTGATCCTGTGCATGATTATTGTTGCTTAGGTAATGTTACTTTGTGGTGGGATGGTGGGATACTATCATTATAAAAATAACCAACACAAACAAGGCCACAGCCCTGACATCTAGTAGCCCTGAAGAGAGATCATACCCCAGCACCGCTATGATCATACCCCAGCACCACTATGATGATACCCCAGCACCACTACGATCATACCCCAGCACCACTACGATCCTACCCCAGTAAAACTACGATCCTACCCCAGCACCACTACGATCATACCCCAGCACCACTACGATCCTACCCCAGCACCACTACGATCATACCCCAGCACCACTACGATCCTACACCAGCACCGCTACGATCCTACCCCAGCACCGCTACGATCATACCCCAGCACCCCTACGATCCTACCCCAGGACCACTAAGATCCAACACCAGCACCCCTACGATCCTACCCCAGCACCACTATGATCATACCCCAGCACCACTACGATCATACCCCATCACCGCTGCGATCCTACCCCAGAACCGCTACGATCATACCCCAGCACCGCTACGATCATAGCCCAGCACCGCTACGATCCTACCCCAGCACCGCTACGATCCTACCCCAGCACCACTACGATCCTACCCCAGCACCACTACGATCCTACCCCAGCACCACT
Source organism: Taudactylus pleione (assembly GCA_031769625.1). Classification (NCBI taxonomy): domain Eukaryota; kingdom Metazoa; phylum Chordata; class Amphibia; order Anura; family Myobatrachidae; genus Taudactylus; species Taudactylus pleione. The sequence goes on from JAUIMM010000421.1 coordinate 2,038,707, forward strand.
ACGATCATACTCAAGCAAGACTGCGATCTTACCCCAGCACAACTACGATCATACTCGAGCACCACTACGATCATACTCGAGCACCACTACGATCGTACCCCAGCACCACTACGATCCTACCCCAGCACCACTACGATCCTACCCCAGAACCACTACGATTATACCCCAGCACCACTACCATCATACCCCAGCACCTCTACGATCATACCCCAGCACCACTACGATCATACTCGAGCAACACTACGATCTAACCCCAGCACCACTATGATCATACTCGAGCACCACTACGATCATACTCGAGCACCACTACGATCATACCCCAGCAACACTACGATCCTAGCCCAGCACCACTACGATCCTACCCCAGAACCACTACGATCCTACCCCAGCACCACTACGATCATACCCCAGCACCAATACGATCCTACCCCACCACCACTATGATCCTACCCCAGCACCACTACGATCATACCCCAGCACCACTACGATCCTTCCCCAGCACCACTACGATCCTACCCCAGCACCACTACGATCCTACCCCAGCACCAATACGATCCTACCCCAGCACCACTACGATCATACTCCAGTACCACTACGATCCTACCCCAGCACCACTACGATCCTTCCCCAGCATCACTATGATCATACCTCAGCACCACTACGATTCTACCCCAGCACCACTACGATCATACCCCAGCACCACTATGATCATACCCCAGCAGCACTACGATCATACACCAGTACCACTACGATCCTACCCAAGCACCACTACGATCATACCCCGCACCACTACGATCATACCCCAGCACCACTACGATCATACCCCAGCACCACTATGATCCTAGCCCAGGAGCACTACGATCCTACCCCAGCACCACTACGATCCTTCACCAGCACCACTACGATCATACCCCAGCACCACTACGATCCTACCCTAGCACCACTACGAACATACCCCAGCACCACTACGATCATACCCCAACACCACTACGATCCTTCCCCAGCATCACTATGATCATACCCCAGCACCACTACGATCCTACCCCAGCACCACTATGATCATATCCCAGCACCACTACGATCATACCCCAGCACCACTACGATCCTTCACCAGCACCACTACGATCATACCCCAGCACCACTACGATCCTACCCTAGCACCACTACGAACATACCCCAGCACCACTACGATCATACCCCAACACCACTACGATCCTTCCCCAGCATCACTATGATCATACCCCAGCACCACTACGATCCTACCCCAGCACCACTATGATCATATCCCAGCACCACTACGATCATACCCCAGCACCACTATGACCATTGAAAAAAATAAAAAATACCTTCCTCCATATTTTCTGAATTTTTGGGTGGTGATCTTGTGCATGATTATTGTTGCTCAGGTAATGTTACTTTGTGGTGGGATGGTGGGATACTATCATTATAAATATAACCAACACAAACAAGGCCACAGCCCTGACATCTAGTAGCCCTGAAGAGAGATCATACCCCAGCACCGCTATGATCATACCCCAGCACCACTGTGATGATACCCCAGCACCACTACAATCATACCCCAGCACCACTACGATCCTACCCCAGTAAAACTACGATCCTACCCCAGCACCACTACGATCCTACCCCTGCACCACTGCGATCCTACCCCAGCACCACTACGATCCTACCCCAGCACCGCTACGATCAGACCACAGCACCACTACGATCCTACCCCAGCACCGTTACGATCCCACCCCAGCACCGCTACGATCAAACCCCAGCACCCCTACGATCCTACCCCAGCACCCCTACGATCCTACCCCAGCACCCGTACGATCCTACCCCAGCACCACTACGATCATAACCCAGCACCTCTACGATCATACCCCAGCACCGCTACGATCCTACCCCAGAACCGCTACGATCCTACCCCGGCACCGCTACGATCATAGCCCAGCACCGCTACGATCATACCACAGCACCGCTACGATCATACCCCAGCACCCTTACGATCCTACCCCAGCACCACTACGATCCTACCCCAGCACCACTATGATCATACCCCAGCACCACTACGATCCTACCCCAGCACCACTACGATCCTACCCCAGCACCACTACGATCCTACCCCAGCACCACTACGATCCTACCCCAGCACCACTACGATTCTACCCCAGCACCACTACGATCAAACCCCAGCACCACTATGATCATACCCCAGTAGCACTACGATCCTACCCCAGTACCAATACGATCCTACCCCAGCACCACTACGATCCTACCCCAGCACCACTACGATCATACCCCAGCACCACTACGATCATACCCCAGCACCACTCCGATCATACCCCAGCAGCACTACGATCCTACCCCAGCACCACTACGTTCCAACCCCAGCACCACTACGATCCTACCCCAGCACCACTACGATCATACCCCAGCACCACTACGATCCAACCCTAGCACCACTACGAACATACCCCAGCACCACTATGATCATACCCCAGCACCACTATGATCCTTCCCCAGCATCACTATGATCTTACCCCAGCACCACTATGATCCTACCCCAGCACCACTATGATCATATCCCAGCACCACTACTATCATACCCCAGCACCACTAAGACCATTGAAAAAAAAAAAATACCTTCCTCCATCTTTTCTGAATTTTTGGGTGGTGATCTTGTGCATGATTATTGTTGCTCAGGTAATGTTACTTTGTGGTGGGATGGTGGGATACTATCATTATAAATATAACCAACACAAACAAGGCCACAGCCCTGACATCTCGTAGCCCTGAAGAGAGATCATACCCCAGCACCGCTATGATCCTACCCCAGCACCACTGTGATGATACTCCAGCACCACTACGATCATACCCCAGCACCACTACGATCCTACCCCAGCACCACTACGATCCTACCCTAGTAAAACTACGATCCTACCCCAGCACCACTACGATCATACCCCAGCACCACTACGATCCTACCCCAGCACCACTACGATCCTACCCCAGCACCAGTACGATCATACCCCAGCACCGGTACGATCCTACCCGAGAACCGCTTCGATCATACCCCAGCACCGCTACGATCATAGCCCAGCACCACTACGATCATACCCCAGCACCGCTACGATGATACCCCAGCACCCCTACGATCCTACCCCAGCACCACTACGATCCTACCCCACACCACTATGATCATACCCCAGCACCACTACGATCCCACCCCAGCACCACAACGATCCTACCCCAGCACCACTATGATCATACCCCAGCACCACTACGATCATACCCCAGCACCACTACGATCCTACCCCAGTAAAACTACGATCCTACCCCAGCACCACTACGATCATACCCCAGCACCACTACGATCCTACCCCAGCACCACCACGATCGTACCCCAGCACCGCTACTATCCTATGCCAGCACCGCTACATTCATACCCCAGCACCCCTACGATCCTACCCCAGGACCACTATGATCCTACCCCAGCACCCCTACGATCCTACCCCAGCACCACTACGATCATACCCCAGCACCACTACGATCATACCCCAGCACCGCTACGATCCTACCCCAGAACCGCTACGATCATACCCCAGCACCCCTACGATCATAGCCCAGCACCGCTACGATCATACCCCAGCACCGCTACGATCCTACAACAGGAACCCTACGATCCTACCCCAGCACCACTACGATCATACCCCAGTACCACTACGATCCTACCCCAGCACCACTATGACCTTTGAAAAAAATTAAAAATACCTTCCTCCATCTTTTCTGAATTTTTGGGTGGTAATCTTGTGCATGATTATTGTTGCTCAGGTAATGTTACTTTGTGGTGGGATGGTGGGATACTATCATTATAAAAATAACCAACTCAAACAAGGCCACAGCCTTGACATCTTGTAGCCCTGAAGAGAGATCATACCCCAGCACCGCTATGATCATACCCCAGCACCACTATGATCATACCCCAGCACCACTACGATCATACCCCAGCACCACTATGACCCTACCCCAGTACCACTACGATCCTACCCCAGCACCACTACGATCATACCCCAGCACCACTACGATCATACCCCAGCACCACTACCATCCTACCCCAGCACCACTACGATCATACCCCAGCACCGCTACTATCATACCCCAGCATCGCTACGATCCTACCCCAGCACCCCTACGATCCTACCCCAGCACCACTACGATCCTACCCCAGCACCACTACGATCATACCCCTGCACCACTACGATCCTACCCCAGTACCACTACGATCCTACCTCAGCACCACTACGATCCTACCCCAGCACCACTATGATCCTACCCCAGTACCACTACGATCCTACCCCAGCACCACTACGATCCTACCCCAGTACCTCTACGGTCCTACCCCAGCACCACTACGATCCTTCTCCAGCATCACTATGATCATACCCCAGCACCACTACGATCCTACCCCAGCACCACTATGATTCTAACCCAGCACCACTACGATCATACCCCAGCACCACTATGATCCTACCCCAGCACCACTACGATCATACCCCAGCACTACTACGATCCTACCCCAGCACCACTACGATCATACCCGAGCACCACTACGATCATACCCCAGCACCACTACGATCCTTCCCCAGCATCACTATGATCCTACCACAGCACCACTACGATCCTACCCCAGCACCACTATGATCATATCCCAGCACCACTACGATCATACCCCAGCACCACTATGACCATTGAAAAAAATAAAAAATACCTTCCTCCATCTTTTCTGAATTTTTGGATGGTGATCTTGTGCATGACTATTGTTGCTCAGGTAATGTTACTTTGTGGTGGGATACTATCATTATAAAAATAACCAACACAAACAAGGCCACAGCCCTGACATCTAGTGGCCCTGAAGAGAGATCATACCCTAGCACCGCTATGATCATACCCCAGCACCACTATGATGATACCCCAGCACCACTACGATCCTACCCCAGCACCACTACGATCCTACCCCAGTAAAACTACGATCCTACCCCAGCACCACTACGATCATACCCCAGCACCACTACGATCCTACCCCAGCACCACTACGATCCTACCCCAGCACCACTACGATCATACCCCAGCACCACTACGATCCTATCCCAGCACCGCTACGATCCTACCCCAGCACCGCTACGATCCTACCCCAGCACCCCTACGATCCTACCCCAGCACCACTACGATCCTACCCCAGCGCCCCTACGATCCTACCCCAGCACCACTACGATCATACCCCAGCACCGCTACCATCCTACCCCAGAACCGCTACGATCATACCCCAGCACCACTACGATCATAGCCCAGCACCGCTACGATCATACCCCAGCACTGCTACGATCATACCCCAGCAACCCTACGATCCTACCCCAGCACCACTACGATCCTACCCCAGCACCACTACGATCCTACCCCAGCACCACTACGATCCTACCCCAGCACCGCTACGATCCTACCCCAGCACCGCTACTATCCTATCCCAGCACCGCTACGATCATACCCCAGCACCCCTACGATCCTACCCCAGGACCACTACGATCCTACCCCAGCACCCCTACGATCTTACCCCAGCACCACTACGATCCTACCCCAGCACCACTACGATCATACCCCAGCTCCGCTACGATCCTACTCCAGAACCGCTACGATCATACCCCAGCACCGCTACGATCATAGCCCAGCACCGCTACGATCATACCCCAGCACCGCTACGATCCTACCCCAGGAACCCTACGATCCTACCCCAGCACCACTACGATCATACCCCAGTACCACTACGATCATACCCCAGCACCACTATGACCATTGAAAAAAATAAAAAATACCTTCCTCCATCTTTTCTGAATTTTTGGGTGGTAATCTTGTGCATGATTATTGTTGCTCAGGTAATGTTACTTTGTGGTGGGATGGTGGGATACTAGCATTATAAAAATAACCAACACAAACAAGGCCACAGCCCTGACATCTAGTAGCCCTGAAGAGAGATCATACCCTAGCACCGCTATGATCATACCCCAGCACCACTATGATGATACCCCAGCACCACTACGATCATACCCCAGCACCACTACGATCCTACCCCAGCACCACTACGATCCTACCCCAGCACCACTACGATCATACCCCAGCACCGCTACGATCCTACCCCAGCACCGCTACGGTAATACCCCAGCACCCCTAAGATCCTATCCCAGGACCACTACGATCCTACCCCAGCACCCCTACGATCCAACCCCAGCACCACTACGATCATACCCCAGCACCACTACGATCCTACCCCAGCACCACTATGATTATACTCGAGCACCACTACGATCTTACCCCAGCACAACTACGATCATACTCGAGCACCACTATGATCATACCCCAGCACCACTACGATCCTACCCCAGCACCACTACGATCCTACCCCAGAACCACTACGATCATACCCCAGCACCACTACCATCATACCCCAGCACCAGTATGATCATACCCCAGCACCACTACGATCATACTCGAGCAACACTACGATCTAACCCCAGTACCACTACGATCATACTCGAGCACCACTACGATCATACTCGAGCACCACTACGATCATACCCCAGCAACAATACGATCCTAGCACAGCACCACTACGATCCTACCCCAGAACCACTACGATCATACCCCAGCACCACTACGATCATACGCCTGCACCACTATGATCCTACCCCAGCACCACTAGGATCCTACCCCACCACCACTACGATCATACCCTAGCACCACTACGATCATACCCCAGCACCACTACGATCCTTCCACAGCATCACTACGATCCTACCTCAGCACCACTACGATCCTACCCCAGCACCACTACGATCCTACCCCAGCACCACTATGATCCTACCCCAGCACCACTACGATTCTACCCCAGCACCACTACGATCAAACCCCAGCACCACTATGATCATACCCCAGTAGCACTACGATCCTACCCCAGTACCAATACGATCCTACCCCAGCACCACTACGATCCTACCCCAGCACCACTACGATCATACCCCAGCACCACTACGATCATACCCCAGCACCACTACGATCCTACCCCAGCAGCACTACGATCCTACCCCAGCACCACTACGTTCCAACCCCAGCACCACTACGATCCTACCCCAGCACCACTACGATCATACCCCAGCACCACTACGATCCAACCCTAGCACCACTACGAACATACCCCAGCACCACTATGATCATACCCCAGCACCACTACGATCCTTCCCCAGCATCACTATGATCATACCCCAGCAACACTACGATCCTACCCCAGCACCACTATGATCATATCCCAGCACCACTACTATCATACCCCAGCACCACTAAGACCATTGAAAAAAAAAAAAAACCTTCCTCCATCTTTTCTGAATTTTTGGGTGGTGATCTTGTGCATGATTATTGTTGCTCAGGTAATGTTACTTTGTGGTGGGATGGTGGGATACTATCATTATAAATATAACCAACACAAACAAGACCACAGCCCTGACATCTCGTAGCCCTGAAGAGAGATCATACCCCAGCACCGCTATGATCCTACCCCAGCACCACTGTGATGATACTCCAGCACCACTACGATCATACCCCAGCACCACTACGATCCTACCCCAGCACCACTACGATCCTACCCTAGTAAAACTACGATCCTACCCCAGCACCACTACGATCATACCCCAGCACCACTACGATCCTACCCCAGCACCACTACGATCCTACCCCAGCACCAGTACGATCATACCCCAGCACCGGTACGATCCTACCCGAGAACCGCTTCGATCATACCCCAGCACCGCTACGATCATAGCCCAGCACCACTACGATCATACCCCAGCACCGCTACGATCATACCCCAGCACCCCTACGATCCTACCCCAGCACCACTACGATCCTACCCCACACCACTATGATCATACCCCAGCACCACTACGATCCCACCCCAGCACCACTACGATCCTACCCCAGCACCACTATGATCATACCCCAGCACCACTACGATCATACCCCAGCACCACTACGATCCTACCCCAGTAAAACTACGATCCTACCCCAGCACCACTACGATCATACCCCAGCACCACTACGATCCTACCCCAGCACCACCACGATCGTACCCCAGCACCGCTACTATCCTATCCCAGCACCGCTACATTCATACCCCAGCACCCCTACGATCCTACCCCAGGACCACTATGATCCTACCCCAGCACCCCTACGATCCTACCCCAGCACCACTACGATCATACCCCAGCACCACTACGATTATACCCCAGCACCGCTACGATCCTACCCCAGAACCGCTACGATCATACCCCAGCACCGCTACGATCATAGCCCAGCACCGCTACGATCATACCCCAGCACCGCTACGATCCTACAACAGGAACCCTACGATCCTACCCCAGCACCACTACGATCATACCCCAGTACCACTACGATCCTACCCCAGCACCACTATGACCTTTGAAAAAAAAAAAAAATACCTTCCTCCATCTTTTCTGAATTTTTGGGTGGTAATCTTGTGCATGATTATTGTTGCTCAGGTAATGTTACTTTGTGGTGGGATGGTGGGATACTATCATTATAAAAATAACCAACTCAAACAAGGCCACAGCCTTGACATCTTGTAGCCCTGAAGAGAGATCATACCCCAGCACCGCTATGATCATACCCCAGCACAACTATGATCATACCCCAGCACCACTACGATCATACCCCAGCACCACTACGACCCTACCCCAGTACCACTACGATCCTACCCCAGCACCACTACGATCATACCCCAGCACCACTACGATCATACCCCAGCACCACTACCATCCTACCCCAGCACCACTACGATCATACCCCAGCACCGCTACGATCATACCCCAGCATCGCTACGATCCTACCCCAGCACCCCTACGATCCTACCCCAGCACCACTACGATCCTACCCCAGCACCACTACGATCCTACCCCTGCACCACTACGATCCTACCCCAGTACCACTACGATCCTACCTCAGCACCACTACGATCCTACCCCAGCACCACTATGATCCTACCCTAGTACCACTACGATCCTACCCCAGCACCACTACGATCCTACCCCAGTACCTCTACGATCCTACCCCAGCACCTCTACGATCCTTCTCCAGCATCACTATGATCATACCCCAGCACCACTACGATCCTACCCCAGCACCACTATGATTCTAACCCAGCACCACTGCGATCATACCCCAGCACCACTATGATCCTACCCCAGCACCACTACGATCATACCCCAGCAGTACTACGATCCTACCCCAGCACCACTACGATCATACCCGAGCACCACTACGATCATACCCCAGCACCACTACGATCCTTCCCCAGCATCACTATGATCCTACCACAGCACCACTACGATCCAACCCCAGCACCACTATGATCATTTCCCAGCACCACTACGATCATACCCCAGCACCACTATGACCATTGAAAAAAATAAAAAATACCTTCCTCCATCTTTTCTGAATTTTTGGGTGGTGATCTTGTGCATGATTATTGTTGCTCAGGTAATGTTACTTTGTGGTGGGATACTATCATTATAAAAATAACCAACACAAACAAGGCCACAGCCCTGACATCTAGTGGCCCTGAAGAGAGATCATACCCTAGCACCGCTATGATCATACCCCAGCACCACTATGATGATACCCCAGCACCACTACGATCATACCCCAGCACCACTACGATCCTACCCCAGTAAAACTACGATCCTACCCCAGCACCACTACGATCATACCCCAGCACCACTACGATCCTACCCCAGCACCACTACGATCCTACGCCAGCACCACTACGATCATACCCCAGCACCACTACAATCCTACCCCAGCACCGCTATGATCCTACCCCAGCACCGCTACGATCATACCCCAGCACCCCTACGATCCTACCCCAGCACCACTACGATCCTACCCCAGCACCCCTACGATCCTACCGCAGCACCACTACGATCATACCCCAGCACCACTACGATCATACCCCAGCACCGCTACCATCCTACCCCAGAACCGCTACGATCATACCCCAGCACCACTACGATCATAGCCCAGCACCGCTACGATCATACCCCAGCACTGCTACGATCATACCCCAGCAACCCTACGATCCTACCCCAGCACCACTACGATCCTACCCCAGCACCACTACGATCATACCCCAGCACCACTACGATCCTACCCCAGCACCGCTACGATCCTACCCCAGCACCGCTACTATCCTATCCCAGCACCGCTACGATCATACCCCAGCACCCCTTCGATCCTACCCCAGGACCACTACGATCCTACCCCAGCACCCCTACGATCCTACCCCAGCACCACTACGATCCTACCCCAGCACCACTACGATCATACCCCAGCTCCGCTACGATCCTACTCCAGAACCGCTACGATCATACCCCAGCACCGCTACGATCATAGCCCAGCACCGCTACGATCCTACCCCAGCACCGCTACGATCCTACCCCAGGAATCCTACGATCCTACCCCAGCACCACTACGATCATACCCCAGTACCACTACGATCATACCCCAGCACCACTATGACCATTGAAAAAAATAAAAAATACAATCCTCCATCTTTTCTGAATTTTTGGGTGGTAATCTTGTGCATGATTATTGTTGCTCAGGTAATGTTACTTTGTGGTGGGATGGTGGGATACTAGCATTATAAAAATAACCAACACAAACAAGGCCACAGCCCTGACATCTAGTAGCCCTGAAGAGAGATCATACCCTAGCACCGCTATGATCATACCCCAGCACCACTATGATGATACCCCAGCACCACTACGATCATACCCCAGCACCACTACGATCCTACCCCAGCACCACTACGATCCTACCCCAGCACCACTACGATCATACCCCAGCACCGCTACGATCCTACCCCAGCACCGCTACGATAATACCCCAGCACCCCTAAGATCCTGTCCCAGGACCACTATGATCCTACCCCAGCACCCCTACGATCCAACCCCAGCACCACTACGATCATACCCCAGCACCACTACGATCCTACCCCAGCACCACTATGATTATACTCGAGCACCACTACGATCTTACCCCAGCACAACTACGATCATACTCGAGCACCACTATGATCATACCCCAGCACCACTACGATCCTACCCCAGCACCACTACGATCCTACCCCAGAACCACTACGATCATACCCCAGCACCACTACCATCATACCCCAGCACCAGTATGATCATACCCCAGCACCACTACGATCATACTCGAGCAACACTACGATCTAACCCCAGTACCACTACGATCATACTCGAGCACCACTACGATCATACTCGAGCACCACTACGATCATACCCCAGCAACAATACGATCCTAGCACAGCACCACTACGATCCTACCCCAGAACCACTACGATCATACCCCAGCACCACTACGATCATACGCCTGCACCACTATGATCCTACCCCAGCACCACTAGGATCCTACCCCACCACCACTACGATCATACCCCAGCACCACTACGATCATACCCCAGCACCACTACGATCCTTCCCCAGCATCACTACGATCCTACCTCAGCACCACTACGATCCTACCCCAGCACCACTATGATCCTACCCCAGTACCACTACGATCCTACCCCAGCACCACTACGATCATACCCCAGGACCACTACGATCCTACCCCTGCACCACTACGATCCTTCCCCAGCATCACTATGATCATACCCCAGCACCACTACGATCATACCCCAGCACCACTATGATCATACCCCAGCACCACTACGATTCTACCCCAGCACCACTGCGATCAAACCCCAGCACCACTATGATCATACCCCAGCAGCACTACGATCATACCCCAGTACCAATACGATCCTACCCCAGCAATACTACGATCCTACCCCAGCACCACTACGATCATACCCCAGCACCACTACGATCATACCCCAGCACCACTACGATCATACCCCAGCACCACTACGATCCTACCCTAGCAGCACTATGATCCTTCCCCAGCACCACTACGATCCTACCCCAGCACCACTACGATCCTACCCCAGCACCACTACGATCATACCCCAGCACCACTACAATCCAACCCTAGCACCACTACGAACATACCCCAGCACCACTACGATCATACCCCAGCACCACTACGATCCTTCCCCAGCATCACTATGATCATACCCCAGCACCACTACGATCCTACCCCAGCACCACTATGATCATATCCCAGCACCACTACTATCATACCCCAGCACCACTAAGACCATTGAAAAAATAAATAAATACCTTCCTCCATCTTTTCTGAATTTTTGGGTGGTGATCTTGTGCATGATTATTGTTGCTCAGGTAATGTTACTTTGTGGTGGGATGGTGGGATGCTATCATTATAAATATAACCAACACAAACAAGGCCACAGCCCTGACATCTCGTAGCCCTGAAGAGAGATCATACCCCAGCACCGCTATGATCATACCCCAGCACCACTGTGATGATACTCCAGCACCACTACGATCATACCCCAGCACCACTACGATCCTACCCCAGCACCACTACGATCCTACCCTAGTAAAACTATGATCCTACCCCAGCACCACTACGATCATACCCCAGCACCACTACGATCCTACCCCAGCACCACTACGATCCTACTCCAGCACCACTACGATCATACCCCAGCACCGGTACGATCCTACCCGAGAACCGCTTCGATCATACCCCAGCACCGCTACGATCATAGCCCAGCACCACTACGATCATACCCCAGCACCGCTACGATCATACCCCAGCACCCCTACGATCCTACCCCAGCAGCACTACGATCCTACCCCACACCACTATGATCATACCCCAGCACCACTACGATCCTTCCCCAGCACCACTACGATCCTACCCCAGCACCACTACGATCATACCCTAGCACCACTACGATCATACCCCAGCACCACTACGATCCTACTCCAGTAAAACTACAATCCTACCCCAGCACCACTACGATCATACCCCAGCACCACTACGATCCTACCTCAGCACCACTACGATCCTACCCCAGCACCACTACGATCCTACCCCAGCACCGCTACTATCCTATACCAGCACCGCTACATTCATACCCCAGCACCCCTATGATCCTACCCCAGGACCACTATGATCCTACCCCAGCACCCCTACGATCCTACCCCAGCACCACTACGATCATACCCCAGCACCACTACGATCATACCCCAGCACCGCAACGATCCTACCCCAGAACCGCTACGATCATACCCCAGCACCGCTACGATCATAGCCCAGCACCGCTACGATCATAGCCCAGCACCGCTACGATCCTACCCCAGGAAAACTACGATCCTACCCCAGCACCACTACGATCATACCCCAGTACCACTACGATCCTACCCCAGCACCACTATGACCATTGAAAAAAATAAAAAATACCTTCCTCCATCTTTTCTGAATTTTTGGGTGGTAATCTTATGCATGATTATTGTTGCTCAGGTAATGTTACTTTGTGGTGGGATGGTGGGATACTATCATTATAAAAATAACCAACTCAAACAAGGCCACAGCCTTGACATCTTGTAGCCCTGAAGAGGGATCATACCCCAGCACCGCTATGATCATACCCCAGCACCACTATGATCATACCCCAGCACCACTACGATCATACCCCAGCACCGCTACGATCCTACCCCAGTACCACTATGATCCTACCCCAGCACCACTACGATCATACCCCAGCACCACTACGATCATACCCCAGAACCACTACCATCCTACCCCAGCACCACTACGATCATTCCCCAGCACCGCTACGATCATACCCCAGCATCGCTACGATCATATCCCAGCACCCTTACGATCCTATCCCAGCACCACTACGATCCTACCACAGCACCACTACGATCATACCCCTGCACCACTACGATCCTACCCCAGTACCACTACGATCCTACCTGAGCACCACTACGATCCTACCCCAGCACCACTATGATCCTACCCCAGTACCACTACGATCCTACCCCAGCACCACTACGATCCTACCCCAGTACCTCTACGATCCTACCCCAGCACCACTACGATCCTTCTCCAGCATCACTATGATCATACCCCAGCACCACTACGATCCTACCCCTGCACCACTATGATCATACCCCAGCACCACTACGATTCTAACCCAGCACCACTACGATCATACCCCAGAACCACTATGATCCTACCCCAGCACCACTACGATCATACCCCAGCACTACTACGATCCTACGCCAGCACCACTACGATCATACCCCAGCACCACTACGATCATACCCCAGCACCACTACGATCCTTCCCCAGCATCACTATGATCCTACCACAGCACCACTACGATCCTACCCCAGCACCACTATGATCATATCCCAGCACCACTACGATCATACCCCATCACCACTATGACCATTGAAAAAAATAAAAAATACCTTCCTCCATTTTTTCAGAATTTTTGGGTGGTGATCTTCTGCATGATTATTGTTGCTCAGGTAATGTTACTTTGTGGTGGGATACTATCATTATAAAAATAAGCAACACAAACAAGGCCACAGCCCTGACATCTAGTAGCCCTGAAGAGAGATCATACCCAAGCACCGCTATGATCATACCCCAGCACCACTATGATGATACCCCAGCACCACTACGATCATAGCCCAGCACCACTACGATCCTACCCCAGTAAAACTACGATCCTAACCCAGCACCACTACGATCCTACCCCAGCACCACTACGATCCTACCCCAGCACCCCTACGATCCTACCCCAGCACCACTACGATCATACCCCAGCACCACTATGATCATACCCCAGCACCGCTACGATCCTACCCCAGAACCGCTACGATCATTCCCCAGCACCGCTACGATCATAGCCCAGCACCGCTACGATCATACCCCAGCACTGCTACGATCATACCCCAGCAACCCTACGATCCTACCCCAGCACCACTACGATCCTACCCCAGCACCACTATGATCATACCCCAGCACCACTACGATCCTACCCCAGCACCACTGCGATCATACTCGAGCACCACTACGATCTTACCCCAGCACAACTACGATCATACTCGAGCACCACTACGATCATACTCGAGCACCACTACGATCCTACCCCAGCACCACTACGATCCTACCCCAGCACCTCTACGATCCTACCCCAGAACCACTACGATCATACCCCAGCACCACTACCATCATACCCCAGCACCACTATGATCATACCCCAGCACAACTACGATCATACTCGAGCAACACTACGATCTAACCCCAGCACCACTATGATCATACTCGAGCACCACTACGATCATACCCCAGCACCACTACGATCATTCCCCAGCACCACTACGATCCTACCCCAGCACCACTACGATCCCTCCCCAGCATCATTACGATCCTACCTCAGCACCACTACGATCCTACCCCAGCACCACTACGATCCTACCACAGTACCACTACGATCCTACCCCAGCAAATCTACGATCATACCCCAGTACCACTACGATCCTACCCCAGCACCACTACGATCCTTCCCTAGCATCACTACGATCATACTCCAGCACCACTACGATCATACCCCAGCACCACTATGATCATACCCCAGCACCACTACGATTCTACCCCAGCACCACTACGATAATACCCCAGCACCACTACGATCATACCCCAGCACCACTACGATCCTACCCCAGCACCACTACGATCATACCCCAGCTCTACTACGATCATACCCCAGCACCACTACGATCATACCCCAGCAGCACTACGATCCTACCCCAGCACCACTACGATCCCACCCCAGCACCACTACGATCCTACCCCAGCACCACTACGATCATACCCCAGCACCACTATGATCCTACCCCAGCACCACTTCGATCATTCCCCAGCACTACTACGATCCTACCCCAGCACCACTACGATCCTTCCCCAGCATCACTACGATCCTACCACAGCACCACTACGATCCTACCCCAGCACCACTATGATCATATCCCAGCACCACTACGATCATACCCCAGCACCACTATGACCATTGAAAAAAATAAAAAATACCTTCCTCCATTTTTTCTGAATTTTTGGGTGGTGATCTTCTGCATGATTATTGTTGCTCAAGTAATGTTACTTTGTGGTGGGATACTATCATTATAAAAATAACCAACACAAACAAGGCCACAGCCCTGACATCTAGTAGCCCTGAAGAGAGATCATACCCAAGCACCGCTATGATCATACCCCAGCACCACTATGATGATACCCCAGCACCACTACGATCATACCCCAGCACCACTACGATCCTACCCCAGTAAAACTACGATCCTAACCCAGCACCACTACGATCATACCCCAGCACCACTACGATCCTACCCCAGCACCACTACGATCCTACCCCAGCACCACTACGATCATACCCCAGCACCACTACGATCCTACCCCAGCACCGCTACGATCCTACCCCAGCACCGCTACGATCATACCCCAGCACCCCTACGATCCTACTGCAGCACCACTACGATCCTACCCCAGCACCCCTACGATTCTGCCCCAGCACCACTACGATCATACCCCAGCACCACTACGATCATACCCCAGAACCGCTACGATCCTACCCCAGAACCGCTACGATCATTCCCCAGCACCGCTACGATCATAGCCCAGCACCGCTATGATCATACCCCAGCACTGCTACGATCATACCCCAGCAACCCTACGATCCTACCCCAGCACCACTACGATTCTACCCCAGCACCACTACGATCGTACCCCAGCACCACTATGATCCTACCCCAGCACCACTGCGATCATACTCGAGCACCACTATGATCTTACCCCAGCACAACTACGATCATACTCGAGCACCACTACGATCATACTCGAGCACCACTACGATCCTACCCCAGCACCACTACGATCCTACCCCAGCACCTCTACGATCCTACCCCAGAACCACTACGATCATACCCCAGCACCACTACCATCATACCCCAGCACCACTACGATCATACCCCAGCACCACTACGATCATCCTCGAGCAACACTACGATCTAACCCCAGCACCACTATGATCATACTCGAGCACCACTACGATCATACCCCAGCAACACTACGATCCAAGCCCAGCACCACTACGATCCTACCCGAGAACCACTACGATCATACCCCAGCACCACTACGATCATTCCCCAGCACCACTACGATCCTACCCCAGCACCACTACGATCCTTCCCCAGCATCATTACGATCCTACCTCAGCACCACTACGATCCTACCCCAGCACCACTACGATCCTACCCCAGTACCACTACGATCCTACCCCAGCAAATCTACGATCATACCCCAGTACCACTACGATCCTACCCCAGCACCACTACGATCCTTCCCTAGCATCACTACGATCATACTCCAGCACCACTACGATCATACCCCGGCACCACTATGATCATACCCCAGCACCACTACGATTCTACCCCAGCACCACTACGATCATACCCCAGCACCACTACGATCATACCCCAGCAGCACTACGATCATACCCCAGTACCACTACGATCCAACCCCAGCACCGCTATGTTCCTACCCCAGCACCACTACGATCCTACCCCAGCACCACTACGATCATACCCCAGCACCACTACGATCATACCCCAGCAGCACTACGATCCTACCCCAGCACCACTACGATCCTACCCCAGCACCACTACGATCCTACCCCAGCACCACTACGATCCTACCCCAGCACCACTACGAACATACCCCAGCACCACTATGATCATACCCCAGCACCACTACGATCCTTCCCCAGCATCACTATGATCCTACCCCAGCACCACTACCATCCTACCCCAGCACCACTACAATCATATCCCAGCACCACTACGATCATACCCCAGCACCACTATGACCATTGAAAAAAATAAAAAATACCTTCCTCCATCTTTTCTGAATTTTTGTGTGGTGATCTTGTGCATGATTATTGTTGCTCAGGAAATGTTACTTTGTGATGGGATGGTGGGATACTATCATTATAAATATAACCAACACAAACAAGGCCACAGCCCTGACATCTAGTAGCCCTGAAGAGAGATCATACCCCAGCACCACTGTGATGATACCCCAGCACCACTACGATCATACCCCAGCACCACTACGATCCTACCCCAGTAAAACTACGATCCTACCCCAGCACCACTATGATCATACCCCAGCACCACTACGATCCTACCCCAGCACCACTACGATCCTACCACAGCACCACTACGATCCTACCCCAGCACCGCTACGATCCTACCCCAGCACCGCTATGATCATACCCCAGCACCCCTACGATCCTACCCCAGCACCACTATGATCATACCCCAGCACCACTACGATCATACCCCAGCACCACTACGATCATACTCGAGCACCACTACGATCATACCCCAGCACCACTACGATCATTCCCCAGCACCACTACGATCTTACCCCAGCACCACTACGATCCTTCCCCAGCATCATTACGATCGTACCTCAGCACCACTACGATCCTACCCCAGCACCACTACGATCCTACCCCAGTACCACTACGATCCTACCCCAGCAAATCTACGATCATACCCCAGTACCACTACGATCCTACCCCAGCACCACTACGATCCTTCCCTAGCATCACTACGATCATACTCCAGCACCACTACGATCATACCCCAGCACCACTATGATCATACCCCAGCACCACTACGATTCTACCCCAGCACCACTACGATCATACCCCAGCACCACTACGATCATACCCCAGCAGCACTACGATCATACCCCAGTACCACTACGATCCAACCCCAGCACCGCTATGTTCCTACCCCAGCACCACTACGATCCTACCCCAGCACCACTACGATCATACCCCAGCACCACTACGATCATACCCCAGCAGCACTACGATCCTACCCCAGCACCACTACGATCCTACCCCAGCACCACTACGATCCTACCCCAGCACCACTACGATCCTACCCCAGCACCACTACGAACATACCCCAGCACCACTATGATCATACCCCAGCACCACTACGATCCTTCCCCAGCATCACTATGATCCTACCCCAGCACCACTACCATCCTACCCCAGCACCACTACAATCATATCCCAGCACCACTACGATCATACCCCAGCACCACTATGACCATTGAAAAAAATAAAAAATACCTTCCTCCATCTTTTCTGAATTTTTGTGTGGTGATCTTGTGCATGATTATTGTTGCTCAGGTAATGTTACTTTGTGGTGGGATGGTGGGATACTATCATTATAAATATAACCAACACAAACAAGGCCACAGCCCTGACATCTAGTAGCCCTGAAGAGAGATCATACCCCAGCACCACTGTGATGATACCCCAGCACCACTACGATCATACCCCAGCACCACTACGATCCTACCCCAGTAAAACTACGATCCTACCCCAGCACCACTATGATCATACCCCAGCACCACTACGATCCTACCCCAGCACCACTACGATCCTACCACAGCACCACTACGATCCTACCCCAGCACCGCTACGATCCTACCCCAGCACCGCTACGATCGTACCCCAGCACCCCTACGATCCTACCCCAGCACCACTATGATCATACCCCAGCACCACTACGATCATACCCCAGCACCACTACGATCATACTCGAGCACCACTATGATCTTACCCCAGCACCACTACGATCATCCTCGAGCACCACTACGATCCTACTGGAGCACCACTATGATCATACCCCAGCACCACTACGATCCTAACCCAGCACCACTACGATCCTACCCCAGAACCACTACGATCATACCCCAGCACCACTACGATCATACTCGAGCAACACTACGATCTAACCCCAGCACCACTAAGATCATATTCGAGCACCACTACGATCATACTCGTGCACCACTACGATCATACCCCAGCAACACTACGATCCTAGCCCAGCACCACTACGATCCTACCCCAGAACCACTACGATCACACCCCAGCACCACTATGATCATACCCCAGCACCACTACGATCATACCCCAGCACCACTGCGATCCTACCCCACCACCACTACGATCCTACTCCTGCACCACTACGATCCTACCCCAGCACCACTACGATCCTTCCCCAGCACCACTACGATCATACCCCAGCACCACTACGATCATACCCCAGCACCACTTAGATCATACCCCAGCACCACTATGATCATACCCCTGCACCACTATGATCATACCCCAGCACCACTACGATCCTACCCAAGCACCACAACGATCCTAAACCAGCACCACTACGATTATACCCCAGCACCACTACGATCCTTCCCCAGCATCACTACGATCCTTCCCCAGTACCACTACGATCCTACCCCAGCACCACTATGATCATACCCCAGCACCACTATGATCCTACCCCAGCACCACTACGATCCTACACCAGCACCACTACGATCTTACCCCAGTACCACTACGATCATACCCTAGCACTACTTTGGTCATATCCCAGCACCACTATGATCATACACCAGCACCACTACGATCCTACCCCAGCACCATTACGATCCTACCCCAGCAAAACTACGATCCTACCCCAGCACCACTACGATCCTACCCCAGCACCACTACGATCCTACCCCAGCACCACTACGATCCTACCCAGCACCACTACGATCCTACCCCAGCACCATTACGATCCTACCCCAGCACCATTACGATCCTACTACAGCAACACTACGATCCTACCCCAGCACCACTACGATCCTACCCCAGCACCACTACGATCCTACCCAGCACCACTACGATCCTACCCCAGCACCACTACGATCCTACCCAAGCACCACTACAATCATACCCCAGTACAACTACGATCATTCCCCACCATCACTACGATCATACCCCAGCACCACTATGATGCTACCCCTGCACCACTACGATCATACCCCAGCACCACTACGATCATACCCCAGCACCACTACGATCATACCCCAGCACCACTACGATCCTACCCCAGCACCATTACGATCATACCCCAGTACCACTACGATCATACCCCAGCACCACTACGATCCTTCCCCAGCATCACTACGATCCTTCCACAGCATCACTACGATCCTACTCCAGCACCACTACGATCCTACCCCATCACCACTATGATCATATCCCAGCACCACTACGATCATACCCCAGCACCACTATGACCATTGAAAAAAATAAAAAATACCTTCCTCTATCTTTTCTGAATTTTTGGGTGGTGATCTTGTGCATGATTATTGTTGCTCAGGTAATGTTACTTTGTGGTGGGATGGTGGGATACTATCATTATAAATATAACCAACACAAACAAGGCCACAGCCCTGACATCTTGTAGCCCTGAGGAGAGATCATACCCTAGCACCGCTATGATCATACCCCAGCACCACTGTGATGAAACCCCAGCACCACTACGATCATACCCCAGCACCACTACGATCCTTCCCCAGTAAAACTACGATCCTACCGCAGCACCACTACGATCCTACCCCAGCACCACTACGATCGTACCACAGCACAACTACGATCCTACCCCAGCACCGCTACGATCCTACCCCAGCACCGCTACGATCCTACCCCAGCACCGCTATGATCCTACCCCAGCACCACTACGATCCTACCCCTGCACCACTACGATCATACCCCAGCACCACTATGATTATACCCCAGCACCACTACGATCATACTCCAGCACCACTACGATCTTACACCAGCACCACTACGATCCTACCCCAGAACCACTACGATCCTACCCCAGCACCACTACGATCATATCCCAGCACCACTACAATCCTACCCCAGCACCACTACGATCCTACCCCAGCACCCCTTTGATCATATCCCAGCACTCCTACGAACCTACCCCAGCACCACTACGATCATACCCCTGCACCACTACGATCCTACCCCAGCACCACTAAGATCATACCCCAGCATCACTACGATCATACCCCAGCACCATTACGATCCTACCCCAGCACCACTACGATCATACCCCAGCACCACTACGATCCTACCCCAGCACCACTACGATCCTACCCCAGCACCACTACGATCCTACCCCAGCACCACTACGATCCTTCCCCACCATCACTACGATCCTACACGAGCACCACTACGATCCTACCCCAGCACCACTACGATCATACCCCAGCACCACTACGATCATACCCCAGCACCACTACGATCATACCCCAGCACCACAACGATCATACCCCAGCACCACTATGATCATACCCCAGCAGCACTACGATCATGCCCCAGTACCTCTACAATCATGCCCCAGCACCACTACGATCCTGCCCCAGCACCACTACGATCATACCCTAGTACCACTACGATCCTTCTCCAGCATCACTACGATCATACCCCAGCACCACTACGATCCAACCCCAGCACCACTATGATCATATCCCAGCACCACTACGATCATACCCCAGCACCACTACGATCCTACCCCAGCACCTCTACGATCATACCCCAGCACCACTATGATCCTACCCCAGCACCAATATGATCATATCCCAGCACCTCTACGATCATACCCCAGCACCACTATGACCATTGAAAAAAATAAAAAATACCTTCCTCCATCTTTTCTGAATTTTTGGGTGGTGATCTTGTGCATGATTATTGTTGCTCAGGTAATGTTACTTTGTGGTGGGATGGTGGGATACTATCATTATAAAAATAACCAACACAAACAAGGCCACAGCCTTGACATCTAGTAGCCCTGAAGAGAGATCATACCCCAGCACCGCTATGATCATAGCCCAGCACCACTATGATCATACCCCAGCACCACTACGATGATACCCCAGCACCGCTACGATCCTACCCCAGCACCGCTACGATAATACCCCAGCACCCCTACGATCCTACCCCAGCACCACTACGATCCTACCCCAGCACCACTACGATAATACCCCAGCACCACTACGATCCTACCCCAGTACCACTACGATCCTACCCCAGCACCACTACGATCATACCCCAGCACCACTACGATCCTACCCCAGCACCACTACGATCCTACCCCAGCACCACTACGATCATACCCCAGCACCGCTACGATCCTACCCCAGTACCGCTACGATCCTACCCCAGCACCCCTACGATCCTACCCCAGCACCCCTACGATCCTACCCCAGCACCACTACGATCCTACCCCAGCACCACAACGATCTTACCCCAGCACCACTACGATCCTACCCCTGCACCACTACGATCCTACCCCAGCACCACTACGATCCTTCCCCAGCATCACTACAATCATACCACAGCACCACTACGATCATACCCCAGCACCACTACGATCATACCCCAGCACCACTACGATCATACCCCAGCACCACTACAGTACTTCCCCAGCACCACCATGATCCTTCCCCAGCACCACTACGATCCTATCCCAGCACCACTATGATCCTATCCCAGCACCACTATGATCCTTCCCCAGCACCACTACGATCTTACCCCAGCACCACTAGGAACATACCCCAGCACCACTACGATCATACCCCAGCACCGCTACGATCATACCCCAGCACCGCTACGATCCTACCCCAGCACC
Organism: Taudactylus pleione; assembly: GCA_031769625.1. Taxonomy (NCBI): domain Eukaryota; kingdom Metazoa; phylum Chordata; class Amphibia; order Anura; family Myobatrachidae; genus Taudactylus; species Taudactylus pleione. The sequence goes on from JAUIMM010000421.1 coordinate 2,062,409, forward strand.
GCTACGATCCTACCCCAGCACCCCTACGATCCTACCCCAGCACCCCTACGATCCTACCCCAGCACCACTACAATCCTACCCCAGCACCACAACGATCTTACCCCAGCACCACTACGATCCTTCCCCAGCACCATTACGATCCTACCCCAGCAACACTACGATCCTACCCCAGCACCACTACGATCCTACCCCAGCACCACTACGATCCTACCCCAGCACGACTACGATCCTACCCAGCACCACTACGATCCTACCCCAGCACCATTACGATCCTACCCCAGCACCATTACGATCCTACCCCAGCAACACTACGATCCTACCCCAGCACCAATACGATCCTACCCCAGCACCACTACGATCCTACCCAGCACCACTACGATCCTACCCCAGCACCACTACGATCCTACCCCAGCACCACTAAAATCATACCCCAGTACAACTACGATCATTCCCCACCATCACTACGATCATACCCCAGCACCACTATGATGCTACCCCTGCACCACTACGATCATACCCCAGCACCACTACGATCATACCCCAGCACCACTACGATCATACCCCAGCACCACTACGATCCTACCCCAGCACCATTACGATCATACCCCAGTACCACTACGATCATACCCCAGCACCACTACGATCCTTCCCCAGCATCACTACGATCCTTCCCCAGCATCACTACGATCCTACTCCAGCACCACTACGATCCTACCCCATCACCACTATGATCATATCCCAGCACCACTACGATCATACCCCAGCACCACTATGACCATTGAAAAAAATAAAAAATACCTTCCTCTATCTTTTCTGAATTTTTGGGTGGTGATCTTGTGCATGATTATTGTTGCTCAGGTAATGTTACTTTGTGGTGGGATGGTGGGATACTATCATTATAAATATAACCAACACAAACAAGGCCACAGCCCTGACATCTTGTAGCCCTGAAGAGAGATCATACCCCAGCACCGCTATGATCATACCCCAGCACCACTGTGATGAAACCCCAGCACCACTACGATCATACCCCAGCACCACTACGATCCTTCCCCAGTAAAACTACGATCCTACCCCAGCACCACTACGATCCTACCCCAGCACCACTACGATCGTACCACAGCACAACTACGATCCTACCCCAGCACCGCTACGATCCTACCCCAGCACCACTACGATCCTACCCCAGCACCGCTACGATCCTACCCCAGCACCGATACGATCCTACCCCTGCACCACTACGATCATACCCCAGCACCACTATGATTATACCCCAGCACCACTACGATCATACTCCAGCATCACTACGATCTTACACCAGCACCACTACGATCATACCCCAGAACCACTACGATCCTACCCCAGCACCACTACGATCATATCCCAGCACCACTACAATCCTACCCCAGCACCACTACGATCCTACCCCAGCACCCCTTTGATCATATCCCAGCACTCCTACGAACCTACCCCAGCACCACTACGATCATACCCCAGCACCACTACGATCCTACCCCAGCACCACTAAGATCATACCCCAGCATCACTACGATCATACCCCAGCACCATTACGATCCTACCCCAGCACCACTACGATCATACCCCAGCACCACTACGATCCTACCCCAGCACCACTACGATCCTACCCCAGCACCACTACGATCCTTCCCCACCATCTCTACGATCCTACACGAGCACCACTACGATCCTACCCCAGCACCACTACGATCATACCCCAGCACCACTACGATCATACCCCAGCACCACTACGATCATACCCCAGCACCACAACGATCATACCCCAGCACCACTATGATCATACCCCAGCAGCACGACGATCATGCCCCAGTACCTCTACAATCATGCCCCAGCACCACTACGATCCTGCCCCAGCACCACTACGATCATACCCCAGCACCACTACGATCCTACCCCAGCACCACTATGATCATATCCCAGCACCACTATGATCATACCCCAGCACCACTACGATCCTACCCCAGCACCTCTACGATCATACCCCAGCACCACTATGATCCTACCCCAGCACCAATATGATCATATCCCAGCACCTCTACGATCATACCCCAGCACCACTATGACCATTGAAAAAAATAAAAAATACCTTCCTCCATCTTTTCTGAATTTTTGGGTGGTGATCTTGTGCATGATTATTGTTGCTCAGGTAATGTTACTTTGTGGTGGGATGGTGGGATACTATCATTATAAAAATAACCAACACAAACAAGGCCACAGCCTTGACATCTAGTAGCCCTGAAGAGAGATCATACCCCAGCACCGCTATTATCATAGCCCAGCACCACTATGATCATACCCCAGCACCACTACGATGATACCCCAGCACCGCTACGATCCTACCCCAGCACCGCTACGATAATACCCCAGCACCCCTACGATCCTACCCCAGCACCACTACGATCCTACCCCAGCACCACTACGATAATACCCCAGCACCACTACGATCCTACCCCAGTACCACTACGATCCTACACCAGCACCACTACGATCATACCCTAGCACCACTACGATCCTACCCCAGCACCACTACGATCCTACCCCAGCACCACTACGATCATACCCCAGCACCGCTACGATCCTACCCCAGCACCACAACGATCTTACCCCAGCACCACTACAATCCTACCCCTGCACCACTACGATCCTACCCCAGCACCACTACGATCCTTCCCCAGCATCACTACAATTATACCACAGCACCACTACGATCATACCCCAGCACCACTACGATCATACCCCAGCACCACTACGATCATACCCCAGCACCACTACGATCCTTCCCCAGCACCACCATGATCCTTCCCCAGCACCACTACGATCCTATCCCAGCACCACTACGATCCTATCCCAGCACCACTATGATCCTTCCCCAGCACCACTACGATCTTACCCCAGCACCACTAGGAACATACCCCAGCACCACTACGATCATACCCCAGCACCGCTATGATCCTACCCCAGCACCGCTACGATCCTACCCCAGCACCGCTACGATTCTACCCCAGCACCCCTACGATCCTACCCCAGCACCCCTACGATCCTACCCCAGCACCACTACAATCCTACCCCAGCACCACAACGATCTTACCCCAGCACCACTACGATCCTACCCCTGCACCACTACGATCCTACCACAGCACCACTACGATCCTTCCCCAGCATCACTACAATCATACCACAGCACCACTACGATCATACCCCAGCACCACTACGATCATACCCCAGCACCACTACGATCATACCCCAGCACCACTACGATCCTTCCCCAGCACCACCATGATCCTTCCCCAACACCACTACGATCCTATCCCAGCACCACTACGATCCTATCCCAGCACCACTATGATCCTTCCCCAGCACCACTACGATCTTACCCCAGCACCACTAGGAACATACCCCAGCACCACTACGATCCTACCCCAGCACCACTACGATCCTACCCCAGCACCACTACGATCCTACCCCAGCATCACTATGGTCATACTTCAGCACCACTACGATCCAACCCCAGCACTACTATGATCATATCCCAGCACCACTACGATCATACCCCAGCACCACTATGACCATTGAAAAAAATAAAAAAAACCCTTTCTCCATCTTTTCTGAATTTTTGAGTGGTGATCTTGTGCATGATTATTGTTGCTCAGGTAATGTTACTTTGTGGTGGGATGGTGGGATACTATCATTATAAAAATAACCTACACAAACAAGGCCACAACCCTGACATCTAGTAGCCCTGAAGAGAGATCATACCCCAGCACCAATACGATCCTACCCCAGCACCCCTACGATCCTACCCCAGCACCACTACGGTCCTACCCCAGCACCGCTACGGTCCTACCCCAGAACCGCTACGATCCTACCCCAGCACCGCTACGATCCTACCCCAGCACCACTACGATCCTACCCCAGCACCACTACGATCCTGCCCCAGCACCACAACGATCCTACCCCAGCACCACTACGATCCTACCCGAGCACCACTACGATCCTACCCCAGCACCACTACGATCCTACCCCAGCACCACTACGATCATACCCCAGCACCACTACGATCCTACCCCAGCACCACTACGATCCTACCCCAGCACCACTACGATCATACCCCAGCACCGCTACGATCCTACCCCAGCACCGCTACGATAATACCCCAGCACCCCTAAGATCCTATCCCAGGACCACTACGATCCTACCCCAGCACCCCTACGATCCAACCCCAGCTCCACTACGATCATACCCCAGCACCACTATGATTATACCCCAGCACCACTACGATCATACTCCAGCACCACTACGATCTTACACCAGCACCACTACGATCCTACCCCAGAACCACTACGATCCTACCCCAGCACCACTACGATCATATCCCAGCACCACTACAATCCTACCCCAGCACCACTACGATCCTACCCCAGCACTCCTTTGATCATATCCCAGCACTCCTACGAACCTACCCCAGCACCACTACGATCATACCCCAGCACCACTACGATCCTACCCCAGCACCACTAAGATCATACCCCAGCATCACTACGATCATACCCCAGCACCATTACGATCCTACCCCAGCACCACTACGATCCTACCCCAGCACCACTGCAATCCTACCCCAGCACCACTACGATCCTTCCCCACCATCACTACGATCCTACACGAGCACCACTACGATCCTACCCCAGCACCACTACGATCATACCCCAGCACCACTACGATCATACCCCAGCACCACTACGATCATACCCCAGCACCACAACGATCATACCCCAGCACCACTATGATCATACCCCAGCAGCACTACGATCATGCCCCAGTACCTCTACAATCATGCCCCAGCACCACTACGATCCTGCCCCAGCACCACTACGATCATACCCTAGTACCACTACGATCCTTCTCCAGCATCACTACGATCATACCCCAGCACCACTACGATCCTACCCCAGCACCACTATGATCATATCCCAGCACCACTATGATCATACCCCAGCACCACTACGATCCTACCCCAGCACCTCTACGATCCTACCCCAGCACCACTACGATCCTACCCCAGCACCACTACGATCATACCCCAGCACCACTACGATCCAACCCTAGCACCACTACGAACATACCCCAGCACCACTACGATCATACCCCAGCACCACTACGATCCTTCCCCAGCATCACTATGATCATACCCCAGCACCACTACGATCCTACCCCAGCACCACTAAGATCATATCCCAGCACCACTACTATCATACCCCAGCACCACTAAGACCATTGAAAAAAAAAAAAAAAATACCTTCCTCCATCTTTTCTGAATTTTTGGGTGGTGATCTTGTGCATGATTATTGTTGCTCAGGTAATGTTACTTTGTGGTGGGATGGTGGGATGCTATCATTATAAATATAACCAACACAAACAAGGCCACAGCCCTGACATCTCGTAGCCCTGAAGAGAGATCATACCCCAGCACCGCTATGATCATACCCCAGCACCACTGTGATGATACTCCAGCACCACTACGATCATACCCCAGCACCACTACGATCCTACCCCAGCACCACTACGATCCTACCCTAGTAAAACTACGATCCTACCCCAGCACCACTACGATCATACCCCAGCACCACTACGATCCTACCCCAGCACCACTACGATCCTACCCCAGCACCACTACGATCATACCCCAGCACCGGTACGATCCTACCCGAGAACCGCTTCGATCATACCCCAGCACCGCTACGATCATAGCCCAGCACCACTACGATCATACCCCAGCACCGCTACGATCATACCCCAGCACCCCTACGATCCTACCCCAGCACCACTACGATCCTACCCCACACCACTATGATCATACCCCAGCACCACTACGATCCTTCCCCAGCACCACTACGATCCTACCCCAGCACCACTACGATCATACCCCAGCACCACTACGATCATACCCCAGCACCACTACGATCCTACCCCAGTAAAACTACAATCCTACCCCAGCACCACTACGATCATACCCCAGCACCACTACGATCCTACCTCAGCACCACTACGATCCTACCCCAGCACCACTACGATCCTACCCCAGCACCGCTACTATCCTATCCCAGCACCGCTTCATTCATACCCCAGCACCCCTACGATCCTACCCCAGGACCACTATGATCCTACCCCAGCACCCCTACGATCCTACCCCAGCACCACTACGATCATACCCCAGCACCACTACGATCATACCCCAGCACCGCTACGATCCTACCCCAGAACCGCTACGATCATACCCCAGCACCGCTACGATCATAGCCCAGCACCGCTACGATCCTACCCCAGCACCGCTACGATCCTACCCCAGGAACCCGACGATCCTACCCCAGCACCACTACGATCATACCCCAGTACCACTACGATCCTACCCCAGCACCACTATGACCATTGAAAAAAATAAAAAATACCTTCCTCCATCTTTTCTGAATTTTTGGGTGGTAATCTTGTGCATGATTATTGTTGCTCAGGTAATGTTACTTTGTGGTGGGATGGTGGGATACTATCATTATAAAAATAACCAACTCAAACAAGGCCACAGCCTTGACATCTTGTAGCCCTGAAGAGAGATCATACCCCAGCACCGCTATGATCATACCCCAGCACCACTATGATCATACCCCAGCACCACTACGATCATACCCCAGCACCACTACGATCCTACCCCAGTACCACTACGATCCTACCCCAGCACCACTACGATCATACCCCAGCACCACTACGATCATACCCCAGCACCACTACCATCCTACCCCAGCACCGCTATGATCATACCCCAGCACCACTGTGATGATACTCCAGCACCACTACGATCATACCCCAGCACCACTACGATCCTACCCCAGCACCACTACGATCCTACCCTAGTAAAACTACGATCCTACCCCAGCACCACTACGATCATACCCCAGCACCACTACGATCCTACCCCAGCACCACTACGATCCTACCCCAGCACCACTACGATCATACCCCAGCACCGGTACGATCCTACCCGAGAACCGCTTCGATCATACCCCAGCACCGCTACGATCATAGCCCAGCACCACTACGATCATACCCCAGCACCGCTACGATCATACCCCAGCACCCCTACGATCCTACCCCAGCACCACTACGATCCTACCCCACACCACTATGATCATACCCCAGCACCACTACGATCCTTCCCCAGCACCACTACGATCCTACCCCAGCACCACTACGATCATACCCCAGCACCACTACGATCATACCCCAGCACCACTACGATCCTACCCCAGTAAAACTACAATCCTACCCCAGCACCACTACGATCATACCCCAGCACCACTACGATCCTACCTCAGCACCACTACGATCCTACCCCAGCACCACTACGATCCTACCCCAGCACCGCTACTATCCTATCCCAGCACCGCTACTTTCATACCCCAGCACCCCTACGATCCTACCCCAGGACCACTATGATCCTACCCCAGCACCCCTACGATCCTACCCCAGCACCACTACGATCATACCCCAGCACCACTACGATCATACCCCAGCACCGCTACGATCCTACCCCAGAACCGCTACGATCATACCCCAGCACCGCTACGATCATAGCCCAGCACCGCTACGATCCTACCCCAGCACCGCTACGATCCTACCCCAGGAACCCTACGATCCTACCCCAGCACCACTACGATCATACCCCAGTACCACTACGATCCTACCCCAGCACCACTATGACCATTGAAAAAAATAAAAAATACCTTCCTCCATCTTTTCTGAATTTTTGGGTGGTAATCTTGTGCATGATTATTGTTGCTCAGGTAATGTTACTTTGTGGTGGGATGGTGGGATACTATCATTATAAAAATAACCAACTCAAACAAGGCCACAGCCTTGACATCTTGTAGCCCTGAAGAGAGATCATACCCCAGCACCGCTATGATCATACCCCAGCACCACTATGATCATACCCCAGCACCACTACGATCATACCCCAGCACCACTACGATCCTACCCCAGTACCACTACGATCCTACCCCAGCACCACTACGATCATACCCCAGCACCACTACGATCATACCCCAGCACCACTACCATCCTACCCCAGCACCACTACGATCATACCCCAGCACCGCTACGATCATATCCCAGCACCCTTACGATCCTACCCCAGCACCACTACGATCCTACCACAGCACCACTACGATCATACCCCAGCACCACTACGATCCTACCCCAGTACCACTACGATCCTACCTCAGCACCACTACGATCCTACCCCAGCACCACTATGATCCTACCCCAGTACCACTATGATCCTACCCCAGCACCACTACGATCCTACCCCAGTACCTCTACGATCCTACCCCAGCACCACTACGATATTCTCCAGCATCACTATGATCTTACCCCAGCACCACTACGATCCTACCCCTGCACCACTATGATCATACCCCAGCACCACTACGATTCTAACCCAGCACCACTACGATCATACCCCAGAACCACTATGATCCTACCCCAGCACCACTACGATCATACCCCAGCACTACTACGATCCTACGCCAGCACCACTACGATCATACCCCAGCACCACTACGATCATACCCCAGCACCACTACGATCCTTCCCCAGCATCACTATGATCCTACCACAGCACCACCATGATCCTACCCCAGCACCACTATGATCCTACCCCAGCACCACTACAATCATACCCCAGCACCACTACGATCATACCCCAGCACCGCTATGATCCTACCCCAGAACCGCTACGATCATTCCCCAACACCGCTACGATCATAGCCCAGCACCGCTACGATCATACCCCAGCACTGCTACGATCATACCCCAGCAACCCTACGATCCTACCCCAGCACCACTACGATCCTACCCCAGCACCACTACGATCATACCCCAGCACCACTACGATCCTACCCCAGCACCACTGCGATCATACTTGAGCACCACTACGATCCTACCCAAGCACAACTACGATCATACTCGAGCACCACTACGATCATACTCGAGCACCACTACGATCCTACCCCAGCACCACTACGATCCTACCCCAGCACCTCTACGATCCTACCGCAGAACCACTACGATCATACCCCAGCACCACTACCATCATACCCCAGCACCACTACGATCATACCCCAGCACCACTACGATCATACTCGAGCAACACTACGATCTAACCCCAGCACCACTATGATCATACTCGAGCACCACTACGATCATACCCCAGCAACACTACGATCCAAGCCCAGCACCACTACGATCCTACCCGAGAACCACTACGATCATACCCCAGCACCACTACGATCATTCCCCAGCACCACTACGATCCTACCCCAGCACCACTACGATCCTTCCCCAGCATCATTACGATCCTACCTCAGCACCACTACGATCCTACCCCAGCACCACTACGATCCTACCCCAGTACCACTACGATCCTACCTCAGCAAATCTACGATCATACCCCAGTACCACTACGATCCTACCCCAGCACCACTACGATCCTTCCCTAGCATCACTACGATCATACTCCAGCACCACTACGATCATACCCCAGCACCACTATGATCATACCCCAGCACCACTACGATTCTACCCCAGCACCACTACGATCATACCCCAGCACCACTACGATCATACCCCAGCAGCACTATGATCATACCCCAGTACCACTACGATCCAACCCCAGCACCACTACGATCCTACCCCAGCACCACTACGATCATACCCCAGCTCTACTACGATCATACCCCAGCACCACTACGATCATACCCCAGCAGCACTACGATCCTACCCCAGCACCACTACGATCCCACCCCAGCACCACTACGATCCTACCCCAGCACCACTACGATCATACCCCAGCACCACTATGATCCTACCCCAGCACCACTACGATCATACCCCAGCACTACTACGATCCTACCCCAGCACCACTACGATCATACCCCAGCACCACTACGATCATACCGCAGCACCACTACGATCCTTCCCCAGCATCACTACGATCCTACCACAGCACCACTACGATCCTACCCCAGCACCACTATGATCATATCCCAGCACCACTACTATCATACCCCAGCACCACTATGACCATTGAAAAAAATAAAAAATACCTTCCTCCATTTTTTCTGAATTTTTGGGTGGTGATCTTCTGCATGATTATTGTTGCTCAGGTAATGTTACTTTGTGGTGGGATACTATCATTATAAAAATAACCAACACAAACAAGGCCACAGCCCTGACATCTAGAAGCCCTGAAGAGAGATCATACCCAAGCACCGCTATGATCATACCCCAGCACCACTATGATGATTCCCCAGCACCACTACGATCATACCCCAGCACCACTACGATCCTAACCCAGTAAAACTATGATCCTAACCCAGCACAACTACGATCATACCCCAGCACCACTACGATCCTACCCCAGCACCACTACGATCCTACCCCAGCACCACTACGATCATAACCCAGCACCACTACGATCCTACCCCAGCACCGCTACAATCCTACCCCAGCACCGCTACGATCATACACCAGCACCCCTACGATCCTACTCCAGCACCACTACGATCCTACCCCAGCACCCCTACGATCCTACCCCAGCACCACTATGATTATACCCCAGCACCACTACGATCATACCCCAGCACCGCTACGATCCTACCCCAGAACCGCTATGATCATTCCCCAGCACCGCTACGATCATAGCCCAGCACCGCTACGATCATACCCCAGCACTGCTACGATCATACCCCAGCAACCCTACGATCCTACCCCAGCACCACTACGATCCTACCCCAGCACCACTACGATCGTACCCCAGCACCACTACGATCCTACCCCAGCACCACTGCGATCATACTCGAGCTCCACTACGATCTTACCCCAGCACAACTACGATCATACTCGAGCACCACTACGTTCATACTCGAGCACCACTACGATCCTACCCCAGCACCTCTACGATCCTACCCCAGAACCACTACGATCATACCCCAGCACCACTACCATCATACCCCAGCACCACTACGATCATACCCCAGCACCACTACGATCATACTCGAGCAACACTACGATCTAACCCCAGCACCACTATGATCATACTCGAGCACCACTACGATCATACCCCAGCAACACTACGATCCAAGCCCAGCACCACTACGATCCTACCCGAGAACCACTACGATCATACCCCAGCACCACTACGATCATTCCCCAGCACCACTACGATCCTACCCCAGCACCACTACGATCCTTCCCCAGCATCATTACGTTCCTACCTCAGCACCACTACGATCCTACCCCAGCACCACTACGATCCTACCCCAGTACCACTACGATCCTACCCCAGCAAATCTATGATCCTACCCCAGTACCACTACGATCCTACCCCAGCACCACTACGATCCTTCCCTAGCATCACTACGATCATACTCCAGCACCACTACGATCATACCCCAGCACCACTATGATCAGACCCCAGCACCACTACGATTCTACCCCAGCACCACTACGATCATACCCCAGCACCACTACGATCATACCCCAGCAGCACTACGATCATACCCCAGTACCACTACGATCCAACCCCAGCACCACTACGATCCTACCCCAGCACCACTACGATCATACCCCAGCTCCACTAGGATCATACCCCAGCACCACTACGATCATACCCCAGCAGCACTACGATCCTACCCCAGCACCACTACGATCCCACCCCAGCACCACTACGTTCCTACCCCAGCACCACTACGATCATACCCCAGCACCACTACGATCCTACCCTAGCACCACTACGAACATACCCCAGCACCACTATGATCATACCCCAGCACCACTACGATCCTTCCCCAGCATCACTATGATCATACCCCAGCACCACTACGATCCTACCCCAGCACCACTACAATCATATCCCAGCACCACTACGATCATACCCCAGCACCACTATGACCATTGAAAAAAATAAAAAATACCTTCCTCCATCTTTTCTGAATTTTTGTGTGGTGATCTTGTGCATGATTATTGTTGCTCAGGTAATGTTACTTTGTGGTGGGATGGTGGGATACTATCATTATAAATATAACCAACACAAACAAGGCCACAGCCCTGACATCTAGTAGCCCTGAAGAGAGATCATACCCCAGCACCACTGTGATGATACCCCAGCACCACTATGATGATTCCCCAGCACCACTACGATCATACCCCAGCACCACTACGATCCTAACCCAGTAAAACTATGATCCTAACCCAGCACAACTACGATCATACCCCAGCACCACTACGATCCTACCCCAGCACCACTACGATCCTACCCCAGCACCACTACGATCATAACCCAGCACCACTACGATCCTACCCCAGCACCGCTACAATCCTACCCCAGCACCGCTACGATCATACACCAGCACCCCTACGATCCTACTCCAGCACCACTACGATCCTACCCCAGCACCCCTACGATCCTACCCCAGCACCACTATGATTATACCCCAGCACCACTACGATCATACCCCAGCACCGCTACGATCCTACCCCAGAACCGCTATGATCATTCCCCAGCACCGCTACGATCATAGCCCAGCACCGCTATGACCATTGAAAAAAATAAAAAATACCTTCCTCCATTTTTTCTGAATTTTTGGGTGGTGATCTTCTGCATGATTATTGTTGCTCAGGTAATGTTACTTTGTGGTGGGATACTATCATTATAAAAATAACCAACACAAACAAGGCCACAGCCCTGACATCTAGAAGCCCTGAAGAGAGATCATACCCAAGCACCGCTATGATCATACCCCAGCACCACTATGATGATTCCCCAGCACCACTACGATCATACCCCAGCACCACTACGATCCTAACCCAGTAAAACTATGATCCTAACCCAGCACAACTACGATCATACCCCAGCACCACTACGATCCTACCCCAGCACCACTACGATCCTACCCCAGCACCACTACGATCATAACCCAGCACCACTACGATCCTACCCCAGCACCGCTACAATCCTACCCCAGCACCGCTACGATCATACACCAGCACCCCTACGATCCTACTCCAGCACCACTACGATCCTACCCCAGCACCCCTACGATCCTACCCCAGCACCACTATGATTATACCCCAGCACCACTACGATCATACCCCAGCACCGCTACGATCCTACCCCAGAACCGCTATGATCATTCCCCAGCACCGCTACGATCATAGCCCAGCACCGCTACGATCATACCCCAGCACTGCTACGATCATACCCCAGCAACCCTACGATCCTACCCCAGCACCACTACGATCCTACCCCAGCACCACTACGATCGTACCCCAGCACCACTACGATCCTACCCCAGCACCACTGCGATCATACTCGAGCTCCACTACGATCTTACCCCAGCACAACTACGATCATACTCGAGCACCACTACGTTCATACTCGAGCACCACTACGATCCTACCCCAGCACCTCTACGATCCTACCCCAGAACCACTACGATCATACCCCAGCACCACTACCATCATACCCCAGCACCACTACGATCATACCCCAGCACCACTACGATCATACTCGAGCAACACTACGATCTAACCCCAGCACCACTATGATCATACTCGAGCACCACTACGATCATACCCCAGCAACACTACGATCCAAGCCCAGCACCACTACGATCCTACCCGAGAACCACTACGATCATACCCCAGCACCACTACGATCATTCCCCAGCACCACTACGATCCTACCCCAGCACCACTACGATCCTTCCCCAGCATCATTACGTTCCTACCTCAGCACCACTACGATCCTACCCCAGCACCACTACGATCCTACCCCAGTACCACTACGATCCTACCCCAGCAAATCTATGATCCTACCCCAGTACCACTACGATCCTACCCCAGCACCACTACGATCCTTCCCTAGCATCACTACGATCATACTCCAGCACCACTACGATCATACCCCAGCACCACTATGATCAGACCCCAGCACCACTACGATTCTACCCCAGCACCACTACGATCATACCCCAGCACCACTACGATCATACCCCAGCAGCACTACGATCATACCCCAGTACCACTACGATCCAACCCCAGCACCACTACGATCCTACCCCAGCACCACTACGATCATACCCCAGCTCCACTAGGATCATACCCCAGCACCACTACGATCATACCCCAGCAGCACTACGATCCTACCCCAGCACCACTACGATCCCACCCCAGCACCACTACGTTCCTACCCCAGCACCACTACGATCATACCCCAGCACCACTACGATCCTACCCTAGCACCACTACGAACATACCCCAGCACCACTATGATCATACCCCAGCACCACTACGATCCTTCCCCAGCATCACTATGATCATACCCCAGCACCACTACGATCCTACCCCAGCACCACTACAATCATATCCCAGCACCACTACGATCATACCCCAGCACCACTATGACCATTGAAAAAAATAAAAAATACCTTCCTCCATCTTTTCTGAATTTTTGTGTGGTGATCTTGTGCATGATTATTGTTGCTCAGGTAATGTTACTTTGTGGTGGGATGGTGGGATACTATCATTATAAATATAACCAACACAAACAAGGCCACAGCCCTGACATCTAGTAGCCCTGAAGAGAGATCATACCCCAGCACCACTGTGATGATACCCCAGCACCACTACGATCATACCCCAGCACCACTACGATCCTACCCCAGTAAAACTACGATCCTACCCCAGCACCACTATGATCATACCCCAGCACCACTACGATCCTACCCCAGCACCACTACGATCCTACCACAGCACCACTACGATCCTACCCCAGTACCGCTACGATCATACCCCAGCACCCCTACGATCCTACCCCAGCACCACTATGATCATACCCCAGCACCACTACGATCATACCCCAGCACCACTACGATCATACTCGAGCACCACTATGATCTTACCCCAGCACCACTACGATCATCCTCGAGCACCACTACGATCCTACTCGAGCACCACTATGATCATACCCCAGCACCACTACGATCCTAACCCAGCACCACTACGATCCTACCCCAGAACCACTACGATCATACCCCAGCACCACTACGATCATACCCCAGCACCACTACGATCATACCCCAGCACCACTACGATCATACTCGAGCAACACTACGATCTAACCCCAGCACCACTAAGATCATACTCGAGCACCACTACGATCATACTCGTGCACCACTACGATCATACCCCAGCAACACTACGATCCTAGCCCAGCACCACTACGATCCTACCCCAGAACCACTACGATCACACCCCAGCACCACTACGATCATACCCCACCACCACTACGATCCTACCCCTGCACCACTACGATCCTACCCCAGCACCACTACGATCCTTCCCCAGCACCTCTACGATCATACCCCAGCACCACTACGATCATACCCCAGCACCACTTAGATCATACCCCAGCACCACTAAGATCATACCCCTGCACCACTATGATCCTACCCCAGCACGACTACGATCCTACCCAAGCACCACAACGATCCTAAACCAGCACCACTATGATCATACCCCAGCACCACTACGATCCTTCCCCAGCATCACTACGATCCTTCCCCAGCACCACTACGATCCTACCCCAGCACCACTATGATCATACCCCAGCACCACTATGATCCTACCCCAGCACCACTACGATCCTACCCCAGCACCACTACGATCATACCCCAGTACCACTACGATCATACCCTAGCACTACTTTGGTCATATCCCAGCACCACTATGATCATACACCAGCACCACTATGATCCTACCCCAGCACCATTACGATCCTACCCCAGCACCACTACGATCCTACCCCAGCACCACTACGATCCTACCCCAGCACCACTACGATCCTACCCAGCACCACTACGATCCTACCCCAGGACCACTACGATCCTACCCCAGCACCACTACAATCATACCCCAGTACAACTACGATCATTCCCCACCATCACTACGATCATACCCCAGCACCACTATGATGCTACCCCTGCACCACTAGGATCATACCCCAGCACCACTACGATCATACCCCAGCACCACTACGATCATACCCCAGCACCACTACGATCCTACCCCAGCACCATTACGATCATACCCCAGTACCACTACGATCATACCCCAGCACCACTACGATCCTTCCCCAGCATCACTACGATCCTTCTCCAGCATCACTATGATCCTACTCCAGCACCACTACGATCCTACCCCATCACCACTATGATCATATCCCAGCACCACTACGATCATACCCCAGCACCACTATGACCATTGAAAAAAATAAAAAATACCTTCCTCCATCTTTTCTGAATTTTTGGGTGGTGATCTTGTGCATGATTATTGTTGCTCAGGTAATGTTACTTTGTGGTGGGATGGTGGGATACTATCATTATAAATATAACCAACACAAACAAGGCCACAGCCCTGACATCTAGTAGCCCTGAAGAGAGATCATACCCCAGCACCGCTATGATCATACCCCAGCACCACTGTGATGAAACCCCAGCACCACTACGATCATACCCCAGCACCACTACGATCCTTCCCCAGTAAAACTACGATCCTACCCCAGCACCACTACGATCCTACCCCAGCACCACTACGATCGTACCACAGCACAACTACGATCCTACCCCAGCACCGCTATGATCCTACCCCAGCACCGCTACGATCCTACCCCAGCACCGCTACGATCCTACCACAGCACCACTACGATCCTACCCCTGCACCACTACGATCATACCCCAGCACCACTATGATTATACCCCAGCACCACTACGATCATACTCCAGCACCACTACGTTTTTACACCAGCACCACTACGATCCTACCCCAGAACCACTACGATCCTACCCCAGCACCACTACGATCATATCCCAGCACCACTACAATCCTTCCCCAGCACCACTACGATCCTACCCCAGCACCCCTTTGATCATATCCCAGCACTCCTACGAACCTACCCCAGCACCACTACGATCATACCCCAGCACCACTACGATCCTACCCCAGCACCACTACGATCATACCCCAGCATCACTACGATCATACCCCAGCACCATTACGATCCTACCCTAGCACCACTACGATCATACCCCAGCACCACTACGATCCTACCCCAGCACCACTACGATCCTACCCCAGCACCACTACGATCCTACCCCAGCACCACTACGATCCTTCCCCACCATCACTACGATCCTACACGAGCACCACTACGATCCTGCCCCAGCACCACTACGATCATACCCTAGTACCACTACGATCCTTCTCCAGCATCACTACGATCATACCCCAGCACCACTACGATCCTACCCCAGCACCACTATGATCATATCCCAGCACCACTATGATCATACCCCAGCACCACTACGATCCTACCCCAGCACCTCTACGATCATACCCCAGCACCACTATGATCCTACCCCAGCACCAATATGATCATATCCCAGCACCACTACGATCCTACCCCAGCACCACTACGATCCTACCCCAGCACCACTACGATCCTTCCCCACCATCACTACGATCCTACACGAGCACCACTACGATCCTGCCCCAGCACCACTACGATCATACCCTAGTACCACTACGATCCTTCTCCAGCATCACTACGATCATACCCCAGCACCACTACGATCCTACCCCAGCACCACTACGATCCTACCCCAGCACCACTACGATCCTACCCCAGCACCACTACGATCCTTCCCCACCATCACTACGATCCTACACGAGCACCACTACGATCCTGCCCCAGCACCACTACGATCATACCCTAGTACCACTACGATCCTTCTCCAGCATCACTACGATCATACCCCAGCACCACTACGATCCTACCCCAGCACCACTATGATCATATCCCAGCACCTCTACGATCATACCCCAGCACCACTATGACCATTGAAAAAAATAAAAAATACCTTCCTCCATCTTTTCTGAATTTTTGGGTGGTGATCTTGTGCATGATTATTGTTGCTCAGGTAATGTTACTTTGTGGTGGGATGGTGGGATACTATCATTATAAAAATAACCAACACAAACAAGGCCACAGCCTTGACATCTAGAAGCCCTGAAGAGAGATCATACCCCAGCACCGCTATGATCATAGCCCAGCACCACTATGATCATACCCCAGCACCACTACGATGATACCCCAGCACCGCTACGATCCTACCCCAGCACCGCTACGATAATACCCCAGCACCCCTACGATCCTACCCCAGCACCACTACTATCCTACCCCAGCACCACTACGATAATACCCCAGCACCACTACGATCCTACCCCAGCACCACTACGATCATACCCCAGCACCACTACGATCCTACCCCAGCACCACTGCGATCATACTCGAGCACCACTACGATCTTACCCCAGCACAACTACGATCATACTCGAGCACCACTACGATCATACTCGAGCAGCACTACGATCCTACCCCAGCACCACTACGATCCTACCCCAGCACCTCTACGATCCTACCGCAGAACCACTACGATCATACCCCAGCACCACTACCATCATACCCCAGCACCACTACGATCATACCCCAGCACCACTACGATCATACTCGAGCAACACTACGATCTAACCCCAGCACCACTATGATCATACTCGAGCACCACTACGATCATACCCCAGCAACACTACGATCCAAGCCCAGCACCACTACGATCCTACCCGAGAACCACTACGATCATACCCCAGCACCACTACGATCATTACCCAGCACCACTACGATCCTACCCCAGCACCACTACGATCCTTCCCCAGCATCATTACGATCCTACCTCAGCACCACTACGATCCTACCCCAGCACCACTATGATCATACCCCAGTACCACTACGATCCTACCCCAGCACCACTACGATCCTTCCCTAGCATCACTACGATCATACTCCAGCACCACTACGATCATACCCCAGCACCACTATGATCATACCCCAGCACCACTACGATTCTACCCCAGCACCACTACGATCATACCCCAGCACCACTACGATCATACCCCAGCAGCACTACGATCATACCCCAGTACCACTACGATCCAACCCCAGCACCACTATGATCCTACCCCAGCACCACTACGATCATACCCCAGCTCTACTATGATCATACCCCAGCACCACTACGATCATACCCCAGCAGCACTACGATCCTACCCCAGCACCACTACGATCCCACCCCAGCACCACTACGATCCTACCCCAGCACCACTACGATCATACCCCAGCACCACTACGATCCTACCCCAGCACCACTACGATCATACCCCAGCACCACTACGATCCTACCCCAGCACCACTACGATCATACCCCAGCACCACTACGATCATACCGCAGCACCACTACGATCCTTCCCCAGCATCACTACGATCCTACCACAGCACCACTACGATCCTACCCCAGCACCACTATGATCATATCCCAGCACCACTACTATCATACCCCAGCACCACTATGACCATTGAAAAAAATAAAAAATACCTTCCTCCATTTTTTCTGAATTTTTGGGTGGTGATCTTCTGCATGATTATTGTTGCTCAGGTAATGTTACTTTGTGGTGGGATACTATCATTATAAAAATAACCAACACAAACAAGGCCACAGCCCTGACATCTAGAAGCCCTGAAGAGAGATCATACCCAAGCACCGCTATGATCATACCCCAGCACCACTATGATGATACCCCAGCACCACTACGATCATACCCCAGCACCACTACGATCCTAACCCAGTAAAACTATGATCCTAACCCAGCACAACTACGATCATACCCCAGCACCACTACGATCCTACCCCAGCACCACTACGATCCTACCCCAGCACCACTACGATCATAACCCAGCACCACTACGATCCTACCCCAGCACCGCTACGATCCTACCCCAGCACCGCTACGATCATACACCAGCACCCCTACGATCCTACTCCAGCACCACTACGATCCTACCCCAGCACCCCTACGATCCTACCCCAGCACCACTACGATCATACCCCAGCACCACTACGATCATACCCCAGCACCGCTACGATCCTACCCCAGAACCGCTACGATCATTCCCCAGCACCGCTACGATCATAGCCCAGCACCGCTACGATCATACCCCAGGACTGCTACGATCATACCCCAGCAACCCTACGATCCTACCCCAGCACCACTATGATCCTACCCCAGCACCACTACGATCGTACCCCAGCACCACTACGATC
The DNA here is from genome assembly GCA_031769625.1 of Taudactylus pleione. NCBI lineage: Eukaryota > Metazoa > Chordata > Amphibia > Anura > Myobatrachidae > Taudactylus > Taudactylus pleione. Next base: position 2,082,766 of record JAUIMM010000421.1, read on the forward strand.
CTACCCCAGCACCACTGCGATCATACTCGAGCTCCACTACGATCTTACCCCAGCACCACTACGATCATACTCGAGCACCACTACGATCATACTCGAGCACCACTACGATCCTACCCCAGCACCACTACGATCCTACCCCAGCACCTCTACGATTCTACCCCAGAACCACTACGATCATACCCCAGCACCACTACCATCATACCCCAGCACCACTACGATCATACCCCAGCACCACTACGATCATACTCGAGCAACACTACGATCTAACCCCAGCACCACTATGATCATACTCGAGCACCACTACGATCATACCCCAGCAACACTACGATCCAAGCCCAGCACCACTACGATCCTACCCGAGAACCACTACGATCATACCCCAGCACCACTACGATCATTCCCCAGCACCACTACGATCCTACCCCAGCACCACTACGATCCTTCCCCAGCATCATTACGATCCTACCTCAGCACCACTACGATCCTACCCCAGCACCACTACGATCCTACCCCAGTACCACTACGATCCTACCCCAGCAAATCTACGATCCTACCCCAGTACCACTACGATCCTACCCCAGCACCACTACGATCCTTCCCTAGCATCACTACGATCATACTCCAGCACCACTACGATCATACCCCAGCACCACTATGATCAGACCCCAGCACCACTACGATTCTACCCCAGCACCACTACGATCATACCCCAGCACCACTACGATCATACCCCAGCAGCACTACGATCATACCCCAGTACCACTACGATCCAACCCCAGCACCACTACGATCCTACCCCAGCACCACTACGATCATACCCCAGCTCCACTACGATCATACCCCAGCACCACTACGATCATACCCCAGCAGCACTACGATCCTACCCCAGCACCACTACGATCCCACCCCAGCACCACTACGTTCCTACCCCAGCACCACTACGATCATACCCCAGCACCACTACGATCCTACCCTAGCACCACTACGAACATACCCCAGCACCACTATGATCATACCCCAGCACCACTACGATCCTTCCCCAGCATCACTATGATCATACCCCAGCACCACTACGATCCTACCCCAGCACCACTACAATCATATCCCAGCACCACTAAGATCATACCCCAGCACCACTATGACCATTGAAAAAAATAAAAAATATCTTCCTCCATCTTTTCTGAATTTTTGTGTGGTGATCTTGTGCATGATTATTGTTGCTCAGGTAATGTTACTTTGTGGTGGGATGGTGGGATACTATCATTAAAATATAACCAACACAAACAAGGCCACAGCCCTGACATCTAGTAGCCCTGAAGAGAGATCATACCCCAGCACCACTGTGATGATACCCCAGCACCACTACGATCATACCCCAGCAACACTACGATCCTACCCCAGTAAAACTACGATCCTACCCCAGCACCACTATGATCATACCCCAGCACCACTACGATCCTACCCCAGCACCACTACGATCCTACCACAGCACCACTACGATCCTACCCCAGTACCGCTACGATCATACCCCAGCACCCCTACGATCCTACCCCAGCACCACTATGATCATACCCCAGCACCACTACGATCATACCCCAGCACCACTACGATCATACTCGAGCACCACTATGATCTTACCCCAGCACCACTACGATCATCCTCGAGCACCACTACGATCCTACTCGAGCACCACTATGATCATACCCCAGCACCACTACGATCCTAACCCAGCACCACTACGATCCTACCCCAGAACCACTACGATCATACCCCAGCACCACTACGATCATACCCCAGCACCACTACGATCATACCCCAGCACCACTACGATCATACTCGAGCAACACTACGATCTAACCCCAGCACCACTAAGATCATACTCGAGCACCACTACGATCATACTCGTGCACCACTACGATCATACCCCAGCAACACTACGATCCTAGCCCAGCACCACTACGATCCTACCCCAGAACCACTACGATCACACCCCAGCACCACTACGATCATACCCCAGCACCACTACGATCATACCCCAGCACCACTGCGATACTACCCCACCACCACTACGATCCTACCCCTGCACCACTACGATCCTACCCCAGCACCACTACGATCCTTCCCCAGCACCTCTACGATCATACCCCAGCACCACTACGATCATACCCCAGCACCACTTAGATCATACCCCAGCACCACTACGATCATACCCCTGCACCACTATGATCCTACCCCAGCACCACTACGATCCTACCCAAGCACCACAACGATCCTAAACCAGCACCACTACGATCATACCCCAGCACCACTACGATCCTTCCCCAGCATCACTACGATCCTTCCCCAGCACCACTACGATCCTACCCCAGCACCACTATGATCATACCCCAGCACCACTATGATCCTATCCCAGCACCACTACGATCCTACCCCAGCACCACTACGATCATACCCCAGTACCACTACGATCATACCCTAGCACTACTTTGGTCATATCCCAGCACCACTATGATCATACACCAGCACCACTATGATCCTACACCAGCACCATTACGATCCTACCCCAGCACCACTACGATCCTACCCCAGCACCACTACGATCCTACCCCAGCACCACTACGATCCTACCCAGCACCACTACGATCCTACCCCAGGACCACTACGATCCTACCCCAGCACCACTACAATCATACCCCAGTACAACTACGATCATTCCCCACCATCACTACGATCATACCCCAGCACCACTATGATGCTACCCCTGCACCACTAGGATCATACCCCAGCACCACTACGATCATACCCCAGCACCACTACGATCATACCCCAGCACCACTACGATCATACCCCAGCACCACTACGATCCTACCCCAGCACCATTACGATCATACCCCAGTACCACTACGATCATACCCCAGCACCACTACGATCCTTCCCCAGCATCACTACGATCCTTCCCCAGCATCACTATGATCCTACTCCAGCACCACTACGATCCTACCCCATCACCACTATGATCATATCCCAGCACCACTACGATCATACCCCAGCACCACTATGACCATTGAAAAAAATAAAAAATACCTTCCTCCATCTTTTCTGAATTTTTGGGTGGTGATCTTGTGCATGATTATTGTTGCTCAGGTAATGTTACTTTGTGGTGGGATGGTGGGATACTATCATTATAAATATAACCAACACAAACAAGGCCACAGCCCTGACATCTAGTAGCCCTGAAGAGAGATCATACTCCAGCACCGCTATGATCATACCCCAGCACCACTGTGATGAAACCCCAGCACCACTACGATCATACCCCAGCACCACTACGATCCTTCCCCAGTAAAACTACGATCCTACCCCAGCACCACTACGATCCTACCCCAGCACCACTACGATCGTACCACAGCACAACTACGATCCTACCCCAGCACCGCTATGATCCTACCCCAGCAACGCTACGATCCTACCCCAGCACCGCTACGATCCTACCCCAGCACCACTACGATCCTACCCCTGCACCACTATGATCATACCCCAGCACCACTATGATTATACCCCAGCACCACTACGATCATACTCCAGCACCACTACGTTTTTACACCAGCACCACTACGATCCTACCCCAGAACCACTACGATCCTACCCCAGCACCACTACGATCATATCCCAGCACCACTACAATCCTTCCCCAGCACCACTACGATCCTACCCCAGCACCCCTTTGATCATATCCCAGCACTCCTACGAACCTACCCCAGCACCACTACGATCATACCCCAGCACCACTACGATCCTACCCCAGCACCACTACGATCATACCCCAGCATCACTACGATCATACCCCAGCACCATTACGATCCTACCCTAGCACCACTACGATCATACCCCAGCACCACTACGATCCTACCCCAGCACCACTACGATCCTACCCCAGCACCACTACGATCCTACCCCAGCACCACTACGATCCTTCCCCACCATCACTACGATCCTACACGAGCACCACTACGATCCTGCCCCAGCACCACTACGATCATACCCTAGTACCACTACGATCCTTCTCCAGCATCACTACGATCATACCCCAGCACCACTACGATCCTACCCCAGCACCACTATGATCATATCCCAGCACCACTATGATCATACCCCAGCACCACTATGATCCTACCCCAGCACCTCTACGATCATACCCCAGCACCACTATGATCCTACCCCAGCACCAATATGATCATATCCCAGCACCTCTACGATCATACCCCAGCACCACTATGACCATTGAAAAAAATAAAAAATACCTTCCTCCATCTTTTCTGAATTTTTGGGTGGTGATCTTGTGCATGATTATTGTTGCTCAGGTAATGTTACTTTGTGGTGGGATGGTGGGATACTATCATTATAAAAATAACCAACACAAACAAGGCCACAGCCTTGACATCTAGAAGCCCTGAAGAGAGATCATACCCCAGCACCGCTATGATCATAGCCCAGCACCACTATGATCATACCCCAGCACCACTACGATGATACCCCAGCACCGCTACGATCCTACCCCAGCACCGCTACGATAATACCCCAGCACCCCTACGATCCTACCCCAGCACCACTACGATCCTACCCCAGCACCACTACGATCATACCACAGCACCACTACGATCCTACCCCAGCACCACTACGATCCTACCCCAGCACCACTACGATCATACCCCAGCACCGCTACGATCATACCCCAGCACCGCTACGATCCTACCCCAGCACCGCTACAATCCTACCCCAGCACCCCTACGATCCTACCCCAGCACCCCTACGATCCTACCCCAGCACCACTACAATCCTACCCCAGCACCACAACGATCTTACCCCAGCACCACTACGATCCTACCCCTGCACCACTACGATCCTACCCCAGCACCACTACGATCCTACCACAGCACCACTACGATCATACCCCAGCACCACTACGATCATACCCCAGCACCACTAGGATCATACCCCAGCACCACTACGATCATACCCCAGCACCACTACGATCCTTCCCCAGCACCACCATGATCCTTCCCCAGCACCACTACGATCCTATCCCAGCACCACTACGATCCTATCCCAGCACCACTATGATCCTTCCCCAGCACCACTACGATCTTACCCCAGCACCACTAGGAACATACCCCAGCACCACTACGATCCTACCCCAGCACCACTACGATCCTACCCCAGCACCACTACGATCCTACCCCAGCATCACTATGGTCATACTTCAGCACCACTATGATCCAACCCCAGCACCACTATGATCATATCCCAGCACCACTACGATCATACCCCAGCACCACTATGACCATTGAAAAAAATAAAAAAAACCCTTTCTCCATCTTTTCTGAATTTTTGAGTGGTGATCTTGTGCATGATTATTGTTGCTCAGGTAATGTTACTTTGTGGTGGGATGGTGGGATACTATCATTATAAAAATAACCTACAAAAACAAGGCCACAACCCTGACATCTAGTAGCCCTGAAGAGAGATCATACCCCAGCACCAATACGATCCTACCCCAGCACCCCTACGATCCTACCCCAGCACCACTACGGTCCTACCCCAGCACCACTACGGTCCTACCCCAGCACCGCTACGGTCCTACCCCAGAACCGCTACGATCCTACCCCAGCACCGCTACGATCCTACCCCAGCACCGCTACGATCCTACCCCAGCACCCCTACGATCCTACCCCAGCACCACTACGATCCTACCCCAGCACCACTACGATCCTACCCCAGCACCACAACGATCCTACCCCAGCACCACTACGATCCTACCCGAGCACAACTACGATCCTTCCCCAGCATCACTACGATCCTTCCCCAGCATCACTACGATCATACCCCAGCACCACTACGATCATATCTCAGCACCACTACGATCCTACCCCAGCACCACTACGATCCTACCCCAGCACCACTACAATCATACCCCAGCACCACTACGATCATACCCCAGCACCACTACGATCCTACCCCAGCACCACTACGATCATACCCCAGCACCGCTACGATCCTACCCCAGAACTGTTTATGATGATACCCCAGCACCGCTACGATCATACCACAGCACCGCTACGATCATACCCCAGCACCCCTATGATCCTACCCCAGCACCACTACGATCATACCCCAGCACCACTACGAACCTACCCCAGCACCACTACGATCCTACCCCAGCACCACTACGATCCTACCCCTGCACCACTACGATCCTACCCCAGCACCACTACGATCATATCTCAGCACCACTAAGATCATACCCCAGCACCACTACGATCATACTCGAGCACCACTACGATCTAACCCCAGCACCACTACGATCATACTCGAGCACCACTACGATCATACTGGAGCACCACTATGATCATACCCCAGCAACACTACGATCCTAGCCCTGCACCACTACGATCATACCCCAGCACCACTACGATCCTACCCCAGCACCACTTCGATCATACCCCAGCACCACTTCGATCATACCCCAGCACCACTTCGATCATACCCCAGCACCACTACGATCCTACCCCAGCACCACTATGATCCTACCCCAGCACCACTGCGATCCTACCCCAGCACCACTGCGATCATACCCCAGCATCACTACGATCCTACCCCAGCACCACCACGATCCTACCCCAGCACCACTACGATCCTACCCCAGCACCACTACGATCCTACCCCAGCACCACTAAGATCATACCCCAGCACCACTACGATCCTTCCCCAGCACCACTACGATCGTTCCCCAGCACCACTACGATCCTACCCCAGCAACACTATGATCATACCCCAGCACCACTATGATCATTCCACAGCACCACTACGATCATACCCCAGCACCACTACGATCTTACCCCAGCACCACTACCATCCTACCCCAGCACCACTACGATCATACCCCAGTACCACTACGATCCTACCCCAGCACCACTACGATCATACCCTAGCACCACTTTGGTCATATCCCAGCACCACTATGATCATACCCCAGCACCACTACGATCTTACCCCAGCACCACTAGGAACATACCCCAGCACCACTACGATCCTACCCCAGCACCACTACGATCCTACCCCAGCACCACTACGATCCTACCCCAGCATCACTATGGTCATACTTCAGCACCACTATGATCCAACCCCAGCACCACTATGATCATATCCCAGCACCACTACGATCATACCCCAGCACCACTATGACCATTGAAAAAAATAAAAAAAACCCTTTCTCCATCTTTTCTGAATTTTTGAGTGGTGATCTTGTGCATGATTATTGTTGCTCAGGTAATGTTTCTTTGTGGTGGGATGGTGGGATACTATCATTATAAAAATAACCTACAAAAACAAGGCCACAACCCTGACATCTAGTAGCCCTGAAGAGAGATCATACCCCAGCACCAATACGATCCTACCCCAGCACCCCTACGATCCTACCCCAGCACCACTACGGTCCTACCCCAGCACCACTACGGTCCTACCCCAGCACCGCTACGGTCCTACCCCAGAACCGCTACGATCCTACCCCAGCACCGCTACGATCCTACCCCAGCACCGCTACGATCCTACCCCAGCACCCCTACGATCCTACCCCAGCACCACTACGATCCTACCCCAGCACCACTACGATCCTACCCCAGCACCACAACAATCCTACCCCAGCACCACTACGATCCTACCCGAGCACAACTACGATCCTTCCCCAGCATCACTACGATCCTTCCCCAGCATCACTACGATCATACCCCAGCACCACTACGATCATATCTCAGCACCACTACGATCCTACCCCAGCACCACTACGATCCTACCCCAGCACCACTACGATCATACCCCAGCACCACTACGATCATACCCCAGCACCACTACGATCCTACCCCAGCACCACTACGATCATACCCCAGCACCGCTACGATCCTACCCCAGCACCGCTACGATAATACCCCAGCACCCCTGCGATCCTACCCCAGCACCACTACGATCCTACCCCAGCACCACTACGATAATACCCCAGCACCACTACGATCCTACCCCAGTACCACTACGATCCTACCCCAGCACCACTACGATCATACCCCAGCACCACTACGATCCTACCCCAGCACCACTACGATCCTTCCCCACCATCACTACGATCCTACACGAGCACCACTACGATCCTGCCCCAGCACCACTACGATCATACCCTAGTACCACTACGATCCTTCTCCAGCATCACTACGATCATACCCCAGCACCACTACGATCCTACCCCAGCACCACTACGATACTACCCCAGCACCACTACGATCCTACCCCAGCACCACTACGATCCTTCCCCACCATCACTACGATCCTACACGAGCACCACTACGATCCTGCCCCAGCACCACTACGATCATACCCTAGTACCACTACGATCCTTCTCCAGCATCACTACGATCATACCCCAGCACCACTACGATCCTACCCCAGCACCACTATGATCATATCCCAGCACCTCTACGATCATACCCCAGCACCACTATGACCATTGAAAAAAATAAAAAATACCTTCCTCCATCTTTTCTGAATTTTTGGGTGGTGAACTTGTGCATGATTATTGTTGCTCAGGTAATGTTACTTTGTGGTGGGATGGTGGGATACTATCATTATAAAAATAACCAACACAAACAAGGCCACAGCCTTGACATCTAGAAGCCCTGAAGAGAGATCATACCCCAGCACCGCTATGATCATAGCCCAGCACCACTATGATCATACCCCAGCACCACTACGATGATACCCCAGCACCGCTACGATCCTACCCCAGCACCGCTACGATAATACCCCAGCACCCCTACGATCCTACCCCAGCACCACTACGATCCTACCCCAGCACCACTACGATAATACCCCAGCACCACTACGATCCTACCCCAGCACCACTACGATCATACCCCAGTACCACTACGATCCTACCCCAGCACCACTGCGATCATACTCGAGCACCACTACGATCTTACCCCAGCACAACTACGATCATACTCGAGCACCACTACGATCATACTCGAGCACCACTACGATCCTACCCCAGCACCACTACGATCCTACCCCAGCACCTCTACGATCCTACCGCAGAACCACTACGATCATACCCCAGCACCACTACCATCATACCCCAGCACCACTACGATCATACCCCAGCACCACTACGATCATACTCGAGCAACACTACGATCTAACCCCAGCACCACTATGATCATACTCGAGCACCACTACGATCATACCCCAGCAACACTACGATCCAAGCCCAGCACCACTACGATCCTACCCGAGAACCACTACGATCATACCCCAGCACCACTACGATCATTACCCAGCACCACTACGATCCTACCCCAGCACCACTACGATCCTTCCCCAGCATCATTACGATCCTACCTCAGCACCACTACGATCCTACCCCAGCACCACTATGATCATACCCCAGTACCACTACGATCCTACCCCAGCACCACTACGATCCTTCCCTAGCATCACTACGATCATACTCCAGCACCACTACGATCATACCCCAGCACCACTATGATCATACCCCAGCACCACTACGATTCTACCCCAGCACCACTACGATCATACCCCAGCACCACTACGATCATACCCCAGCAGCACTACGATCATACCCCAGTACCACTACGATCCAACCCCAGCACCACTACGATCCTACCCCAGCACCACTACGATCATACCCCAGCTCTACTATGATCATACCCCAGCACCACTACGATCATACCCCAGCAGCACTACGATCCTACCCCAGCACCACTACGATCCCACCCCAGCACCACTACGATCCTACCCCAGCACCACTACGATCATACCCCAGCACCACTACGATCCTACCCCAGCACCACTACGATCATACCCCAGCACCACTACGATCCTACCCCAGCACCACTACGATCATACCCCAGCACCACTACGATCATACCGCAGCACCACTACGATCCTTCCCCAGCATCACTACGATCCTACCACAGCACCACTACGATCCTACCCCAGCACCACTATGATCATATCCCAGCACCACTACTATCATACCCCAGCACCACTATGACCATTGAAAAAAATAAAAAATACCTTCCTCCATTTTTTCTGAATTTTTGGGTGGTGATCTTCTGCATGATTATTGTTGCTCAGGTAATGTTACTTTGTGGTGGGATACTATCATTATAAAAATAACCAACACAAACAAGGCCACAGCCCTGACATCTAGAAGCCCTGAAGAGAGATCATACCCAAGCACCGCTATGATCATACCCCAGCACCACTATGATGATACCCCAGCACCACTACGATCATACCCCAGCACCACTACGATCCTAACCCAGTAAAACTATGATCCTAACCCAGCACAACTACGATCATACCCCAGCACCACTACGATCCTACCCCAGCACCACTACGATCCTACCCCAGCACCACTACGATCATAACCCAGCACCACTACGATCCTACCCCAGCACCGCTACGATCCTACCCCAGCACCGCTACGATCATACACCAGCACCCCTACGATCCTACTCCAGCACCACTACGATCCTACCCCAGCACCCCTACGATCCTACCCCAGCACCACTACGATCATACCCCAGCACCACTACGATCATACCCCAGCACCGCTACGATCCTACCCCAGAACCGCTACGATCATTCCCCAGCACCGCTACGATCATAGCCCAGCACCGCTACGATCATACCCCAGCACTGCTACGATCATACCCCAGCAACCCTACGATCCTACCCCAGCACCACTATGATCCTACCCCAGCACCACTACGATCGTACCCCAGCACCACTACGATCCTACCCCAGCACCACTGCGATCATACTCGAGCTCCACTACGATCTTACCCCTGCACCACTACGATCATACTCGAGCACCACTACGATCATACTCGAGCACCACTACGATCCTACCCCAGCACCACTACGATCCTACCCCAGCACCTCTACGATTCTACCCCAGAACCACTACGATCATACCCCAGCACCACTACCATCATACCCCAGCACCACTACGATCATACCCCAGCACCACTACGATCATACTCGAGCAACACTACGATCTAACCCCAGCACCACTATGATCATACTCGAGCACCACTACGATCATACCCCAGCAACACTACGATCCAAGCCCAGCACCACTACGATCCTACCCGAGAACCACTACGATCATACCCCAGCACCACTACGATCATTCCCCAGCACCACTACGATCCTACCCCAGCACCACTACGATCCTTCCCCAGCATCATTACGATCCTACCTCAGCACCACTACGATCCTACCCCAGCACCACTACGATCCTACCCCAGTACCACTACGATCCTACCCCAGCAAATCTACGATCCTACCCCAGTACCACTACGATCCTACCCCAGCACCACTACGATCCTTCCCTAGCATCACTACGATCATACTCCAGCACCACTACGATCATACCCCAGCACCACTATGATCAGACCCCAGCACCACTACGATTCTACCCCAGCACCACTACGATCATACCCCAGCACCACTACGATCATACCCCAGCAGCACTACGATCATACCCCAGTACCACTACGATCCAACCCCAGCACCACTACGATCCTACCCCAGCACCACTACGATCATACCCCAGCTCCACTACGATCATACCCCAGCACCACTACGATCATACCCCAGCAGCACTACGATCCTACCCCAGCACCACTACGATCCCACCCCAGCACCACTACGTTCCTACCCCAGCACCACTACGATCATACCCCAGCACCACTACGATCCTACCCTAGCACCACTACGAACATACCCCAGCACCACTATGATCATACCCCAGCACCACTACGATCCTTCCCCAGCATCACTATGATCATACCCCAGCACCACTACGATCCTACCCCAGCACCACTACAATCATATCCCAGCACCACTAAGATCATACCCCAGCACCACTATGACCATTGAAAAAAATAAAAAATATCTTCCTCCATCTTTTCTGAATTTTTGTGTGGTGATCTTGTGCATGATTATTGTTGCTCAGGTAATGTTACTTTGTGGTGGGATGGTGGGATACTATCATTATAAATATAACCAACACAAACAAGGCCACAGCCCTGACATCTAGTAGCCCTGAAGAGAGATCATACCCCAGCACCACTGTGATGATACCCCAGCACCACTACGATCATACCCCAGCACCACTACGATCCTACCCCAGTAAAACTACGATCCTACCCCAGCACCACTATGATCATACCCCAGCACCACTACGATCCTACCCCAGCACCACTACGATCCTACCACAGCACCACTACGATCCTACCCCAGTACCGCTACGATCATACCCCAGCACCCCTACGATCCTACCCCAGCACCACTATGATCATACCCCAGCACCACTACGATCATACCCCAGCACCACTACGATCATACTCGAGCACCACTATGATCTTACCCCAGCACCACTACGATCATCCTCGAGCACCACTACGATCCTACTCGAGCACCACTATGATCATACCCCAGCACCACTACGATCCTAACCCAGCACCACTACGATCCTACCCCAGAACCACTACGATCATACCCCAGCACCACTACGATCATACCCCAGCACCACTACGATCATACCCCAGCACCACTACGATCATACTCGAGCAACACTACGATCTAACCCCAGCACCACTAAGATCATACTCGAGCACCACTACGATCATACTCGTGCACCACTACGATCATACCCCAGCAACACTACGATCCTAGCCCAGCACCACTACGATCCTACCCCAGAACCACTACGATCACACCCCAGCACCACTACGATCATACCCCAGCACCACTACGATCATACCCCAGCACCACTGCGATACTACCCCACCACCACTACGATCCTACCCCTGCACCACTACGATCCTACCCCAGCACCACTACGATCCTTCCCCAGCACCTCTACGATCATACCCCAGCACCACTACGATCATACCCCAGCACCACTTAGATCATACCCCAGCACCACTACGATCATACCCCTGCACCACTATGATCCTACCCCAGCACCACTACGATCCTACCCAAGCACCACAACGATCCTAAACCAGCACCACTACGATCATACCCCAGCACCACTACGATCCTTCCCCAGCATCACTACGATCCTTCCCCAGCACCACTACGATCCTACCCCAGCACCACTATGATCATACCCCAGCACCACTATGATCCTATCCCAGCACCACTACGATCCTACCCCAGCACCACTACGATCATACCCCAGTACCACTACGATCATACCCTAGCACTACTTTGGTCATATCCCAGCACCACTATGATCATACACCAGCACCACTATGATCCTACACCAGCACCATTACGATCCTACCCCAGCACCACTACGATCCTACCCCAGCACCACTACGATCCTACCCCAGCACCACTACGATCCTACCCAGCACCACTACGATCCTACCCCAGGACCACTACGATCCTACCCCAGCACCACTACAATCATACCCCAGTACAACTACGATCATTCCCCACCATCACTACGATCATACCCCAGCACCACTATGATGCTACCCCTGCACCACTAGGATCATACCCCAGCACCACTACGATCATACCCCAGCACCACTACGATCATACCCCAGCACCACTACGATCATACCCCAGCACCACTACGATCCTACCCCGGAACCATTACGATCATACCCCAGTACCACTACGATCATACCCCAGCACCACTACGATCCTTCCTCAGCATCACTACGATCCTTCCCCAGCATCACTATGATCCTACTCCAGCACCACTACGATCCTACCCCATCACCACTATGATCATATCCCAGCACCACTACGATCATACCCCAGCACCACTATGACCATTGAAAAAAATAAAAAATACCTTCCTCCATCTTTTCTGAATTTTTGGGTGGTGATCTTGTGCATGATTATTGTTGCTCAGGTAATGTTACTTTGTGGTGGGATGGTGGGATACTATCATTATAAATATAACCAACACAAACAAGGCCACAGCCCTGACATCTAGTAGCCCTGAAGAGAGATCATACTCCAGCACCGCTATGATCATACCCCAGCACCACTGTGATGAAACCCCAGCACCACTACGATCATACCCCAGCACCACTATGATCCTTCCCCAGTAAAACTACGATCCTACCCCAGCACCACTACGATCCTACCCCAGCACCACTACGATCGTACCACAGCACAACTACGATCCTACCCCAGCACCGCTATGATCCTACCCCAGCAACGCTACGATCCTACCCCAGCACCGCTACGATCCTACCCCAGCACCACTACGATCCTACCCCTGCACCACTATGATCATACCCCAGCACCACTATGATTATACCCCAGCACCACTACGATCATACTCCAGCACCACTACGTTTTTACACCAGCACCACTACGATCCTACCCCAGAACCACTACGATCCTACCCCAGCACCACTACGATCATATCCCAGCACCACTACAATCCTTCCCCAGCACCACTACGATCCTACCCCAGCACCCCTTTGATCATATCCCAGCACTCCTACGAACCTACCCCAGCACCACTACGATCATACCCCAGCACCACTACGATCCTACCCCAGCACCACTACGATCATACCCCAGCATCACTACGATCCTACCCCAGCACCATTACGATCCTACCCTAGCACCACTACGATCATACCCCAGCACCACTACGATCCTACCCCAGCACCACTACGATCCTACCCCAGCACCACTACGATCCTACCCCAGCACCACTACGATCCTTCCCCACCATCACTACGATCCTACACGAGCACCACTACGATCCTGCCCCAGCACCACTACGATCATACCCTAGTACCACTACGATCCTTCTCCAGCATCACTACGATCATACCCCAGCACCACTACGATCCTACCCCAGCACCACTATGATCATATCCCAGCACCACTATGATCATACCCCAGCACCACTATGATCCTACCCCAGCACCTCTACGATCATACCCCAGCACCACTATGATCCTACCCCAGCACCAATATGATCATATCCCAGCACCTCTACGATCATACCCCAGCACCACTATGACCATTGAAAAAAATAAAAAATACCTTCCTCCATCTTTTCTGAATTTTTGGGTGGTGATCTTGTGCATGATTATTGTTGCTCAGGTAATGTTACTTTGTGGTGGGATGGTGGGATACTATCATTATAAAAATAACCAACACAAACAAGGCCACAGCCTTGACATCTAGAAGCCCTGAAGAGAGATCATACCCCAGCACCGCTATGATCATAGCCCAGCACCACTATGATCATACCCCAGCACCACTACGATGATACCCCAGCACCGCTACGATCCTACCCCAGCACCGCTACGATAATACCCCAGCACCCCTACGATCCTACCCCAGCACCACTACGATCCTACCCCAGCACCACTACGATAATACCCCAGCACCACTACGATCCTACCCCAGTACCACTACGATCCTACCCCAGCACCACTACGATCATACCACAGCACCACTACGATCCTACCCCAGCACCACTACGATCCTACCCCAGCACCACTACGATCATACCCCAGCACCGCTACGATCATACCCCAGCACCGCTACGATCCTACCCCAGCACCGCTACAATCCTACCCCAGCACCCCTACGATCCTACCCCAGCACCCCTACGATCCTACCCCAGCACCACTACAATCCTACCCCAGCACCACAACGATCTTACCCCAGCACCACTACGATCCTACCCCTGCACCACTACGATCCTACCCCAGCACCACTACGATCCTACCACAGCACCACTACGATCATACCCCAGCACCACTACGATCATACCCCAGCACCACTAGGATCATACCCCAGCACCACTACGATCATACCCCAGCACCACTACGATCCTTCCCCAGCACCACCATGATCCTTCCCCAGCACCACTATGATCCTATCCCAGCACCACTACGATCCTATCCCAGCACCACTATGATCCTTCCCCAGCACCACTACGATCTTACCCCAGCACTACTAGGAACATACCCCAGCACCACTACGATCCTACCCCAGCACCACTACGATCCTACCCCAGCACCACTACGATCCTACCCCAGCATCACTATGGTCATACTTCAGCACCACTATGATCCAACCCCAGCACCACTATGATCATATCCCAGCACCACTACGATCATACCCCAGCACCACTATGACCATTGAAAAAAATAAAAAAAACCCTTTCTCCATCTTTTCTGAATTTTTGAGTGGTGATCTTGTGCATGATTATTGTTGCTCAGGTAATGTTACTTTGTGGTGGGATACTATCATTATAAAAATAACCTACAAAAACAAGGCCACAACCCTGACATCTAGTAGCCCTGAAGAGAGATCATACCCCAGCACCAATACGATCCTACCCCAGCACCCCTACGATCCTACCCCAGCACCACTACGGTCCTACCCCAGCACCACTACGGTCCTACCCCAGCACCGCTACGGTCCTACCCCAGAACCGCTACGATCCTACCCCAGCACCGCTACGATCCTACCCCAGCACCGCTACGATCCTACCCCAGCACCCCTACGATCCTACCCCAGCACCACTACGATCCTACCCCAGCACCACTACGATCCTACCCCAGCACCACAACGATCCTACCCCAGCACCACTACGATCCTACCCGAGCACAACTACGATCCTTCCCCAGCATCACTACGATCCTTCCCCAGCATCACTACGATCATACCCCAGCACCACTACGATCATATCTCAGCACCACTACGATCCTACCCCAGCACCACTACGATCCTACCCCAGCACCACTACAATCATACCCCAGCACCACTACGATCATACCCCAGCACCACTACGATCCTACCCCAGCACCACTACGATCATACCCCAGCACCGCTACGATCCTACCCCAGAACTGTTTATGATGATACCCCAGCACCGCTACGATCATACCACAGCACCGCTACGATCATACCCCAGCACCCCTATGATCCTACCCCAGCACCACTACGATCATACCCCAGCACCACTACGAACCTACCCCAGCACCACTACGATCCTACCCCAGCACCACTACGATCCTACGCCTGCACCACTATGATCCTACCCCAGCACCACTACGATCATATCCCAGCACCACTAAGATCATACCCCAGCACCACTACGATCATACTCGAGCACCACTACGATCTAACCCCAGCACCACTACGATCATACTCGAGCACCACTACGATCATACTGGAGCACCACTATGATCATACCCCAGCAACACTACGATCCTAGCCCTGCACCACTACGATCATACCCCAGCACCACTACGATCCTACCCCAGCACCACTTCGATCATACCCCAGCACCACTTCGATCATACCCCAGCACCACTTCGATCATACCCCAGCACCACTACGATCCTACCCCAGCACCACTACGATCCTACCCCAGCACCACTGCGATCCTACCCCAGCACCACTGCGATCATACCCCAGCATCACTACGATCCTACCCCAGCACCACCACGATCCTACCCCAGCACCACTACGATCCTACCCCAGCACCACTACGATCCTACCCCAGCACCACTAAGATCATACCCCAGCACCACTATGATCCTTCCCCAGCACCACTACGATCGTTCCCCAGCACCACTACGATCCTACCCCAGCAACACTATGATCATACCCCAGCACCACTATGATCATTCCACAGCACCACTACGATCATACCCCAGCACCACTACGATCTTACCCCAGCACCACTACCATCCTACCCCAGCACCACTACGATCATACCCCAGTACCACTACGATCCTACCCCAGCACCACTACGATCATACCCTAGCACCACTTTGGTCATATCCCAGCACCACTATGATCATACCCCAGCACCACTACGATCTTACCCCAGCACCACTAGGAACATACCCCAGCACCACTACGATCCTACCCCAGCACCACTACGATCCTACCCCAGCACCACTACGATCCTACCCCAGCATCACTATGGTCATACTTCAGCACCACTATGATCCAACCCCAGCACCACTATGATCATATCCCAGCACCACTACGATCATACCCCAGCACCACTATGACCATTGAAAAAAATAAAAAAAACCCTTTCTCCATCTTTTCTGAATTTTTGAGTGGTGATCTTGTGCATGATTATTGTTGCTCAGGTAATGTTTCTTTGTGGTGGGATGGTGGGATACTATCATTATAAAAATAACCTACAAAAACAAGGCCACAACCCTGACATCTAGTAGCCCTGAAGAGAGATCATACCCCAGCACCAATACGATCCTACCCCAGCACCCCTACGATCCTACCCCAGCACCACTACGGTCCTACCCCAGCACCACTACGGTCCTACCCCAGCACCGCTACGGTCCTACCCCAGAACCGCTACGATCCTACCCCAGCACCGCTACGATCCTACCCCAGCACCGCTACGATCCTACCCCAGCACCCCTACGATCCGATCCCAGCACCACTACGATCCTACCCCAGCACCACTACGATCCTACCCCAGCACCACAACGATCCTACCCCAGCACCACTACGATCCTACCCGAGCACAACTACGATCCTTCCCCAGCATCACTACGATCCTTCCCCAGCATCACTACGATCATACCCCAGCACCACTACGATCATATCTCAGCACCACTACGATCCTACCCCAGCACCACTACGATCCTACCCCAGCACCACTACGATCATACCCCAGCACCACTACGATCATACCCCAGCACCACTACGATCCTACCCCAGCACCACTACGATCATACCCCAGCACCGCTACGATCCTACCCCAGCACCGCTACGATAATACCCCAGCACCCCTACGATCCTACCCCAGCACCACTACGATCCTACCCCAGCACCACTACGATAATACCCCAGCACCACTACGATCCTACCCCAGTACCACTACGATCCTACCCCAGCACCACTACGATCATACCCCAGCACCACTACGATCCTACCCCAGCACCACTACGATCCTACCCCAGCACCACTACGATCATACCCCAGCACCGCTACGATCATACCCCAGCACCACTACGATCCTACCCCAGCACCGCTACGATCCTACCCCAGCACCCCTACGATCCTACCCCAGCACCCCTATGATCCTACCCCAGCACCACTACAATCCTACCCCAGCACCACAACGATCTTACCCCAGCACCACTACGATCCTACCCCTGCACCACTACGATCCTACCCCAGCACCACTACGATCCTACCACAGCACCACTACGATCATACCCCAGCACCACTACGATCATACCCCAGCACCACTAGGATCATACCCCAGCACCACTACGATCATACCCCAGCACCACTACGATCCTTCCCCAGCACCACCATGATCCTTCCCCAGCACCACTACGATCCTATCCCAGCACCACTACGATCCTATCCCAGCACCACTATGATCCTTCCCCAGCACCACTACGATCTTACCCCAGCACCACTAAGAACATACCCCAGCACCACTACGATCCTACCCCAGCACCACTACGATCCTACCCCAGCACCACTACGATCCTACCCCAGCATCACTATGGTCTTACTTCAGCACCACTATGATCCAACCCCAGCACCACTATAATCATATCCCAGCACCACTACGATCATACCCCAGCACCACTATGACCATTGAAAAAAATAAAAAAAACCCTTTCTCCATCTTTTCTGAATTTTTGAGTGGTGATCTTGTGCATGATTATTGTTGCTCAGGTAATGTTACTTTGTGGTGGGATGGTGGGATACTATCATTATAAAAATAACCTACAAAAACAAGGCCACAACCCTGACATCTAGTAGCCCTGAAGAGAGATCATACCCCAGCACCAATACGATCCTACCCCAGCACCCCTACGATCCTACCCCAGCACCACTACGGTCCTACCCCAGCACCACTACGGTCCTACCCCAGCACCGCTACGGTCCTACCCCAGAACCGCTACGATCCTACCCCAGCACCGCTACGATCCTACCCCAGCACCGCTACGATCCTACCCCAGCACCCCTACGATCCTACCCCAGCACCACTACGATCCTACCCCAGCACCACTACGATCCTACCCCAGCACCACAACGATCCTACCCCAGCACCACTACGATCCTACCCGAGCACAACTACGATCCTTCCCCAGCATCACTACGATGCTTCCCCAGCATCACTACGATCATACCCCAGCACCACTACGATCATATCTCAGCACCACTACGATCCTACCCCAGCACCACTACGATCCTACCCCAGCACCACTACGATCATACCCCAGCACCACTACGATCATACCCCAGCACCACTACGATCCTACCCCAGCACCACTACGATCATACCCCAGCACCGCTACGATCCTACCCCAGAACTGTTTATGATGATACCCCAGCACCGCTACGATCATACCACAGCACCGCTACGATCATACCCCAGCACCCCTATGATCCTACCCCAGCACCACTACGATCATACCCCAGCACCACTACGAACCTACCCCAGCACCACTACGATCCTACCCCAGCACCACTACGATCCTACCCCTGCACCACTACGATCCTACCCCAGCACCACTACGATCATATCCCAGCACCACTAAGATCATACCCCAGCACCACTACGATCATACTCGAGCACCACTACGATCTAACCCCAGCACCACTACGATCATACTCGAGCACCACTACGATCATACTGGAGCACCACTATGATCATACCCCAGCAACACTACGATCCTAGCCCTGCACCACTACGATCATACCCCAGCACCACTACGATCCTACCCCAGCACCACTTCGATCATACCCCAGCACCACTTCGATCATACCCCAGCACCACTTCGATCATACCCCAGCACCACTACGATCCTACCCCAGCACCACTACGATCCTACCCCAGCACCACTGCGATCCTACCCCAGCACCACTGCGATCATACCCCAGCATCACTACGATCCTACCCCAGCACCACCACGATCCTACCCCAGCACCACTACGATCCTACCCCAGCACCACTACGATCCTACCCCAGCACCACTAAGATCATACCCCAGCACCACTACGATCCTTCCCCAGCACCACTACGATCGTTCCCCAGCACCACTACGATCCTACCCCAGCAACACTATGATCATACCCCAGCACCACTATGATCATTCCACAGCACCACTACGATCATACCCCAGCACCACTACGATCTTACCCCAGCACCACTACCATCCTACCCCAGCACCACTACGATCATACCCCAGTACCACTACGATCCTACCCCAGCACCACTACGATCATACCCTAGCACCACTTTGGTCATATCCCAGCACCACTATGATCATACCCCAGCACCACTACGATCTTACCCCAGCACCACTAGGAACATACCCCAGCACCACTACGATCCTACCCCAGCACCACTACGATCCTACCCCAGCACCACTACGATCCTACCCCAGCATCACTATGGTCATACTTCAGCACCACTATGATCCAACCCCAGCACCACTATGATCATATCCCAGCACCACTACGATCATACCCCAGCACCACTATGACCATTGAAAAAAATAAAAAAAACCCTTTCTCCATCTTTTCTGAATTTTTGAGTGGTGATCTTGTGCATGATTATTGTTGCTCAGGTAATGTTTCTTTGTGGTGGGATGGTGGGATACTATCATTATAAAAATAACCTACAAAAACAAGGCCACAACCCTGACATCTAGTAGCCCTGAAGAGAGATCATACCCCAGCACCAATACGATCCTACCCCAGCACCCCTACGATCCTACCCCAGCACCACTACGGTCCTACCCCAGCACCACTACGGTCCTACCCCAGCACCGCTACGGTCCTACCCCAGAACCGCTACGATCCTACCCCAGCACCGCTACGATCCTACCCCAGCACCGCTACGATCCTACCCCAGCACCCCTACGATCCTACCCCAGCACCACTACGATCCTACCCCAGCACCACTACGATCCTACCCCAGCACCACAACGATCCTACCCCAGCACCACTACGATCCTACCCGAGCACAACTACGATCCTTCCCCAGCATCACTACGATCCTTCCCCAGCATCACTACGATCATACCCCAGCACCACTACGATCATATCTCAGCACCACTACGATCCTACCCCAGCACCACTACGATCCTACCCCAGCACCACTACGATCATACCCCAGCACCACTACGATCATACCCCAGCACCACTACGATCCTACCCCAGCACCACTACGATCATACCCCAGCACCGCTACGATCCTACCCCAGCACCGCTACGATAATACCCCAGCACCCCTACGATCCTACCCCAGCACCACTACGATCCTACCCCAGCACCACTACGATTATACCCCAGCACCACTACGATCCTACCCCAGTACCACTACGATCCTACCCCAGCACCACTACGATCATACCCCAGCACCACTACGATCCTACCCCAGCACCACTACGATCCTACCCCAGCACCACTACGATCATACCCCAGCACCGCTACGATCATACCCCAGCACCGCTACGATCCTACCCCAGCACCGCTACGATCCTACCCCAGCACCCCTACGATCCTACCCCAGCACCCCTACGATCCTACCCCAGCACCACTACAATCCTACCCCAGCACCACAACGATCTTACCCCAGCACCACTACGATCCTACCCCTGCACCACTACGATCCTACCCCAGCACCACTACGATCCTACCACAGCACCACTACGATCATACCCCAGCACCACTACGATCATACCCCAGCACCACTAGGATCATACCCCAGCACCACTACGATCATACCCCAGCACCACTACGATCCTTCCCCAGCACCACCATGATCCTTCCCCAGCACCACTACGATCCTATCCCAGCACCACTACGATCCTATCCCAGCACCACTATGATCCTTCCCCAGCACCACTACGATCTTACCCCAGCACCACTAGGAACATACCCCAGCACCACTACGATCCTACCCCAGCACCACTACGATCCTACCCCAGCACCACTACGATCCTACCCCAGCATCACTATGGTCTTACTTCAGCACCACTATGATCCAACCCCAGCACCACTATAATCATATCCCAGCACCACTACGATCATACCCCAGCACCACTATGACCATTGAAAAAAATAAAAAAAACCCTTTCTCCATCTTTTCTGAATTTTTGAGTGGTGATCTTGTGCATGATTATTGTTGCTCAGGTAATGTTACTTTGTGGTGGGATGGTGGGATACTATCATTATAAAAATAACCTACAAAAACAAGGCCACAACCCTGACATCTAGTAGCCCTGAAGAGAGATCATACCCCAGCACCAATACGATCCTACCCCAGCACCCCTACGATCCTACCCCAGCACCACTACGGTCCTACCCCAGCACCACTACGGTCCTACCCCAGCACCGCTACGGTCCTACCCCAGAACCGCTACGATCCTACCCCAGCACCGCTACGATCCTACCCCAGCACCGCTACGATCCTACCCCAGCACCCCTACGATCCTACCCCAGCACCACTACGATCCTACCCCAGCACCACTACGATCCTACCCCAGCACCACAACGATCCTACCCCAGCACCACTACGATCCTACCCGAGCACAACTACGATCCTTCCCCAGCATCACTACGATGCTTCCCCAGCATCACTACGATCATACCCCAGCACCACTACGATCATATCTCAGCACCACTACGATCCTACCCCAGCACCACTACGATCCTACCCCAGCACCACTACGATCACACCCCAGCACCACTACGATCATACCCCAGCACCACTACGATCCTACCCCAGCACCACTACGATCATACCCCAGCACCGCTACGATCCTACCCCAGAACTGTTTATGATGATACCCCAGCACCGCTACGATCATACCACAGCACCGCTACGATCATACCCCAGCACCCCTATGATCCTACCCCAGCACCACTACGATCATACCCCAGCACCACTACGAACCTACCCCAGCACCACTACGATCCTACCCCAGCACCACTACGATCCTACCCCTGCACCACTACGATCCTACCCCAGCACCACTACGATCATATCCCAGCACCACTAAGATCATACCCCAGCACCACTACGATCATACTCGAGCACCACTACGATCTAACCCCAGCACCACTACGATCATACTCGAGCACCACTACGATCATACTGGAGCACCACTATGATCATACCCCAGCAACACTACGATCCTAGCCCTGCACCACTACGATCATACCCCAGCACCACTACGATCCTACCCCAGCACCACTTCGATCATACCCCAGCACCACTTCGATCATACCCCAGCACCACTTCGATCATACCCCAGCACCACTACGATCCTACCCCAGCACCACTACGATCCTACCCCAGCACCACTGCGATCCTAACCCAGCACCACTGCGATCATACCCCAGCATCACTACGATCCTACCCCAGCACCACCACGATCCTACCCCAGCACCACTACGATCCTACCCCAGCACCACTACGATCCTACCCCAGCACCACTAAGATCATACCCCAGCACCACTACGATCCTTCCCCAGCACCACTACGATCGTTCCCCAGCACCACTACGATCCTACCCCAGCAACACTATGATCATACCCCAGCACCACTATGATCATTCCACAGCACCACTACGATCATACCCCAGCACCACTACGATCTTACCCCAGCACCACTACCATCCTACCCCAGCACCACTACGATCATACCCCAGTACCACTACGATCCTACCCCAGCACCACTACGATCATACCCTAGCACCACTTTGGTCATATCCCAGCACCACTATGATCATACCCCAGCACCACTACGATCTTACCCCAGCACCACTAGGAACATACCCCAGCACCACTACGATCCTACCCCAGCACCACTACGATCCTACCCCAGCACCACTACGATCCTACCCCAGCATCACTATGGTCATACTTCAGCACCACTATGATCCAACCCCAGCACCACTATGATCATATCCCAGCACCACTACGATCATACCCCAGCACCACTATGACCATTGAAAAAAATAAAAAAAACCCTTTCTCCATCTTTTCTGAATTTTTGAGTGGTGATCTTGTGCATGATTATTGTTGCTCAGGTAATGTTACTTTGTGGTGGGATGGTGGGATACTATCATTATAAAAATAACCTACAAAAACAAGGCCACAACCCTGACATCTAGTAGCCCTGAAGAGAGATCATACCCCAGCACCAATACGATCCTACCCCAGCACCCCTACGATCCTACCCCAGCACCACTACGGTCCTACCCCAGCACCACTACGGTCCTACCCCAGCACCGCTACGGTCCTACCCCAGAACCGCTACGATCCTACCCCAGCACCGCTACGATCCTACCCCAGCACCGCTACGATCCTACCCCAGCACCCCTACGATCCTACCCCAGCACCACTACGATCCTACCCCAGCACCACTACGATCCTACCCCAGCACCACAACGATCCTACCCCAGCACCACTACGATCCTACCCGAGCACAACTACGATCCTTCCCCAGCATCACTACGATCCTTCCCCAGCATCACTACGATCATACCCCAGCACCACTACGATCATATCTCAGCACCACTACGATCCTACCCCAGCACCACTACGATCCTACCCCAGCACCACTACGATCATACCCCAGCACCACTACGATCATACCCCAGCACCACTACGATCCTACCCCAGCACCACTACGATCATACCCCAGCACCGCTACGATCCTACCCCAGAACTGTTTATGATGATACCCCAGCACCGCTACGATCATACCACAGCACCGCTACGATCATACCCCAGCACCCCTATGATCCTACCCCAGCACCACTACGATCATACCCCAGCACCACTACGAACCTACCCCAGCACCACTACGATCCTACCCCAGCACCACTACGATCCTACCGCTGCACCACTACGATCCTACCCCAGCACCACTACGATCATATCCCAGCACCACTAAGATCATACCCCAGCACCACTACGATCATACTCGAGCACCACTACGATCTAACCCCAGCACCACTACGATCATACTCGAGCACCACTACGATCATACTGGAGCACCACTATGATCATACCCCAGCAACACTACGATCCTAGCCCTGCACCACTACGATCATACCCCAGCACCACTACGATCCTACCCCAGCACCACTTCGATCATACCCCAGCACCACTTCGATCATACCCCAGCACCACTTCGATCATACCCCAGCACCACTACGATCCTACCCCAGCACCACTACGATCCTACCCCAGCACCACTGCGATCCTACCCCAGCACCACTGCGATCATACCCCAGCATCACTACGATCCTACCCCAGCACCACCACGATCCTACCCCAGCACCACTACGATCCTACCCCAGCACCACTACGATCCTACCCCAGCACCACTAAGATCATACCCCAGCACCACTACGATCCTTCCCCAGCACCACTACGATCGTTCCCCAGCACCACTACGATCCTACCCCAGCAACACTATGATCATACCCCAGCACCACTATGATCATTCCACAGCACCACTACGATCATACCCCAGCACCACTACGATCTTACCCCAGCACCACTACCATCCTACCCCAGCACCACTACGATCATACCCCAGTACCACTACGATCCTACCCCAGCACCACTACGATCATACCCTAGCACCACTTTGGTCATATCCCAGCACCACTATGATCATACCCCAGCACCACTATTATCCTACCCCAGCACCACTACGATCCTACCCCAGCACCCCTACGATCATACCCCAGGTCTCCTACGATCCTACCCCAGCACCACTACGATCCTACCCCAGCACCACTACGATCATACCCCAGCACCACTTCGATCATATCTCAGCACCACTACGATCCTACCCCAGCACCACTACGATCCTACCCCAGCACCACTACGATCATACCCCAGCACCACTACGATCATGCCCCAGCACCACTACGATCCTACCCCAGCACCACTACGATCATACCCCAGCACCGCTACGATCCTACCCCAGCACCGCTACGATAATACCCCAGCACCCCTACGATCCTACCCCAGCACCACTACGATCCTACCCCAGCACCACTACGATAATACCCCAGCACCACTACGATCCTACCCCAGTACCACTACGATCCTACCCCAGCACCACTACGATCATACCCCAGCACCACTACGATCCTACCCCAGCACCACTACGATCCTACCCCAGCACCACTACGATCATACCCCAGCACCGCTACGATCATACCCCAGCACCTCTACGATGCTACCCCAGCACCGCTACGATCCTACCCCAGCACCCCTACGATCCTACCCCAGCACCCCTACGATCCTACCCCAGCACCACTACAATCCTACCCCAGCACCACAACGATCTTACCCCAGCACCACTACGATCCTACCCCTGCACCACTACGATCCTACCCCAGCACCACTACGATCCTACCACAGCACCACTACGATCATACCCCAGCACCACTACGATCATACCCCAGCACCACTAGGATCATACCCCAGCACCACTACGATCATACCCCAGCACCACTACGATCCTTCCCCAGCACCACCATGATCCTTCCCCAGCACCACTACGATCCTATCCCAGCACCACTACGATCCTATCCCAGCACCACTATGATCCTTCCCCAGCACCACTACGATCTTACCCCAGCACCACTAGGAACATACCCCAGCACCACTACGATCCTACCCCAGCACCACTACGATCCTACCCCAGCACCACTACGATCCTACCCCAGCATCACTATGGTCTTACTTCAGCACCACTATGATCCAACCCCAGCACCACTATAATCATATCCCAGCACCACTACGATCATACCCCAGCACCACTATGACCATTGAAAAAAATAAAAAAAACCCTTTCTCCATCTTTTCTGAATTTTTGAGTGGTGATCTTGTGCATGATTATTGTTGCTCAGGTAATGTTACTTTGTGGTGGGATGGTGGGATACTATCATTATAAAAATAACCTACAAAAACAAGGCCACAACCCTGACATCTAGTAGCCCTGAAGAGAGATCATACCCCAGCACCAATACGATCCTACCCCAGCACCCCTACGATCCTACCCCAGCACCACTACGGTCCTACCCCAGCACCACTACGGTCCTACCCCAGCACCGCTACGGTCCTACCCCAGAACCGCTACGATCCTACCCCAGCACCGCTACGATCCTACCCCAGCACCGCTACGATCCTACCCCAGCACCCCTACGATCCTACCCCAGCACCACTACGATCCTACCCCAGCACCACTACGATCCTACCCCAGCACCACAACGATCCTACCCCAGCACCACTACGATCCTACCCGAGCACAACTACGATCCTTCCCCAGCATCACTACGATGCTTCCCCAGCATCACTACGATCATACCCCAGCACCACTACGATCATATCTCAGCACCACTACGATCCTACCCCAGCACCACTACGATCCTACCCCAGCACCACTACGATCATACCCCAGCACCACTACGATCATACCCCAGCACCACTACGATCCTACCCCAGCACCACTACGATCATACCCCAGCACCGCTACGATCCTACCCCAGAACTGTTTATGATGATACCCCAGCACCGCTACGATCATACCACAGCACCGCTACGATCATACCCCAGCACCCCTATGATCCTACCCCAGCACCACTACGATCATACCCCAGCACCACTACGAACCTACCCCAGCACCACTACGATCCTACCCCAGCACCACTACGATCCTACGCCTGCACCACTACGATCCTACCCCAGCACCACTACGATCATATCCCAGCACCACTAAGATCATACCCCAGCACCACTACGATCATACTCGAGCACCACTACGATCTAACCCCAGCACCACTACGATCATACTCGAGCACCACTACGATCATACTGGAGCACTACTATGATCATACCCCAGCAACACTACGATCCTAGCCCTGCACCACTACGATCCTACCCCAGCACCACTTCGATCATACCCCAGCACCACTTCGATCATACCCCAGCACCACTTCGATCATACCCCAGCACCACTACGATCCTACCCCAGCACCACTACGATCCTACCCCAGCACCACTGCGATCCTACCCCAGCACCACTGCGATCATACCCCAGCATCACTACGATCCTACCCCAGCACCACCACGATCCTACCCCAGCACCACTACAATCCTACCCCAGCACCACTACGATCCTACCCCAGCACCACTAAGATCATACCCCAGCACCACTACGATCCTTCCCCAGCACCACTACGATCGTTCCCCAGCACCACTACGATCCTACCCCAGCAACACTATGATCATACCCCAGCACCACTATGATCATTCCACAGCACCACTACGATCATACCCCAGCACCACTACGATCTTACCCCAGCACCACTACCATCCTACCCCAGCACCACTACGATCATACCCCAGTACCACTACGATCCTACCCCAGCACCACTACGATCATATCCCAGCACCACTAAGATCATACCCCAGCACCACTACGATCATACTCGAGCACCACTACGATCTAACCCCAGCACCACTACGATCATACTCGAGCACCACTACGATCATACTGGAGCACTACTATGATCATACCCCAGCAACACTACGATCCTAGCCCTGCACCACTACGATCCTACCCCAGCACCACTTCGATCATACCCCAGCACCACTTCGATCATACCCCAGCACCACTTCGATCATACCCCAGCACCACTACGATCCTACCCCAGCACCACTACGATCCTACCCCAGCACCACTGCGATCCTACCCCAGCACCACTGCGATCATACCCCAGCATCACTACGATCCTACCCCAGCACCACCACGATCCTACCCCAGCACCACTACGATCCTACCCCAGCACCACTACGATCCTACCCCAGCACCACTAAGATCATACCCCAGCACCACTACGATCCTTCCCCAGCACCACTACGATCGTTCCCCAGCACCACTACGATCCTACCCCAGCAACACTATGATCATACCCCAGCACCACTATGATCATTCCACAGCACCACTACGATCATACCCCAGCACCACTACGATCTTACCCCAGCACCACTACCATCCTACCCCAGCACCACTACGATCATACCCCAGTACCACTACGATCCTACCCCAGCACCACTACGATCATACCCTAGCACCACTTTGGTCATATCCCAGCACCACTATGATCATACCCCAGCACCACTACGATCTTACCCCAGCACCACTAGGAACATACCCCAGCACCACTACGATCCTACCCCAGCACCACTACGATCCTACCCCAGCACCACTACGATCCTACCCCAGCATCACTATGGTCATACTTCAGCACCACTATGATCCAACCCCAGCACCACTATGATCATATCCCAGCACCACTACGATCATACCCCAGCACCACTATGACCATTGAAAAAAATAAAAAAAACCCTTTCTCCATCTTTTCTGAATTTTTGAGTGGTGATCTTGTGCATGATTATTGTTGCTCAGGTAATGTTACTTTGTGGTGGGATGGTGGGATACTATCATTATAAAAATAACCTACAAAAACAAGGCCACAACCCTGACATCTAGTAGCCCTGAAGAGAGATCATACCCCAGCACCAATACGATCCTACCCCAGCACCCCTACGATCCTACCCCAGCACCACTACGGTCCTACCCCAGCACCACTACGGTCCTACCCCAGCACCGCTACGGTCCTACCCCAGAACCGCTACGATCCTACCCCAGCACCGCTACGATCCTACCCCAGCACCGCTACGATCCTACCCCAGCACCCCTACGATCCTACCCCAGCACCACTACGATCCTACCCCAGCACCACTACGATCCTACCCCAGCACCACAACGATCCTACCCCAGCACCACTACGATCCTACCCGAGCACAACTACGATCCTTCCCCAGCATCACTACGATCCTTCCCCAGCATCACTACGATCATACCCCAGCACCACTACGATCATATCTCAGCACCACTACGATCCTACCCCAGCACCACTACGATCCTACCCCAGCACCACTACGATCATACCCCAGCACCACTACGATCATACCCCAGCACCACTACGATCCTACCCCAGCACCACTACGATCATACCCCAGCACCGCTACGATCCTACCCCAGAACTGTTTATGATGATACCCCAGCACCGCTACGATCATACCACAGCACCGCTACGATCATACCCCAGCACCCCTATGATCCTACCCCAGCACCACTACGATCATACCCCAGCACCACTACGAACCTACCCCAGCACCACTACGATCCTACCCCAGCACCACTACGATCCTACCCCTGCACCACTACGATCCTACCCCAGCACCACTACGATCATATCCCAGCACCACTAAGATCATACCCCAGCACCACTACGATCATACTCGAGCACCACTACGATCTAACCCCAGCACCACTACCATCATACTCGAGCACCACTACGATCATACTGGAGCACCACTATGATCATACCCCAGCAACACTACGATCCTAGCCCTGCACCACTACGATCATACCCCAGCACCACTACGATCCTACCCCAGCACCACTTCGATCATACCCCAGCACCACTTCGATCATACCCCAGCACCACTTCGATCATACCCCAGCACCACTACGATCCTACCCCAGCACCACTACGATCCTACCCCAGCACCACTGCGATCCTACCCCAGCACCACTGCGATCATACCCCAGCATCACTACGATCCTACCCCAGCACCACCACGATCCTACCCCAGCACCACTACGATCCTACCCCAGCACCACTACGATCCTACCCCAGCACCACTAAGATCATACCCCAGCACCACTACGATCCTTCCCCAGCACCACTACGATCGTTCCCCAGCACCACTACGATCCTACCCCAGCAACACTATGATCATACCCCAGCACCACTATGATCATTCCACAGCACCACTAGGATCATACCCCAGCACCACTACGATCTTACCCCAGCACCACTACCATCCTACCCCAGCACCACTACGATCATACCCCAGTACCACTACGATCCTACCCCAGCACCACTACGATCATACCCTAGCACCACTTTGGTCATATCCCAGCACCACTATGATCATACCCCAGCACCACTATTATCCTACCCCAGCACCACTACGATCCTACCCCAGCACCCCTACGATCATACCCCAGGTCTCCTACGATCCTACCCCAGCACCACTACGATCCTACCCCAGCACCACTACGATCATACCCCAGCACCACTTCGATCATACCCCAGCACCACTACGATCCTACCCCAGGACCACTACGATCCTACCAGAGCACCACTACGATCCTACCCCAGCACCACTACGATCCTACCCCAGCACCACTACGATCCTACCCCAGGACCACTACGGTCCTACCCCAGCACCACTACGGTCCTACCCCAGCACCGCTACGGTGCTACCCCAGAACCGCTACGATCATACCCCAGCACCGCTACGATCATACCCCAGCACCGCTTCGATCCTACCCCAGCACCGCTTTGATGATACCCCAGCACTGCTACGATCATACCACAGCACCGCTACGATCATACCCCAGCACCCCTCTGATCCTACCCCAGCACCCCTCTGATCCTAGCCCAGCACCACTACGATCCTACCCAGCACCACTACGATCATACCCCAGCACCACTACGATCCTAACCCAGCACCACTACGATCCTACCCCAGCACCACTACGATCATATCCTAGCACCACTACGATCATACCCCAGCACCACTACGATCATACCCCAGCACCACTACGATCATACTCGAGCAACACTACGATCATACCCCAGCACCACTACGATCCTACCCCAGCACCACTACGATCCTACCCCAGCACCACTACCCCAGCACCACTACGGTCATACCCCAGCACCACTACGATCCTACCCCAGCACCGCTACGATCCTACCCCAGAACCGCTACGATCATACCCCAGCACCGCTACGATCCTACCCCAGCACCCCTATGATCCTACCCCAGCACCACTACGATCCTACCCCAGCACCACTACGATCCTACCCCAGCACCACTACGATCCTACCCCAGCACCACTACGATCCTTCCCCAGCATCACTACGATCCTTCCCCAGCATCACTACGATCATACCCCATCACCACTACGATTATACCCCAGCACCACTACGATCATACCCCAGCACCACTTTGATCATACCCCAGCACCACTACGATCATACCCCAGCACCACTTCCATCATACCCCAGCCCCACTACGATCCTACCCCAGTCCCACTACGATCCTTCCCCAGCACCACTACGATCCTATCCCAGCACCACTACGATCATACCCCAGCACCACTACGATCATTCCCCAGCACCGCTACGATCCTACCCCAGAACCGCTTTGATGATACCCCAGCACCGCTACGATCATACCACAGCACCGCTACGATCATACCCCAGCACCCCTATGATCCTACCCCAGCACCACTACGATCCTACCCCAGCACCACTACGAACCTACCCCAGCACCACTATGATCATACCCCAGCACCACTACGATCCTACCACAGCACCACTACGATCCTACCCCAGCACCACTACGATCATATCCCAGCACCTCTAAGATCATACCCCAGCACCTCTACGATCATACTCGAGCACCACTACGATCTAACCCCAACACCACTACGATCATACTCGAGCACCACTACGATCATACTGGAGCACCACTACGATCATACCCCAGCAACACTACGATCCTAGCCCTGCACCACTACGATCATACCCCAGCACCACTACGATCCTACCCCAGCACCACTTTGATCATACCCCAGCACCACTTCGATCCTACCCCAGCACCACTACGATCCTACCCCAGCACCACTACGATCCTACCCCAGCACCACTACGATCCTACCCCAGCACCACTACGATCCTACCCCAGTACCATTACGATCCTACCCCAGCACCACTACGATCATACCCCAGCACCACTACGATCATACCCCAGCACCACTACGATCCTTCCCCAGCACCACTACGATCCTTCCCCAGCACCACTATGATCATACCCCACCACCACTATGATCATACCACAGCACCACTACGATTATATCCCAGCACCCCTACCATCCTACCCCAGCACCACTACCATCCTACCCCAGCACCACTACGATCCTACCCCAGTACCACTACGATCCTACCCCAGCACCACTACGATCATACCCTAGCACCACTTTGGTCATATCCCAGCACCACTATGATCATACCCCAGCACCACTATTATCCTACCCCACCACCACTACGATCCTACCCCAGCACCCCTACGATCATACCCCAGCTCCCCTACGATCCTACCCCAGCACCACTACAATCCTACCCCAGCACCACTACGATCATACCCCAGCACCACAACGATCATACCCCAGCACCACTATGATCATACCCCAGCACCACTATTATCCTACCCCAGCACCACTACGATCCTACCCCAGCACCCCTACGATCATACCCAGGTCTCCTACGATCCTACCCCAGCACCACTACGATCCTACCCCAGCACCACTACGATCATACCCCAGCACCACTACGATCATACCCCAGCACCACTACGATCCTACCCCAGGACCACTACGATCCTACCCCAGCACCACTACGATCCTACCCCAGCACCACTACGATCCTACCCCAGCACCACTACGATCCTACCCCAGGACCACTACGGTCCTACCCCAGCACCGCTACGGTCCTACCCCAGCACCGCTACGGTCCTACACCAGCACCGCTACGATCATACCCCAGCACCGCTACGATCATACCCCAGCAGCGCTACGATCATACCCCAGCACCGCTTCGATCCTACCCCAGCACCGCTTTGATGATACCCCAGCACCGCTACGATCATACCACAGCACCGCTACGATCATACCCCAGCACCCCTCTGATCCTACCCCAGCACCCCTCTGATCCTACCCCAGCACCACTACGATCCTACCCAGCACCACTACGATCATACCCCAGCACCACTACGATCCTACCCCAGCACCACTACGATCCTACCCCAGCACCACTACGATCATATCCTAGCACCACTACGATCATACCCCAGCACCACTACGATCATACCCCAGCACCACTACGATCATACTCGAGCAACACTACGATCATACCCCAGCGCCACTACGATCCTACCCCAGCACCACTACGATCCTACCCCAGCACCACTACCCCAGCACCACTACGGTCATACCCCAGCACCACTACGATCCTACCCCAGCACCGCTACGATCCTACCCCAGAACCGCTACGATCATACCCCAGCACCGCTACGATCCTACCCCAGCACCCCTACGATCCTACCCCAGCACCACTACGATCCTACCCCAGCACCACTACGATCCTACCCCAGCACCACTACGATCCTACCCCAGCACCACTACGGTCCTACCCCAGCACCGCTACGGTCCTACCCCAGTACCATTACGATCCTACCCCAGCACCACTACGATCCTACCCCACCACCACTACGATCCTACCCCAGCACCACTACGATCCTTCCCCATCACTATGATCATACCCCAGCACCACTACGATCCTTCCCCAGCACCACTACGATCATACCCCAGCACCACTATGATCATACCCCAGCACCACTATGATCCTACCCCAGCCCCACTACGATCCTACCCCAGCACCATTTCGATCCTTCCCCAGCATCACTACGATCATACCCCAGCACCACTACGATCCTTCCCCAGCACCACTATGATCATACCCCAGCACCACTATGATCATACCACAGCACCACTACGATTATATCCCAGCACCACTACCATCCTACCCCAGCACCACTACCATCCTACCCCAGCACCACTACGATCCTACCCCAGTACCACTACGATCCTACCCCAGCACCACTACGATCATACCCTAGCACCTCTTTGGTCATATCCCAGCACCACTATGATCATACCCCAGCACCACTATTATCCTACCCCACCACCACTACGATCCTACCCCAGCACCCCTACGATCATACCCCAGCTCCCCTACGATCCTACCCCAGCACCACTACGATCCTACCCCAGCACCACTACGATCATACCCCAGCACCACAACGATCATACCCCAGCACCACTATGATCATACCCCAGCACCACTACGATCCTACCCCAGCACCACTACGATCATACCCCAGCACCACTACGATCCTACCCCAGCACCACTACGATCCTACCCCACCACCACTACGATCCTACCCCAGCACCCCTACGATCCTTCCCCATCACTATGATCATACCCCAGCACCACTACGATCCTTCCCCAGCACCACTACGATCATACCCCAGCACCACTGTGATCATACCCCAGCACCACTACGATCCTACCCCAGCCCCACTACGATCCTACCCCAGCACCATTTCGATCCTTCCCCAGCATCACTACGATCATACCCCAGCACCACTACGATCATACCCCAGCACCACTACGATCATACCCCAGCACCACTTCGATCATACCCCAGCACCACTTCGATCATACCCCAGCACCACTACGATGATACCCCAGTACCACTACGGTCATACCCCAGCACCACTATGGTCATACCCAAGTACCACTACGATCCTACCCCAGCACCACTATGATCATACCCCAGTACCACTACGATCCTTCCCCAGCACCACTATGATCCTACCCCAGCACCACTACGATCCTACCCCAGCACCACTATGATCATACCCCAGCACCACTATGATCCTACCCCAGCACCACTCCGATCATACCCCAGCAGCACTACGATCCTACCCCAGTACCACTTCGATCCTTCCCCAGCATCACTATGATCATACCCCAGCACCACTACGATCCTACCCCAGCACCACTATGATCATATCCCAGCACCACTACGATCATACCCCAGCACCACTATGACCATTGAAAAAAATAAAAAATACCTTCCTCCACCTTTTCTGAATTTTTGGGTGGTGATCTTGTGCATGATTATTGTTGCTCAGGTAATGTTACTTTGTGGTGGAATGTTGGGATACTATCATTATAAAAATAACCAACACAAACAAGGCCACAGCCCTGACATCTAGTAGCCCTGAAGAGAGAGGCATTTGCCTCCACATTCACTGGAGAGTCAGGTGCCCCCAAGACAACTGGAGAGATATGTGCTCCCACAATTAACTGGGTGGCATGCACTCCCAACACCACCAGAGATCAGGCACCCCCAATACCACTGGAGAGGCATGTCCTCCCCATGACCATTGGAGAGGTATGCGTCCCTATGACCAACAGAGAGGCATGCACACCCACAACCAACTGATGGGTGTGCCGCCATAATCATCAGAGAGGCATAAGCCTCCATCACCACCATTGAGGTATGCGCCTACACTACCACTAGAGAGGCATGCACCCCAACGACTAACAGAGAGGTTTTGTAATGGGCCACAGACAAAATTTGCTGGAGAGTTACGATTGGGGGGGACAGCAGAGAAAGGGTGGGGCCATCCAAAGCGGGGGCGAAGTTGTGCGGGGGTAGAGGCTGAGGTGACCCAGGTCCATTAAAATAGTAATATAATAATTAAATAGGATCCGCAGAACTTAGCAGTGTCATTTTCAGCTGCATACGTTGTCGCTTAGTCTTATAGCAAAAAAATATTATATGTGATCAGTTAGCAACACAAAGGTATGCAAAAGATAAAGGTATCACTAAATAGTTAAACTGTAACTCAATATTTATAAGTTGAAATGTGATTGTAAAGTAGTAAGAAAAATGTGTAGGGATTTTCCTAAATGGATTGGAGATCTCTTGTTTGCAAAATACAG
Organism: Taudactylus pleione; assembly: GCA_031769625.1. Taxonomy (NCBI): domain Eukaryota; kingdom Metazoa; phylum Chordata; class Amphibia; order Anura; family Myobatrachidae; genus Taudactylus; species Taudactylus pleione. The sequence goes on from JAUIMM010000421.1 coordinate 2,120,679, forward strand.
CACCTTATTTGTAGCTGGGACATGCAAGTGTGGAAATCAAGTCTCCCATTACTGTGTTAATTCTGTGTGACATTAATTATAGTTGTATACACAGTTAATCAAATACAGATTTTTAGGGGATTTCCTGAAGCACTCTGAATGGTGATTCTATTATATGAGTGTGGATTTGCCCATCCAGAGAGCGTTTGTATGAATATAAAGTTTATAATAATATGGTTCCACACAAATAAAATGTTTCTGATAGTGTTATTTCTAATAAAGCAGCCCTCCAGCTGTTGCTGAACTACACATCCCAGCATGCCTTGCAACAGTTTTAGCATGGCCAAATAGGAAAACTGTGGCAGGGCATGCTGGGATGTGTAGTTCTACAACAGCTGGGGGCCGCTTTTTGCCCACTCCTACACTAGACGATGTGTGTATGAGCCGATATCGGCAGTGGTGGGCCCGTCGTGGGTGCCGACATACACACTTGCCAATGTCGCCCATGGCGAACAATGGCGGGGGGGAGTGGGGCCATGCTACATTCAGGGGATATTGTTAACAACCCGCAGGAGCGCCGATCATTGATCGTTCAGGGCATACACACTGGACGATATGAACGATATATCGTTGAACGATATCGTTATCATTTATATTGTTTACTTTCATCGTCCAGTATGTACGGTCCTTGATGGGATAATTAGATGTACAGGTTTCTCTTATGTATTCCTCTTATACTTGATGTTACTAATTGTCCTTCATTGACAGAATGGTAATGATAGATATAACTTTGGTTCCATATTAAAAAGTCAGTCATTAGTGTTAGACAGTAATAGGGAATTCCTTAATTGATTGTGACCTTTATGCTGGGAGTAAAATTGTGTGTTTTCTGCATGCAGTTCAGGGAAATCAATTTGAAATGCTTAGCTCTTAGCTTTCCAATGTATGCAGTAGCACTGAGTAGAGTACACAGTAATAGCTTGGTACAGAGGTTTAACATGATGTTCACTAGTAACGGATTCATATTTGCTTACATATTACTTATACAGGCATGTTTTTTTTTTATTGAAGCTCGAGGTGGTGCCCCAATCATCCAATGTAGTGTGAAAGTACTGTGCTGGAAGCTTGGGTCTTCGGACCCTCTCCAAAAGGAGAAGGGCCCCATTTCTCCCCATCCCCTCAGAGCCAAAAGGCCCCATTGAGGAGAAAGAGGAGTCTTCAGGACCCCTTTGCTGAGGCCCCTTAGGGGGCAAGGATCTTTGGTTTTCCCATCTCCACAAGGCTTGGCCGAAGCTTCCGCCTGGGGAACAGATTCTTTAGCTCTCTCCAGAAGTCTTGAGGAGAGAGAGACCCATAAGGGTTTACAACCAGAACTTATAAACGCATGTGCATCACACAAAGTTGTGTATATCAATCTGTTAGGGGTGGTAGGGAGGAAGCCAAGGAACACAGCAGCGAATGCCAATGTCCTTTAGGTAGTGGAAGCTGGATGACACATTGCGAAACTTGGAAATTTGTGGTTTGCTTAAAATTCTTCTTCTATCCTGCAGTCTATGGGGCTGATTCTGAGTAAGACGGATCTCTGCACGGACGCAAATGGCGAATTTTAGCATACAGCGCATATACAGATGCCATTTTACATATATTAGCATATCTCTGACCTATTCTGAGTTGTACGGAACTCATCAGGATCTGTCTTTCCATGAAATTGGGTGTTTGGCAGCAACTTGCGAGCACACAGGACTGCCCTGTCTTGTGGGAGTGACATGGGAGTGGCATGGGGCGTGTATTAAATCCTCCATGTAATTGGGAAAGTCGAGCAGCCTATTTCTGACAGATCTCTTGCACCTAGCATGGGGCTAGTACAAGTGCCGACACTAATGTTTCCTTTCACACACACTGGCTTCTGCCGGCCGGGTTTGTGCAGCAGAGGCTGCTGCTGCGAATGCCCAATAGGAAAAAAAAAAACCTCACATAAAAAGCGTCTCAAAGCCGCTGCTTATGAAAGGCACTGAGTGCCTGAAAAAAGCCAGCCGGCTACTGCCCGGTTCTTGCCTGGCCGGCCAAAACCGACATGTGTGAAATTGGCCTATGGCTTCGTATAAACCTGGGGTAGGAAGGGAAAGGGGGCAGAGGGAGGGTGTATTATTAATAGAAATAGAACAGACAGGTGAGAGGCCAAAACTTTAATGCAGAATCAATCTGCCTTCAGCCTGGTGTTTGACATTTGGGAATGTTGTATATATTCTATTAAGTTCCTGAGGATCTAGGTTGTGGGCCCAGCCAGGGGCGGATTGGGATGGAAAACCAGTCCGGGATATTTCTGGAAGCGGTCCTAATGGTGCTGGGGCCTGTTGAGGGGACATGATAAAATAATTTATTTGTATACAGGTTATACATAACACATATGTACAGTGTCCATAACAATGGGAAATTACTGAAAACGCCCTGTGGATAGTATTTAGAAAAACAACAATAAACAAACATTTTAAACATCACAACAGCAATATGATAACAAAAATTAGTGCAGAACAATAAAAACACATTTTCAGTCAGTTAATAGCAAATTAAGAATAATTAGTCTTTTGTCTTGCAATCCCACTATATTATCGGTGGGATAACATGCCGCTGACCCCAAACCCAGGGAAAACTACAATGGAAACCTATTTACTTCCATGCTAGAGGTGGCCACAGAGCTTAATTAAAATCATTTCCAAAGCCGCTGGCTGCCGCACAACTTGTTAGTTATCTCAGATGAGTCGGTGTTAAATGGGAAAGACTAACAGTTCTCAAAATGACTGTCAGAACTTTGTGCCACAGTGCCATCTGGGTCAGCTGGAGGGCTGCAGGTGGTCATCTTATTTTATTTTTACACTAATAATGTGAGGGTGCTACGTGTGTGCTAGCCTAAGAGGCTATCGGTATATTATGTTAACAGTGACCATGAGAATGTTAATATGGTTAATGTTGACATGTTCATCATGTCGACACTAATTAAATATCAAAATGGTCACAATCTATTTCTGAAGGTTGGGTACTGGATTCCGAAGATCAGGATGCCGATGGTCAGAATACAGACAGATTTCTGTAAGTATTATAATCCTTACCCTAAGCCTCCTCTAACCCTCCCGCAGCCTAACCATCACCCTGCCGTCCCGTAGTCTAACCCTAACCTTCTCCTCCCACAGCCTAACTCTAACCCTCCAGTCCAGGCGCAGTCTAACCCTCCTGTCCCTCAGCCTATCCCTAATCATCCTGTCCCACAGCCTAACCCTAAACCTCCCCATCCACAGCCTAACCTTAATCCTCCCCCTCCCCCTCCTCCTAACCCTAATCCAAAGCCCTCCCAAACCCTAATACCTCTGCAATCTGTCGGTATTCTGACAGCTGGGATGCCGCTGTGGGCATTGTGAATGTCTCCATTCTGACTGTCGGGATGCTGACTACATTCCATTTCTGCTGTATCACTACCTCTAATGCTAACCCTAACACTAACCCTAACCCTAATGCTAACCCTAACACTAACCCTAATGCTAACCCTAACACTAACCCTAATGCTAACCCTAACACTAACCCTAATGCTAACTCTAACACTAACCCTAATGCTAACCCTAACACTAACCCTAATGCTAACTCTAACACTAACCCTAATGCTAACTCTAACACTAACCCTAATGCTAACCCTAACACTAACCCTAATGCTAACCCTAACACTAACCATAATGCTAACTCTAACACTAACCCTAATGCTAACCCTAACACTAACCCTAATGCTAACCCTAACACTAACCCTAATGCTAACTCTTAACACTAACCCTAATGCTAACCCTAACACTAACCCTAATGCTAACTCTAACACTAACCCTAATGCTAACTCTAACACTAACCCTAATGCTAACCCTAACACTAACCCTAATGCTAACTCTAACACTAACCCTAATGCTAACCCTAACACTGACCCTAATGCTAACCCTAACACTAACCCTAATGCTAACCCTAACACTAACCCTAATGCTAACTCTAACACTAACCCTAATGCTAACCCTAACACTAACCCTAATGCTAACCCTAACACTAACCCTAATGCTAACTCTAACACTAACCCTAATGCTAACCCTAACACTGACCCTAATGCTAACTCTAACACTAACCCTAATGATCCCCTTACACTAACCCTAATGCTAACTCTAACCCTAATGCTAACTCTAACACTAACCCTAATGCTAACCCTAACACTAACCCTAATGCTAACTCTAACACTAACCCTAATACTAACCCTAACACTAACCCTAATGCTAACCCTAACACTAACCCTAATGCTAACTCTAACACTAACCCTAATGCTAACCCTAACACTAACCCTAATGCTAACTCTAACACTAACCCTAATGCTAACCCTAACACTAACCCTAATGCTAACCCTAACACTAACCCTAATGCTAACTCTAACACTAACCCTAATGCTAACCCTAACACTGACCCTAATGCTAACTCTAACACTAACCCTAATGCTAACCCTAACACTAATGCTAACTCTAACACTAACCCTAATGCTAACCCGAACACTAACCCTAATGCTAACCCTAACACTAACCCTAATGCTAACCCTAACACTAACCCTAACGCTAACCCTAATGCTAACCCTAACACTAACCCTAATGCTAACCCTAACACTAACCCTAATGCTAACTCTAACACTAACCCTAATGCTAACCCTAACACTAACCCTTATGCTAACCCTAACACTAACCCTAATGCTAACTCTAACACTAACCCTAACACTAACCCTAATGCTAACCCTAACACTAACCCTAATGCTAACCCTAACACTAACCCTAATGCTAACCCTAACACTAACCCTAATGCTAACTCTAACACTAACCCTAATGCTAACCCTAACACTAACCCTAATGCTAACTCTAACACTAACCCTAATACTAACCCTAACACTAACCCTAATGCTAAACCTAACACTAACCCTAATGCTAACTCTAACACTAACCCTAATGCTAACCCTAACACTAACCCTTATGCTAACTCTAACACTAACCCTAATGCTAACTCTAACACTAACCCTAATGCTAACTCTAACACTAACCCTTATGCTAACTCTAACACTAACCCTAATGCTAACTCTAACACTAACCCTAATGCTAACTCTAATGTTAATTCTAAACCCTAAACCTAACTGTAACCCTAATGTTAACATTTACCCTATGTCAACATATTATGTGTCAACATTTTGTCCATGTCAACATAATAACTGTCAACATTCTGGTTTTGACATTATGAATGTATACATAGTGACTGTAGACTTCATGACTGCATACCATCTATGAAGTTCAGAAACCATACTCAGTCCCAGCGGCTGTCCATCTCCCTTCAGCGTCGTTATTTCATGAGCCCCTACCATTGCATTTCCCCAGTGGGCTCTTCATTCACCAATATGACACTGCCCCTGATGTTTTTCTTTTCTTTTGGACTTGCCCCACATGCAGACCATGCCTCTTCCCCTGACTCACTTCTGTACTGTAGGTGGGTGACGGTGGCACCCACTATACCTCTGAATACATGTAAATTTAAAAAAAGGAGAGTAATTTACCATTACTGTTCCAGCCATGCCAAGGAAATACTGATGATAGGGATTTCTGTATGAGACAGATACTGTTATTGGTAAGTCAAAAACATTTAGTAAATATCCATGGAAAGTAGAGATGTGAGCTGACCTCCCTGTTTTGGATCTAGATTCATCTTCGTGTTTTAGTTTTGGACCTGTATTTAAAAAAAAAAAAATAGATACAAAGTTTTAAAAAACAGCTAAAAATCATGTAATTTATGCAATCCAAAACCCGAAAATCCGATTTAAAATCCAAATTTCGAAAAGCGCAAAAAGAACATAACCGTAACTCAGATATACCCGGATTCACGAAATTCGGTTGGATTCAGAATTCTGGAGAACCGAACCGCACATCTCTAATGAAAAGCTAGATGGTTCCTCTACTTTAATAAAATAATGATGTACTGTGTAAAATAGAGCAACATGCTATAAATATAATTTTACAATTAACAGAAAATTACAGTTCACGTCTGGGGCGCAGGTTTTTATTCATGTAATTTTTTCACATATATTTTAACCCTTTTTCAACACTTATTAATTATTCTCACACATCTATAATTTACACTTCACTGTCAGCCTTTTTCGTGTGATGGGCTGTAAGGGTCCTGGGCTGAATGATTTTTGGGTGCCCTGGGCCTGGGACGTGAACCTCTTAATGTTAGGGACTGCTAGTAACAGAGAAGCCGTGACGTGGCCTAGCAGCTTCCCATGGATTTGCAAATGCATGCAACTAATATCTCTGAATTTCTATCACCATATAGTCTTCATGTATTGTTGCAGGAACTATTCAGTGTGCTGAGGAACAATAGGAGGTTAAACCCCCCTCCCCCTTTTTTCTACATAATTTTACAATTGTTTAGCTTGACAGCATAGTCATGTTTATGAGGAGTTTTTCCCATCTTCGCAGATTGCTATGGGGATCCGGACATTGTTGATACTTTGCAACATCTAACACATTGTTGGTATAGCAATAGATTACATGCCACTACTATAGAGAGGGCTGCAAACAATACACATAGGGCCTGTTTCAGCATGGATCGCTATTCTGCTAGAACGCACGCACCGCAGTTGCTAATATTAGCGGTGAAATGCAAATGTTTGCAATCGCATTGCGATCACAGCTTACCATAAGGATGCCCACTTCCCCTTACAAACATCCATATACTTGGGCAACATAGCGAAATAATCGGTAACATCGAGTAACATCGGACCCATATGCACAGTTAAGGCAGGTCAGGCCTCACTCAGGAATTGCTAACTTCAGGTCACGCTAAGAGGCCTCAGGCTGCGTGTGGAATTGCAATGGATAATTTATGCACGCCCCTGCAACGCCGTCCCAACGCACTGGCACACCTGCTTTCGACCCCCCAACCACCCCCCGTCACCACCCACAAACGGCACTTCCTGTCAATCACTGTGCTCGGGGTCTGCGTAGCCTCTGCAAACGCATTTCCCATCGCAATTGCTAGTTCACGCACACGCACTGCGATGCAGACGCATGCGCAATGCAAATTAATCAACCGATTGCGTGCGTCTTTGCAACTGCGATCCTTGCTGAATCAGGCCCATAGTCAATAACAGGTATAAGAGGGTGTATTGGGCATATAAGGTGACTGTTGTCTGAGTAGCGGTAATGCCAGGCACTACTTTTGAAATTTGAAGGCTGCAATATACATGTTCATACAGGTGTATGCAGGGGAGTTTCTAGAGAGGAGGGGGCCCGTGTGCAGTTATAAAACAATTATTTACAGGTGAACTACAGGTCCCAGTGGGCCCTTAATGCCCCACATGCTGGTACTTGTGGTTCTCCAAGTACCAGCATGCAGGGGAGGCTTGCTGGGACCTGCAGTTCTACTGGAAAGACAATGTTTATTACTTCTATTTTTACACATCACTCACACAATCAACCCGCCACCCACCGCCCAGGGGTGGCAGGGATAGCCCCGAGCTATCAGCCTAGGCTAGGGGTGCCCTGGAGACAGAGCCGGCCCTAGGCATAGGCATTCTAAGCAAATGCCTAGAGGCGACTGGAATGCCTAGGGGCATTCCAGGGCTCTGCCGATGCCCTCCACCCCTCCGCTACGCCTTCCCCCATAGCTGGGGGAGTACTCCCGGGCCCCCTGTGAGGGCCCCCCGCCAGAGATCGGATCTCTATAGTGATCCGATCACGTCGCGCAGTGCACCTGCCTGACAGTCACACCAGCCGGGGCCGCAGAGAGGTACTGGGCAGCTGAGCGACGGCTCAGCTGTCCAATGGCTTGTGCAGCCTGTGGCTCAGTGACTGGCAGGCTGCAGGAAGAAGAGGGCGGGAGGAAGAAAGCCGTTTGTCCTCTGAAGAGAGGAACGTGGCCGTGCAGTTTGCCGGCTAGAAAATGTAAGTCAGGCAGCTTTTAATTAAATTTGAAGGCACTGGGACCTATGTGTGTATATATATATATATATATATATATATGTATATTTATAGGATGTGTATGTATGTGTACAATATATTTGTGTGTACATGTATATGTGTATATATACATATATACACACATATATATATATATATGTATATATATTTATAGGATGTGTGTCTGTGTGTACATGTATATGTGTATATATACATATGTATATATATATATATATGTGTGCAAATATATATATATTTACACACTATATATAGTGGGCTGACTAGCGGTCAGGGCTGATGCTACGGCTGGGGGGCCCGGTGATAGGGCTCCCCTGGCTGTGACATCAGTCCCCCGTTAGAAAGGGTCCAGGGCTGGTTCTGTGATTTACAGGTAGACCCTACGCAAATTTTTCCCTGTAAATCCAGAACCAGCCCTGCTTCTCATAGCCCAGTGCTGGTTGTACTGAGTACAGGGAGACCCTACGTCATTTTTTCCCTGTACTTAGTCAACCAGAACTGGGTTTCAGCAGTCCGGGGCTGGTTCTGATTTGGAAGGGGATTTCACGTTTATTTTTTTAAAATTTTAACTCTTTAAACACTTTTTCAAGGCAGATACATGCAGGCATCTCACTGATGTCTGCATGTATCTGTGTGAGAGCGAACTGCTCATGCTGAAAGTGAAAGCATGAAGCAGTTCTAACGTGTCGGGGATTTGAACAGCAAATTGAACAGCAAATCACTGTTCAAAACCCACTCAAATCGAATTTGTTTTGCAAATCGCAAAACAAATCGAATAATAGTAAATTCAGTGAAAAAACGTTTTTCAATGCATTCGATTTGAGTCGATTTGAGAAGAGCTAAATCACTCCTCAAATTGACCTGCAAATCGACCTTTAGTAAATTTACCCCCTTGTCTGTATAAGGTAATGCCTTATGAAGTTACCCCACTTATCTCTATAGAGCAGCGTGAACAGAGATTGGCCATCATAACTTAAGATCATGATGCCCATCGGAGCTTCATTGCATTACACATGTGTGGCCCACTGCGTGCGGTTCCTGTGTGGTTACAGTCTCAGGCTAGCGACTCTGGTATAATGTGAGACGATTTTCACTACGTCTGCGATGCGCCTAAGAAGCAAAAGTTAAAGAAAAATACATTATGCTACTCTTCTCAGAGCGTCTCAGTCAGGTGTCTTGCGACATATGGTGTATGGACTTCCAGTAAGTATACATCTGTAAACCACAGCTTAGTAAATTTCTCCCCTAGCCTGATTTGATGGGCAAGTCAAAATTATCAGCAATATGGGAAATGTTTAATATTATTATTTCCAATGTATCTGATTACTTGTTTCAACGGTTTAGATGGTCAGCATAGGGAAATGTGGTTTAATTTTTTAGCATTGGCACAACTGCATAAGTAATTACCCTATAAATATTGCCTTTGTGTATAGGTTGTAATTCTCAGTTCCTTTTCACCACTATGCAACTTTCTTTTTTTTGTTTTTTTATTTAAATAAATGTTTTTCCTATTGACAAATCAAGCACAGCCAGTACCTATAGTAAACAAGGGGTAGTTTTATTCTAAAGCTGCATTATTGCATCTTCTAGGAGGGAACTTCCATATAAACAGACATCGGGTGTGCCTTTAGTGTGGCTTTTTCAAACACATTTCCCCATTGTCCCTTTGTACTCAGAGGCAGATTCCAGCTCAAAAGTAAAAAGGTTTGGCTTATTCCCATTGTAGCTGGTGAAGACAAGAGCTGTAAGAAAAATAACTGCACTAAACAAGTACACTTTGTAGATAAAAAGTGATTGGACACTGACAGCAAATAGATCAATGAGATTTTATTGACATCAGTACTTTGTAGGTCCACCACGTGCAATGATTACTGCAGACATCCTTCTTGGCAAACTGTCCACAAGTTCCTGGACAACAGCAGGCGGTATATTTTGCCATTCCGCCTTAAGTACAGTAACCAACTGTGACACTGAAGAAGGTCGAGTTGGCCTAGAACACAACGGTTGCTCCAATTCATCCCAGAGGTTCTCAGTGGGGTTAATATCTAGACTCTGAGCTGGCCAGTTCATCCGGGTTACCGACTTTTCTATATACCAGTCCATTGTCGCCCTGGAAACACGACAGATGGCATTGTCGTCCTAATAAAAACATTCATTGTTTCCGTAGAACTGCAAGTACATGGGCCTCTCTACCAAGTGTTCTTGTCAAAACCGCCACATTAGTGGCCACTTGGAACTCGTTTGCAATGGTATGCATGGTTGGCATTGTATGCAATTCGCTTGCACGGGGGTGTCTAATCACTTTTGTCTACATAGTGTATATCACCAATTTTGTTGATATGTCCTATTATACATACAACCTATGAGGTTAACAATAGGCACCAGCGGAATGTGAAATGGAGTTTAAGCCACATCATTAACCGGGCTTGCAGGTTTATTGGTGAAGAGCGGTCAAAGAGGAAACAGCGGTAACCAGTGACAGAATGAGCAATTTTGTGGATCCAGTTGCAAAAATATGCCTTGGGCCCCTCCTTCACCTCACCCAGAGTTTATAATGTGCCTGTAGTCCACCAGGTTACCGCAAGGAGAGGCAAGGCAGAGGGTGACAGGGAGAGACAGTGATTGACAGGGGGAGGCAGTGGGTGAAAGGGAGACACAGAGGGCGACAAGTAGAGGCAGAGGGTGATAAGGAGAGGCATAGGGCAACAGGTAGAGGCAGAGTATGACAGGGAGAGGCAGAGGGTGATAAGGAGAGGCATAGAGCAACAGGTAGAGGCAGAGTATGACAGGTAGAGGCAGAGTATGACAGGGAGAGGCAGAAGATAACAGGGAGAGGCATAGGCTGACAGTGAGGGGCAGTGTGTAACAGGGAGAGACAAGGGGGTAAATTTACTAAGGTGAGAGTTTTTAGAAGTAGAGATGTTGCCCATAGCAACCAATCGGATTCTACTTAACATTTAACTAGCACCTTCTAGAAGATAATAGCTAGAATCTGATTGGTAGCTATGGGCAACATCTCCACTTCTAAAAAACGCTCATTTTAGTAAATTTAACCCATGGAGTGACAAAGAGAGGCAATGGAGACACGCAGAGCTAGAAGGTGACAGGGAGAGACAGGGGGTGACAGGGAGAGACAGAGGGTGACAGGTAGAGACAGGGTGTGACAGGGAGAGACAGAGAGTGACAGCGGGACAGTAGGTGATGGGGAGAGTCAGAGGGTGACATGTAGAGGCAGAGGGTGACAGGGAGAGGTAGAGGGTGACATGTAGAGGCAGAGGGTGACATGGAGAGGCAGAGGGTGACAGGGAGAGGCAGCGTATGACTTGTAGAGGCAGAGGGTGACATGGAGAGGCAGAGGGTGACAAGGAGAGGCAGTGTATGACAAGTAGAGGCAGAGGTTGATGGGGAGGCAGAAGGTGGCAGGGTGAAGCAGAAGGTGACAGGGGGAGAGGCAATGGGTGACAGGGTAAGGCAGTGGGTGATGGGAAGGAACAGTGGATGATGGGGGGAGGCAAAGGGTGACAAGGAAAGCAGAGGGTAACAGGGGGAGGCAGTTGGTGACAGCAAGGAAACAGAGGGTGACAGAGGGAGCAAGAGGGTTACAAGGGGAGAGGCATGCATTCCAGCCCTTACCATGGTGATGCATGTGTCCCCTGTGCCTATGTGGCAGCCTATTGTGTGGTGTGTTCCCAGCTTTACAGTACAAAACATTGCAGAACACGGAATACAAGCAGGGGCGTTTCTAGTGAGGAGGGGGCCCGTGTGCAGTCTCCGTCACAGGCCCCCTCCTCTCCGTTCGGCAGCCGGCACCGCTCTGAGTTGTGTGCGGTCAGTGCTGGAATTATAGACTCTGGGCACTAGAGTGTGCCAAGAGTCTATAGCGCATGGGCAGGTCACCGGGAAAATGGCCGCACCAACCATTTTCCCTGTACCGCGCATGCGCAAACGACAGGAAAATAGCCATTGCAGCCATTTTCCAGGCGTTTTTACAGCCCCGTTCCCCCGCACCGACGTGGGACTCTGGAGGGGTAAGTATATTATGAGTGCAGGGTGTGCGGTGCGGGGCCCCTCTGGATAGATACGCCCCTGGATACAAGCTATATAAACATTGTTTCATATGCAGTCATACTCATAGAAGTAGCAACTGCTGTTAAACCCAAATGTTTGGTGTCATTGTGGGCAGTAGGGAGAGATGATGGTATATACACCAGGGAAGAAGGACCTTCTCATGAGATATTACTATAATAGTTTAGATTAGTCTTATAACACCTAAGAATTTAGTTGTTCGTACAAAATACTGTAATGATTGGGATTTATCTTCCAACCACCTAGCAATGGTCGGTGTTTTACAATATCATGGAAATAATATGCTTGAAGACGGTTGTTCCATACAGAGCATGTTATTTGACAGATACTATTAACAGTGGTCAGATATAAAAAAAAGTGGGGAATCTGCGCTGTCTGTATATGTGTATATATAATGGTTAACTAGTAAGTGGATAGTAACACAAGCAGATGGTAAATACAAGCATAAATCGAAGTTAAATTTAATACATGTTAAAATACACAACAATATCAATATACATAGGAAAAAAAATAAAGATAAAAATGAAAATAAAATTTAAACAAAAGATTGTGTGAGTTATTTCACCAATCAAATAATAAACAATAAAAATAGTTGCCAGTGACCGTGATTAAACACCTTTTCAGTCTGACCAAGGAAAATAAAGTGACTGATGGAATCTGGTACTATGAGAAGCTCTTATTGTACCTAGTAACAATGTTTCCACTGAAAGGTAATTGTTACTATCAGTATCACTTGTAGCATATGAAAAATTAGCAGTTGGTGTTGATCTCCAGTGGATACAACTAATGCGTATTGGTATATGAAAATAATGTCACAATTCCTTAGAATAACAGCAATTAGGAAATTTATCCCGTATAGCTGTGAAGCTCATACAGTATTCTGACCTCAATAGTAGCTCTGATAAAGGACCTTTATAGAGTAGATATCATGTAAGCCCAAAATGACCCCAATGTTTTTTAAGGAGCCAAATCTTACTGTGTTAAAAACACATGAATAGCCGCTGGGCTGCTAACATACATGGACGGTCATCCAGATCAGCTGTGCTGCCCAATCACAGCGCCGCTCAGAGTACTCACGGACCAATCAGTCGTTTGTACGCTATATAGCGAATACCTGCTATTTTGAGTGACAGAATGAGGCGTATGTGGGTGGTAACAGGGGAAGGTGCTTGAAAACGGGGGTGTGGAATTCGAACGCAGGCGTGCTTAAAGGTCAAAACGGGCGTTTTAAGGGAGTGCATAATTAATACAGCAGCATCATTGACCACGTCACTTGTTTTTTTTTAACTCAGAACTGCTCGCAAAATAGCGGTTGAAAAAACCAACCACAAGAATAGCGAGCAGTTCATACGCTGTACGATGTACTCGATTAATCTAATAAATAGCGGACATGACGTATGGTGCGAGCGGCCAGGGGGTGTTTTTATAAAAAAAACGAGCGTATGTTTTGCTCGCTCGTTCAGACTTAGAGGTGTGAACAGACCGCAATGTGCGAACGGATCATTTGAATAGCCACCCCTTGTTTTTGAACGAACGACCGCAAATAGCGAACGGCTCTGAATGAGGGCCATTGTTACTAGGTACAATAAGAGCTTCTCATAGTACCAGATTCCATCAGTCACTTTATTTTCCTTGGTCAGACTGAAAAGGTGTTTAATCACGGTCACTGGCAACTATTTTTATTGTTTATTATTTGATTGGTGAAATAACTCACACAATCTTTTGTTTAAATTTTATTTTCATTTTTATCTTTATTTTTTTTCCTATGTACATTGATATTGTTGTGTATTTTAACATGTATTAAATTTAACTTCGATTTATGCTTGTATTTACCATCTGCTTGTGTTACTATCCACTTACTAGTTAACCATTATATATACACATATACAGACAGCGCAGATTCCCCACTTTTTTTCTTTCTGATCTCTTTTTCAAATTAACACAGAGTTTGATATCTGCAGCAGTCTTTTTTACTTTATTGGACTATTGAGTTTAGTGCCAGAACTGTCCATTTTTTAGTGGTCAGATATAACTTTCTTATTGGGGAGCCAAACCACCTATATATTTAAGTTTGCTAAGGCATCACTATAGCTCACAGGTTCTCAAACTCTCTCCTCAGGACCCCAAACAGTGCATGTTTTCAAGGTCTGCTCACATAACCACAAATGAAATTGTTAGCTCCACCTGTGTATCTTTTAAAATGTCTCAGTGAGTAATGACTATACCTGTACACCTGCTGGGTGACCTGGAAAATGTGACCTGTGTGGGGTCCTGGGAACAGAGTCTGAGAACCACTGCTATAGCGCATTGATTTGCACAGCATTCATGTGTTTATAGCACAGGTTCTCAAACTCGGTCCTCAGGACCCCAAACATGCATGTTTTCCAGGTCTCCTCACAGAATCACAAGTGAGATATTAGCACCACCTGTCGATCTTTTAAAATGTGTCAGTGAGTATTGAATACACCTGTGCACCCAGAGCCAGCCCTAGGCATAGGCAAACTAGGCAAATGCTTAGGGCATTTGGAATACCTAGGGGCAGGCATTTCCAGCCTAGGGCCAGCTCAGCTTGACAGCAGGCAACGGCTGGACCAGGACAGGCAGATGGCACCTCTGCTGTTGCTGTCCTACCGCGATCGGAGCTCTCAGCTCAGCTCAGGTAGCAGCTCATACAGCCAGCAGCAACGGGAGCAGAGACAGTGGAAGCAGCAGGCAGTAGCAAAAATCGCCACTGGAGGAGGGTGCTGGGCATGCCTAGCTGCAGCAGCTCCTCCTCCCATGGTTCTTGGCTGAGTCCAGTAGCCTGGGCCTATCTGTAGGAAGACAAACATCGGTGTGGGGATGCCAATGCTCTTGCTGGCACAGGGCACCAAAGTGTCTAGTTATAGCTCTGTGGATGAGGTTTGCAATGGGTGAGGGGTGATGGATGTTGCTGGCTGCTGCTGTGATCTGTACTGCTGGTTGATTGCTGCTGTGCTGGGATAGGGGTGCTGGGTCAGAGGCGGAACTAGCGACTGTGCTAGGGGACACCACCCAAAATCTTGCCTAGGGCATCAAACTGGTTAGGGCCGGCTCTGAGCACCTGCTGGGTGACCTGCAAAAGTTGAACTGTGTGGGGTCCTGAGGAGCGAGTTTGAGAACCACTGGTTTATAGAATCGTACTATACATACTAGTGGTTGCCAGATTATATTTTGGATAAACTATTATATTTTGAATCATCTATGAATGCCAGGAATTAAAAGGATTTTGTTCTGAAAACGCATATAGACGCTACTCAGAACAGAGGTGCGGAATCTAATGCACTGGTGTTGTTTTCGCCAGGGTTCCCTGTAAGAAATTTGGGGATTTACTGCACCCTCTGTCTGGGTTCTCAGTGTGACAGGCTGGTAATAATGAGATAGAGAGCACCAGGTTTGGTATACGCATAGGTGTCGTAATTGGGGGGGACAAGGGGGCAGCTCATCCCTCCCCAACATTTGAAAGGTGTCGGGCCGGCCGCGGACGGTCAGGGGCTGTGTGTTAAGTTTGTGATTTATACTTCAATAAGGGTTTCTAAATAACTTGGACACAGTGAGTGAGCATGCTTCTTTACTGTAAAACAGCAGGAAAAACAAAGACACAGACTAGAAAATCATACGCCAACTAATACAACAAATAATAAGATCCGTTGTAACCTTCCACCAGAATACAAACACAGCAATGAGAACTATATACACCACACTCCTCCCAACTTAGATAAATGCAGACATAGAAAGTGGTTAGCAGTACACAATGTATATGTTACCCCAGAAAGCTAGAAATCAAGCGTTTGGGGTGCCTTACGAACTCTGGACCTCATTCAGAGTTGGTCGTAAGCGGCCGCTCGGTCGTACGCCTAACGATCGAGAATCAGAAAAAAAACCAATCGCACGGCCAGGCGATCGCAACCAAAGTGACGCCCATACATGAACAAAGCACCTCCTCTAGCTAGCGAGTGATAGCAGTTATCGATCGAGTCAATCGTTGTCAGTCGCTGTATGTTAATTTTCTTCTTATGGTTGCGGCTGCTTGTGTTGGGTGCAAATTACATAAAAAATTAACAAAAAACCACATAGAATAAGCCATCCCCATGAAATTTATTTATTCTTATTATTCGCTAATGCTAACGCAACTGAATCAATTAAAAGCCAATTAGCAGTGTTATTAGCTTCAACAATCGATTATTAGCTGCTTGCATTGTGTGGCACAAAATAGAAACATCAAACATAACATCAGTCACATTCGATAGTATCGATTGTACTCTGGGGCTTGATAGAGCACATGTAGCGTTCCCACTTGGCTGTTTTAGCGGGGCGCGGCGCCCTGCCCTCCTTCTGGAGGGCAAAAAGCAACCTGCCCTCCAGAAGGAGGACAAAAAGCACCCTGCCCTCACAGTCTGCGGGTGCCGTCTTCACCCACGGGTCGCAGTGTCCCGCGGGTGGAGAAATGTGCGGTGCACCCGGTCACCTCCGGAGAATAGATGCCAGGCGCATGCGCCCGGCATCTATTCTCACTGTCTGCAGCGCTTGGGGGCCACCTGGCGTGTCCGTAAGCAGGGCAGGATTAAGGCTTGTGGGGGCCCTGGGGCAACTAAGTTGTGGGGGCCCCCACCAAGCCACATGGAGCCTACCCCTTCCCCCGCCACACGCAGACCCTCCAACATGACCCGTTCCATTAGGTACAAAATGCTCTGCTCCTGGACTTCCCTCTTAATTTATGATTGCAGCCACCTGTGGTGAATCACCTGTCTAATCAATTACCTAGTGCTACACAGGTGACTGCAATCATACGTTAGGTGTTAAGTCCAGGAGCAGAGTATTTTGTACCTAATGGAACAGGTCATGTTGGAGAGTAGGCACACGTTACACACACACACATATAATACATATGTAGCAAACATGTTTTCTATAACAAACATACTAACACGCACATGTACAGTATACACAAACACATATACCTACACAGTATACACACACTAGCGCATACTGTATATTAGGGGTGTGCACCGGCCACTTTTCGTGTTTTGTGTTTTGGTTTTGGATCTGGATCTTTCTTCGTGTTTTGGATCTGGATTGGTTTTGCCAAAACCACCCTTCCGTGTTTTGGGTTCTGGGTTTTGTGTTTTGGATCTGTATTTTTTTGAAAAAAAAAAAGCATAAAAACAGCTAAAATCACAGAATTTGTAGGTTTTTCTGCTCCTATGCTATTATTAACCTCAATAACCTTAATTTCCACTCATTTCCAGTCTATTCTGAACACCTCACACCTCACAATAGTGTTTTTATGTCCAAAAGGTTGCACCGAGGTAGCTGGATGACTATGCTAAGCGACACGAGTGGGCGGCACAAACACGTGACCCATCTAGGCGTGATACTGCAGTGGCAGACAGGATGGCAGTTTGAAAAACTAGGCCCCAAACTGTACATAATGCAAAGAAAAAAAAGAGGTGCAAGATGGAATTGTCCTTGGGATTATGTTGTATAAACAGGACATGCACACTTTAACAAACCAATCATTTCAGCGCCAGGGTCTGCCACACAACTGTGGCTGAAATGATTGGTTCGTTTGGGCCCCCACAAAACAAGCTGGCAATTAATGTGTCCCTGCACAAACTGGCTCTACGGAGGCAAGATGTCATCCTCATCCTCCTCATCCACAGATTCCTCACCCTCTTCAGTGTGTACATCTTCATCCTCACAAAGTATTAACTCGTCCCCACTTGAATCCACCACCACAGGTCCCTCTGTACGTTCTGGAGGCTGGTCTCCCTGGAAGAGTTGATAATTCATTTTGATGAACATCATCTTCTCCACATTCTGTGGAAGCAACCTCCTACGCCTTTCGCTGACAAGGTTCCCGGCTGCACTAAACACTCTTTCGGAGTACACACTGGAAGGGGGGCAACTCAGGTAAAATAGAGCCAGTTTGTACAGGGGCCTCCAAATTGCCTCTTTTTCCTGCCAGTACAGGTATGGACTGTCTGACATGCCTACTTGGATGCTGTCACCGATGTAATCCTCCACCATTCTGTCAATGGTGACAGTATCATATGCAGTGACAGTAGACATGTCAGAAATTGTTGCCAGGTCCTTCAGTCCGGACCAGATGTCCAAACTTGGTCCTGCCTGCCCTGCATCACCGCCAGCGGGTTGCTTAGGATACCTAAGTTTTTTCCTGGCAGCCCCAGTTGCGGGAGAAAATGAAGAAGGAGCTGTTGACGTGTAACGTTCCGCTTCAGCTGACAGTGTGTTCACCAGCAGGTCTTTGCACCTCTGCAGGCTTGTGTCGGCCGGAAAGAGAGACACCACATAGGCTTTAAACCTAGGATCGAGCACGGTGGCCAAAATGTAGTGGTCTGATTTCAACAAATTGACCACCCTGGAATCCTGGCAAAGCGAATGAAGGGCTTCATCCACAAGTCCCACATGCCGAGCGGAATCGCTCCATCTTAGCTCCTCCTTCACTTTCTCCAGCTGCTTCTGCAAAAGCCTGATGAGGGGAATGACCTGACTCAAGCTGGCAGTGTCTGAACTGACTTCACGTGTGGCAAGTTCGAAGGGCTGGAGAACCTTGCACAACACGGAAATCATTCTCCACTGCGCTTGAGTCAGGTGCATACCCCCTCCTTTGCCTATGTCATAGGTGGATGTATAGGCTTGAATGGCCTTTTGCTGCTCCTCCATCCTCTGAAGCATATAGAGGGTTGAGTTCCACCGCGTCACAACCTCTTGCTTCAGGTGATGGCGGGGCAGGTTCAAGAGTGTTTGCTGGCGCTCCAGTCTTCGGCACGCAGTCGCTGAATGGCGAAAGTGGCCTGAAATTTTTCGGGCCACCCAAAGCGTCTCCTGCACGCCCCTGTCGCTTTTCAGAAAATTCTGCACCACCAAGTTTCTTGTGTGAGCAAAACATGGGACGTGCTGGAATTTGCCCAGATGTAATGCCCGCACAATATTGGTGGCGTTGTCAGATATCACAAATCCCCAGGAGAGTCTAAGTGGGGTAAGCCACTGGGCGATGATTTCCCTCAGTTTCTCTAAGAGGTTGTCGGCGGTGTGCCTCTTACTGAAACCGGTGATACACAGCGTAGCCTGCCTTGGAACGAGCTGGCGTTTCTGAGATGCTGCGACTGGTGACGCTGCTGCTGTTGCTGCGTAAGGTGATACATCTACCCAGTGGGCTGTCACAGTCATATAGTCCTTAGTCTGCCCTGTTCCACTTGTCCACATGTCCGTTTTTAAGTGGACATTGGGTACAACGGCATTTTTCAGGACACTGAGGACACTTTTTCTGACGTTTCTGTACAGTCTCGGTATCGCCTGCCTAGTGAAGTGGAATCTAGACGGGATTTGGAACCGGGGACACACTACCTCCATCAATTGTCTAAATCCCACTGCACCAATGGCGGATACCGGACGCACGTCTAACACCAACATAGCAGTCAAGGCCTCAGTTATACGTTTTGCTTCAGGATGACTGCTGTCGTACTTCATCCTCCTCGCTAAGGACTGTTGGAGGGTCAATTGTTTAGTAAAAGTAGTGGTGTTCCTACTTCCTCTCTGGGATGATGAACGACTCCCAGCAGCAGCAACAGCAGCAGCGACAGTAGGAGGCGAAGCAATGCAGGATCCTCCGGAGGAATCCCGGATAGGAGAGTCAGTCATGCCAGTGACATGGCCTGCAGGACTACTTCCGATCCTGACTAAGGAGGAAATTGACGAGGAGGGAGTTGACGGTGTGGTTTGCAGGCGCTTGGATACAACAGGACAACGGGATTTAGGTGTCCCTGGACTGCTTACGGTCTTAGCCAAAGTTTCTGAACTTGACAGTAACTTATTATGAACGCGCTGCAGGTGCCGTATAAGGGAGGATGTTCGTAGGTGGTTAACGTCCCTACCCCTACTTATTCCACCTTTACATAAGGTACATATGGCAAGACAGTTGTTGTCCGGATTTGGATAGAAATATTGCCAGACCAAAGAGGTGGAATGTTTGGTCTTCTGCCCAGGCATGACCGTGATGGGCTTTTTCATCCCACGGACAACAACTGTCTCCCCCGGAGCCTGATTTAAACAAACCACATCACCATCAGAATCCTCCTCGCCAACTTCCTCCTCAGCGCCAGCTACACCAGTATCCTCATCCTGTTGTACTTCAACAGTGACATCATCAATTTGCATATCAACAAGTGGACTGTGGGTGCTCCTTTCAGCACTTGCAGGGGGCGTGCAAATGGTGGAAAGAGCCACCTCTTCCCGTCCAGTGCTGGGAAGGTCAGGCATCGCAACCACCACCACACTTGGACTCTCCTTGGGGATTTGTGATATCTTCTTAGAAAGCACAGTTCTTCGCTGTGCTTTTGCCAGCTTAACTCTTTTGATTTTTTTAGTGGGAGGAGGGCTTCCATCGTCATGTGAAGCTGAACCACTAGTCATGAACATACTAGGGATCGACCTTAGCCGTTCCTTGCCACTCCGTGTCGTAAATGGCATATTGGCAAGTTTACGTTTCTCTTCAGCTGATTTAAATGTTTTTTTCAAGGTCATTTTCCAGAACTTTGTCATTTGGGATTGTATGTGCCCTCTATTATGACATTGGGCATCGGCCTTGGCAGACGACGTTGATGGCATGTTATCGTCTATGTCATGACTAGTGGCAGCAGCTTCAGCACTAGGAGGAAGTGGTTCTTGATCTTTCTCTATTTTATTTTTATCGGAGAAAGTTTGGTCCTCCATTTATGTTATATCGATTTGATATATACGTGCGGCTAAACACAGAAAATATTTTTTTATTTTTGCTGGAGAGTAGTGCACTTTGTGGGTTACACCAGCCTTTAAGAAATGAGCCAGCCGGCTCTTTACTTATGGGACACAGGCGCACGCTTGGCGCTGCTCCTTTGTTGATGCATGTGCAGCTACTGCGCACACAATTCACAAACACAGAAAATAATTTTTTTTTTGGTTTGGACTGGAGTGTACTTTGGGGGTTACAGCACCCTTTAATGGTCAAGCTAGCCGGCCCTTTACTTATGACACAGGCGCACGCTTGGCACTACTTTGTTGATGCACGTGCGGCTACTGCGCACACTATTCACAAACACAGAAAATATATATTTTTTTGGTTTGGACTGGAGTGTACTTTGGGGGTTACAGCACCCTTTAACAGTCAAGCCAGCCGGCCCTTTACTTATGACACAGGCGCACGCTTGGCACTACTTTGTTGATGCACGTGCGGCTACTGCGCACACAATTCACAAACACAGAAAATAATTTTTTTTTTGGTTTGGACTGGAGTGTACTTTGGGGGTTACAGCACCCTTTAATGGTCAAGCTAGCCGGCCCTTTACTTATGACACAGGCGCACGCTTGGCACTACTTTGTTGATGCACGTGCGGCTACTGCGCACACTATTCACAAACACAGAAAATATATATTTTTTTGGTTTGGACTGGAGTGTACTTTGGGGGTTACAGCACCCTTTAACGGTCAAGCCAGCCGGCCCTTTACTTATGACACAGGCGCACGCTTGGCACTACTTTGTTGATGCACGTGCGGCTACTGCGCACACAATTCACAAACACAGAAAATAATTTTTTTTTTGGTTTGGACTGGAGTGTACTTTGGGGGTTACAGCACCCTTTAACGGTCAAGCCAGCCGGCCCTTTACTTATGACACAGGCGCACGCTTGGCACTACTTTGTTGATGCACGTGCGGCTACTGCGCACACAATTCACTAACACAGAAAATATATATTTTTTTGGTTTGGACTGGAGTGTACTTTGAGGGTTACAGCACCCTTTAACGGTCAAGCCAGCCGGCCCTTTACTTATGACACAGGCGCATGCTTGGCACTACTTTGTTGATGCACGTGCGGCTACTGCGCACACAATTCACAAACACAGAAAATAATTTTTTTTTTGGTTTGGACTGGAGTGTACTTTGGGGGTTACAGCAGCCTTTAATGGTCAAGCCAGCCGGCCCTTTACTTATGACACAGGCGCACGCTTGGCACTACTTTGTTGATGCACGTGCGGCTACTGCGCACACAATTCACAAACACAGAAAAAATTTTTTTTTTTGGTTTGGACTGGAGTGTACTTTGGGGGTTACAGCACCCTTTAACGGTCAAGCCAGCCGGCCTTTTACTTATGACACAGGCGCACGCTTGGCACTACTTTGTTGATGCACGTGCGACTACTGCGCACACAGTTCACAAACACAGAAAATATATATTTTTTTTTGGTTTGGACTGGAGTGTACTTTGGGGGTTACAGCACCCTTTAACGGTCAAGCCAGCCGGCCTTTTACTTATGACACAGGCGCACGCTTGGCACTACTTTGTTGATGCACGTGCGACTACTGCGCACACAGTTCACAAACACAGAAAATATATATTTTTTTGGTTTGGACTGGAGTGTACTTTGGGGGTTACAGCACCCTTTAATGGTCAAGCCAGCCGGCCCTTTACTTATGACACAGGCGCACGCTTGGCACTACTTTGTTGATGCACGTGCGGCTACTGCGCACACAATTCACAAACACAGAAAATATATATTTTTTTGGTTTGGACTGGAGTGTACTTTGGGGGTTACAGCACCCTTTAACGGTCAAGCCAGCCGGCCCTTTACTTATGACACAGGCGCACGCTTGGCACTACTTTGTTGATGCACGTGCGGCTACTGCGCACACAATTCACAAACACAGAAAATATATATTTTTTTGGTTTGGACTGGAGTGTACTTTGGGGGTTACAGCAGCCTTTAATGGTCAAGCCAGCCGGCCCTTTACTTATGACACAGGCGCACGCTTGGCACTACTTTGTTGATGCACGTGCGGCTACTGCGCACACAATTCACAAACACAGAAAATATTTTTTTTTTTGGTTTGGACTGGAGTGTACTTTGGGGGTTACAGCACCCTTTAATGGTCAAGCCAGCTGGCCCTTTACTTATGACACAGGCGCACGCTTGGCACTACTTTGTTGATGCACGTGCGGCTACTGCGCACACAATTCACAAACACAGAAAATAATTTTTTTTTTGGTTTGGACTGGAGTGTACTTTGGGGGTTACAGCACCCTTTAACGGTCAAGCCAGCCGGCCCTTTACTTATGACACAGGCGCACGCTTGGCACTACTTTGTTGATGCTCGTGCGGCTACTGCGCACACAATTCACAAACACAGAAAATATATATTTTTTTGGTTTGGACTGGAGTGTACTTTGGGGGTTACAGCACCCTTTAACGGTCAAGCCAGCCGGCCCTTTACTTATGACACAGGCGCACGCTTGGCACTACTTTGTTGATGCACGTGCGGCTACTGCGCACACAATTCACAAACACAGAAAATAATTTTTTTTTTGGTTTGGACTGGAGTGTACTTTGGGGGTTACAGCACCCTTTAATGGTCAAGCTAGCCGGCCCTTTACTTATGACACAGGCGCACGCTTGGCACTACTTTGTTGATGCACGTGCGGCTACTGCGCACACTATTCACAAACACAGAAAATATATATTTTTTTGGTTTGGACTGGAGTGTACTTTGGGGGTTACAGCACCCTTTAACGGTCAAGCCAGCCGGCCCTTTACTTATGACACAGGCGCACGCTTGGCACTACTTTGTTGATGCACGTGCGGCTACTGCGCACACAATTCACAAACACAGAAAATAATTTTTTTTTTGGTTTGGACTGGAGTGTACTTTGGGGGTTACAGCACCCTTTAATGGTCAAGCCAGCTGGCCCTTTACTTATGACACAGGCGCACGCTTGGCACTACTTTGTTGATGCACGTGCGGCTACTGCGCACACAATTCACAAACACAGAAAATAATTTTTTTTTTGGTTTGGACTGGAGTGTACTTTGGGGGTTACAGCACCCTTTAACGGTCAAGCCAGCCGGCCCTTTACTTATGACACAGGCGCACGCTTGGCACTACTTTGTTGATGCTCGTGCGGCTACTGCGCACACAATTCACAAACACAGAAAATATATATTTTTTTGGTTTGGACTGGAGTGTACTTTGGGGGTTACAGCACCCTTTAACGGTCAAGCCAGCCGGCCCTTTACTTATGACACAGGCGCACGCTTGGCACTACTTTGTTGATGCACGTGCGGCTACTGCGCACACAATTCACAAACACAGAAAATAATTTTTTTTTTGGTTTGGACTGGAGTGTACTTTGGGGGTTACAGCACCCTTTAATGGTCAAGCTAGCCGGCCCTTTACTTATGACACAGGCGCACGCTTGGCACTACTTTGTTGATGCACGTGCGGCTACTGCGCACACTATTCACAAACACAGAAAATATATATTTTTTTGGTTTGGACTGGAGTGTACTTTGGGGGTTACAGCACCCTTTAACGGTCAAGCCAGCCGGCCCTTTACTTATGACACAGGCGCACGCTTGGCACTACTTTGTTGATGCACGTGCGGCTACTGCGCACACAATTCACAAACACAGAAAATAATTTTTTTTTTGGTTTGGACTGGAGTGTACTTTGGGGGTTACAGCACCCTTTAACGGTCAAGCCAGCCGGCCCTTTACTTATGACACAGGCGCACGCTTGGCACTACTTTGTTGATGCACGTGCGGCTACTGCGCACACAATTCACTAACACAGAAAATATATATTTTTTTGGTTTGGACTGGAGTGTACTTTGAGGGTTACAGCACCCTTTAATGGTCAAGCCAGCCGGCCCTTTACTTTTGACACAGGCGCATGCTTGGCACTACTTTGTTGATGCACGTGCGGCTACTGCGCACACAATTCACAAACACAGAAAATAATTTTTTTTTTGGTTTGGACTGGAGTGTACTTTGGGGGTTACAGCAGCCTTTAATGGTCAAGCCAGCCGGCCCTTTACTTATGACACAGGCGCACGCTTGGCACTACTTTGTTGATGCACGTGCGGCTACTGCGCACACAATTCACAAACACAGAAAATATTTTTTTTTTGGTTTGGACTGGAGTGTACTTTGGGGGTTACAGCACCCTTTAACGGTCAAGCCAGCCGGCCCTTTACTTATGACACAGGCGCACGCTTGGCACTACTTTGTTGATGCTCGTGCGACTACTGCGCACACAATTCACAAACACAGAAAATATATATTTTTTTGGTTTGGACTGGAGTGTACTTTGGGGGTTACAGCACCCTTTAACGGTCAAGCCAGCCGGCCCTTTACTTATGACACAGGCGCACGCTTGGCACTACTTTGTTGATGCACGTGCGGCTACTGCGCACACAATTCACAAACACAGAAAATAATTTTTTTTTTGGTTTGGACTGGAGTGTACTTTGGGGGTTACAGCACCCTTTAATGGTCAAGCTAGCCGGCCCTTTACTTATGACACAGGCGCACGCTTGGCACTACTTTGTTGATGCACGTGCGGCTACTGCGCACACTATTCACAAACACAGAAAATATATATTTTTTTGGTTTGGACTGGAGTGTACTTTGGGGGTTACAGCACCCTTTAACGGTCAAGCCAGCCGGCCCTTTACTTATGACACAGGCGCACGCTTGGCACTACTTTGTTGATGCACGTGCGGCTACTGCGCACACAATTCACAAACACAGAAAATAATTTTTTTTTTGGTTTGGACTGGAGTGTACTTTGGGGGTTACAGCACCCTTTAACGGTCAAGCCAGCCGGCCCTTTACTTATGACACAGGCGCACGCTTGGCACTACTTTGTTGATGCACGTGCGGCTACTGCGCACACAATTCACTAACACAGAAAATATATATTTTTTTGGTTTGGACTGGAGTGTACTTTGAGGGTTACAGCACCCTTTAACGGTCAAGCCAGCCGGCCCTTTACTTATGACACAGGCGCATGCTTGGCACTACTTTGTTGATGCACGTGCGGCTACTGCGCACACAATTCACAAAC
Organism: Taudactylus pleione; assembly: GCA_031769625.1. Lineage (NCBI taxonomy): Eukaryota > Metazoa > Chordata > Amphibia > Anura > Myobatrachidae > Taudactylus > Taudactylus pleione. Next base: position 2,146,683 of record JAUIMM010000421.1, read on the forward strand.
ACAGAAAATAATTTTTTTTTTGGTTTGGACTGGAGTGTACTTTGGGGGTTACAGCAGCCTTTAATGGTCAAGCCAGCCGGCCCTTTACTTATGACACAGACGCACGCTTGGCACTACTTTGTTGATGCACGTGCGGCTACTGCGCACACAATTCACAAACACAGAAAAATTTTTTTTTTTTGGTTTGGACTGGAGTGTACTTTGGGGGTTACAGCACCCTTTAACGGTCAAGCCAGCCGGCCTTTTACTTATGACACAGGCGCACGCTTGGCACTACTTTGTTGATGCACGTGCGACTACTGCGCACACAGTTCACAAACACAGAAAATATATATTTTTTTGGTTTGGACTGGAGTGTACTTTGGGGGTTACAGCACCCTTTAACGGTCAAGCCAGCCGGCCCTTTACTTATGACACAGGCGCACGCTTGGCACTACTTTGTTGATGCACGTGCAGCTACTGCGCACACAATTCACAAACACAGAAAATATATATTTTTTTGGTTTGGACTGGAGTGTACTTTGGGGGTTACAGCACCCTTTAATGGTCAAGCCAGCCGGCCCTTTACTTATGACACAGGCGCACGCTTGGCACTACTTTGTTGATGCACGTGCGGCTACTGCGCACACAATTCACAAACACAGAAAATAATTTTTTTTTTGGTTTGGACTGGAGTGTACTTTGGGGGTTACAGCACCCTTTAACGGTCAAGCCAGCCGGCCCTTTACTTATGACACAGGCGCACGCTTGGCACTACTTTGTTGATGCACGTGCGGCTACTGCGCACACAATTCACAAACACAGAAAATATATATTTTTTTGGTTTGGACTGGAGTGTACTTTGGGGTTACAGCACCCTTTAACGGTCAAGCCAGCCGGCCCTTTACTTATGATAGAGGCGCACGCTTGGCACTACTTTGTTGATGCACGTGCGGCTACTGCGCACACAATTCACAAACACAGAAAATATATATTTTTTTGGTTTGGACTGGAGTGTACTTTGGGGGTTACAGCACCCTTTAACGGTCAAGCCAGCCGGCCCTTTACTTATGACACAGACGCACGCTTGGCTCTACTTTGTTGATGCACGTGCGGCTACTGCGCACACACTTCACAAACACAGAAAATATATATTTTTTTGGTTTGGACTGGAGTGTACTTTGGGGATTACAGCACCCTTTAACGGTCAAGCTAGCCGGCCCTTTACTTATGACACAGGCGCACGCTTGGCACTACTTTGTTGATGCACGTGCGGCTACTGCGCACACTATTCACAAACACAGAAAATATATATATGTTTTTGGTTTGGACTGGAGTGTACTTTGGGGGTTACAGCACCCTTTAACGGTTAAGCCAGCCGGCCCTTTACTTATGACACAGGCGCACGCTTGGCACTACTTTGTTGATGCACGTGCGGCTACTGCGCACACAATTCACAAACACAGAAAATAATTTTTTTTTTGGTTTGGACTGGAGTGTACTTTGGGGGTTACAGCACCCTTTAACGGTCAAGCCAGCCGGCCCTTTACTTATGACACAGGCGCACGCTTGGCACTACTTTGTTGATGCACGTGCGGCTACTGCGCACACAATTCACTAACACAGAAAATATATATTTTTTTGGTTTGGACTGGAGTGTACTTTGGGGGTTACAGCACCCTTTAACGGTCAAGCCAGCCGGCCCTTTACTTATGACACAGGCGCACGCTTGGCACTACTTTGTTGATGCACGTGCGGCTACTGCGCACACAATTCACAAACACAGAAAATAATTTTTTTTTTGGTTTGGACTGGAGTGTACTTTGGGGGTTACAGCAGCCTTTAATGGTCAAGCCAGCTGGCCCTTTACTTATGACACAGGCGCACGCTTGGCACTACTTTGTTGATGCACGTGCGGCTACTGCGCACACAATTCACAAACACAGAAAATATTTTTTTTTTTGGTTTGGACTGGAGTGTACTTTGGGGGTTACAGCACCCTTTAATGGTCAAGCCAGCTGGCCCTTTACTTATGACACAGGTGCACGCTTGGCACTACTTTGTTGATGCACGTGCGGCTACTGCGCACACAATTCACAAACACAGAAAATAATTTTTTTTTTGGTTTGGACTGGAGTGTACTTTGGGGGTTACAGCACCCTTTAACGGTCAAGCCAGCCGGCCCTTTACTTATGACACAGGCGCACGCTTGGCACTACTTTGTTGATGCTCGTGCGGCTACTGCGCACACAATTCACAAACACAGAAAATATATATTTTTTTGGTTTGGACTGGAGTGTACTTTGGGGGTTACAGCACCCTTTAACGGTCAAGCCAGCCGGCCCTTTACTTATGACACAGGCGCACGCTTGGCACTACTTTGTTGATGCACGTGCGGCTACTGCGCACACAATTCACTAACACAGAAAATATATATTTTTTTGGTTTGGACTGGAGTGTACTTTGGGGGTTACATCACCCTTTAACGGTGAAGCCAGCCGGCCCTTTACTTATGACACAGGCGCACGCTTGGCACTACTTTGTTGATGCACGTGCGGCTACTGCGCACACAATTCACAAACACAGAAAATAATTTTTTTTTTGGTTTGGACTGGAGTGTACTTTGGGGGTTACAGCACCCTTTAACGGTCAAGCCAGCCGGCCCTTTACTTATGACACAGGCGCACGCTTGGCACTACTTTGTTGATGCACGTGCGGCTACTGCGCACACAATTCACAAACACAGAAAATATATATTTTTTTGGTTTGGACTGGAGTGTACTTTGGGGGTTACAGCACCCTTTAATGGTCAAGCCAGCCGGCCCTTTACTTATGACACAGGCGCACGCTTGGCACTACTTTGTTGATGCACGTGCGGCTACTGCGCACACAATTCACTAACACAGAAAATATATATTTTTTTGGTTTGGACTGGAGTGTACTTTGGGGGTTACAGCACCCTTTAACGGTCAAGCCAGCCGGCCCTTTACTTATGACACAGGCGCACGCTTGGCACTACTTTGTTGATGCACATGCGGCTACTGCGCACACAATTCACAAACACAGAAAATATATATTTTTTTGGTTTGGACTGGAGTGTACTTTGGGGGTTACAGCACCCTTTAATGGTCAAGCCAGCCGGCCCTTTACTTATGACACAGGCGCACGCTTGGCACTACTTTGTTGATGCACGTGCGGCTACTGCGCACACAATTCACAATCACAGAAAATATATATTTTTTTGGTTTGGACTGGAGTGTACTTTGGGGGTTATAGCACCCTTTAATGGTCAAGCCAGCCGGCCCTTTACTTATGACACAGACGGACGCTTGGCACTACTTTGTTGATGCAAGTGCGGCTACTGCGCACACACTTCACAAACACAGAAAATATATATTTTTTTGGTTTGGACTGGAGTGTACTTTGGGGGTTACAGCACCCTTTAACGGTCAAGCCAGCTGGCCCTTTACTTATGACACAGGCGCACGCTTGGCACTACTTTGTTGATGCACGTGCGGCTACTGCGCACACAATTCACAAACACAGAAAATATATATTTTTTTGGTTTGGACTGGAGTGTACTTTGGGGGTTACAGCACCCTTTAACGGTCAAGCCAGCCAGCCCTTTACTTATGACACAGGCGCACGCTTGGCACTACTTTGTTGATGCACGTGCGACTACTGCGCACACAATTCACAAACACAGAAAACAATTTTTTTTTTGGTTTGGACTGGAGTGTACTTTGGGGGTTACAGCACCCTTTAACGGTCAAGCCAGCCGGCCCTTTACTTATGACACAGGCGCACGCTTGGCACTACTTTGTTGATGCACGTGCGGCTACTGCGCACACAATTCACTAACACAGAAAATATATATTTTTTTGGTTTGGACTGGAGTGTACTTTGGGGGTTAGTTACAGCACCCTTTAACGGTCAAGCCAGCCGGCCCTTTACTTATGACACAGGCGCACGCTTGGCACTAATTTGTTGATGCACGTGCGGCTACTGCGCACACAATTCACAAACACAGAAAATAATTTTTTTTTTGGTTTGGACTGGAGTGTACTTTGGGGGTTACAGCACCCTTTAACGGTCAAGCCAGCCGGCCTTTTACTTATGACACAGGCGCACGCTTGGCACTACTTTGTTGATGCACGTGCGACTACTGCGCACACAATTCACAAACACAGAAAATATATATTTTTTTGGTTTGGACTGGAGTGTACTTTGGGGGTTACAGCACCCTTTAACGGTCAAGCCAGCCGGCCCTTTACTTATGACACAGGCGCACGCTTGGCACTACTTTGTTGATGCACGTGCAGCTACTGCGCACACAGTTCACAAACACAGAAAATATATATTTTTTTGGTTTGGACTGGAGTGTACTTTGGGGTTACAGCACCCTTTAACGGTCAAGCCAGCCGGCCCTTTACTTATGACACAGGCGCACGCTTGGCACAACTTTGTAGATGCACGTGCGGCTACTGCGCACACAATTCACTAACACAGAAAATATATATTTTTTTGGTTTGGACTGGAGTGTACTTTGGGGGTTACAGCACCCTTTAACGGTCAAGCCAGCTGGCCCTTTACTTATGACACAGGCGCACGCTTGGCACTACTTTGTTGATGCACGTGCGGCTACTGCGCACACAATTCACAAACACAGAAAATAATTTTTTTTTTGGTTTGGACTGAGTGTACTTTGGGGGTTACAGCACCCTTTAACGGTCAAGCCAGCCGGCCTTTTACTTATGACACAGGCGCACGCTTGGCACTACTTTGTTGATGCACGTGCGACTACTGCGCACACAGTTCACAAACACAGAAAATATATATTTTTTGGGTTTGGACTGGAGTGTACTTTGGGGGTTACAGCACCCTTTAACGGTCAAGCCAGCCGGCCCTTTACTTATGACACAGGCGCACGCTTGGCACTACTTTGTTAATGCACGTGCAGCTACTGCGCACACAGTTCACAAACACAGAAAATATATATTTTTTTGGTTTGGACTGGAGTGTACTTTGGGGGTTACAGCAACCTTTAATGGTCAAGCCAGCCGGCCCTTTACTTATGACACAGGCGCACGCTTGGCACTACTTTGTTGATGCACGTGCGGCCACTGCGCACACAATTCACAAACACAGAAAATAATTTTTTTTTTGGTTTGGACTGGAGTGTACTTTGGGGGTTACAGCACCCTTTAAAGGTCAAGCCAGCCGGCCCTTTACTTATGACACAGGCGCACGCTTGGCACTACTTTGTTGATGCACGTGCGGCTACTGCGCACACAATTCACAAACACAGAAAATATATATTTTTTTGGTTTGGACTGGAGTGTACTTTGGGGTTACAGCACCCTTTAACGGTCAAGCCAGCCGGCCCTTTACTTATGACACAGGCGCACGCTTGGCACTACTTTGTTGATGCACGTGCGGCTACTGCGCACACAATTCACAAACACAGAAAATATATATTTTTTTGGTTTGGACTGGAGTGTACTTTGGGGGTTACAGCACCCTTTAACGGTCAAGCTAGCCGGCCCTTTACTTATGACACAGGCGCACGCTTGGCACTACTTTGTTGATGCACGTGCGGCTACTGCGCACACTATTTACAAACACAGAAAATATATATTTTTTTGGTTTGGACTGGAGTGTACTTTGGGGGTTACAGCACCCTTTAACGGTCAAGCCAGCCGGCCCTTTACTTATGACACAGGCGCACGCTTGGCACTACTTTGTTGATGCACGTGCGGCTACTGCGCACACAATTCACAAACACAGAAAATAATTTTTTTTTTGGTTTGGATTGGAGTGTACTTTGGGGGTTACAGCACCCTTTAACGGTCAAGCCAGCCGGCCCTTTACTTATGACACTGGTGCACGCTTGGCACTACTTTGTTGATGCACGTGCGGCTACTGCGCACACAATTCACTAACACAGAAAATTTATATTTTTTGGGTTTGGACTGGAGTGTACTTTGGGGGTTACAGCACCCTTTAACGGTCAAGCCAGCCGGCCCTTTACTTATGACACAGGCGCACGCTTGGCACTACTTTGTTGATGCACGTGCGGCTACTGCGCATACAATTCACTAACACAGAAAATATATATTTTTTTGGTTTGGACTGGAGTGTACTTTGGGGGTTACAGCACCCTTTAATGGTCAAGCCAGCCGGCCCTTTACTTATGACACAGGCGCACGCTTGGCACTACTTTGTTGATGCACGTGCGGCTACTGCGCACACAATTCACAAACACAGAAAATAATTTTTTTTTTGGTTTGGACTGGAGTGTACTTTGGGGGTTACAGCACCCTTTAACGGTCAAGCCAGCCGGCCCTTTACTTATGACACAGGCGCACGCTTGGCACTACTTTGTTGATGCACGTGCGGCTACTGCGCACACAATTCACAAACACAGAAAATATATATTTTTTTGGTTTGGACTGGAGTGTACTTTGGGGGTTACAGCACCCTTTAATGGTCAAGCCAGCCGGCCCTTTACTTATGACACAGGCGCACGCTTGGCACTACTTTGTTGATGCACGTGCGGCTACTGCGCACGCAATTCACTAACACAGAAAATATATATTTTTTTGGTTTGGACTGGAGTGTACTTTGGGGGTTACAGCACCCTTTAACGGTCAAGCCAGCCGGCCCTTTACTTATGACACAGGCGCACGCTTGGCACTACTTTGTTGATGCACGTGCGGCTACTGCGCACACAATTCACAAACACAGAAAATATATATTTTTTTGGTTTGGACTGGAGTGTACTTTGGGGGTTACAGCACCCTTTAATGGTCAAGCCAGCCGGCCCTTTACTTATGACACAGGCGCACGCTTGGCACTACTTTGTTGATGCATGTGCGGCTACTGCGCACACAATTCACAATCACAGAAAATATATATTTTTTTGGTTTGGACTGGAGTGTACTTTGGGGGTTACAGCACCCTTTAATGGTCAAGCCAGCCGGCCCTTTACTTATGACACAGGCGCACGCTTGGCACTACTTTGTTGATGCACGTGCGGCTACTGCGCACACACTTCACAAACACAGAAAATATATATATTTTTGGTTTGGACTGGAGTGTACTTTGGGGGTTACAGCACCCTTTAATGGTCAAGCCAGCCGGCCCTTTACTTATGACACAGGCGCACGCTTGGCACTACTTTGTTGATGCACGTGCGGCTACTGCGCACACAATTCACAAACACAGAAAATATATATTTTTTTGGTTTGGACTGGAGTGTACTTTGGGGTTACAGCACCCTTTAACGGTCAAGCCAGCCGGCCCTTTACTTATGACACAGGCGCACGCTTGGCACTACTTTGTTGATGCACATGCGGCTACTGCGCACACAATTCACAAACACAGAAAATATATTTTTTTTGGGTTTGGACTGGAGTGTACTTTGGGGGTTACAGCACCCTTTAACGGTCAAGCCAGCCGGCCCTTTACTTATGACACAGGCGCACGCTTGGCACTACTTTGTTGATGCACGTGCGGCTACTGCGCACACAATTCACAAACACAGAAAATATATATTTTTTTGGTTTGGACTGGAGTGTACTTTGGGGTTACAGCACCCTTTAACGGTCAAGCCAGCCGGCCCTTTACTTATGACACAGGCGCACGCTTGGCACTACTTTGTTGATGCACATGCGGCTACTGCGCACACAATTCACAAACACAGAAAATATATATTTTTTTGGTTTGGACTGGAGTGTACTTTGGGGGTTACAGCACCCTTTAACGGTCAAGCCAGCCGGCCCTTTACTTATGACACAGACGGACGCTTGGCACTACTTTGTTGATGCAAGTGCGGCTACTGCGCACACACTTCACAAACACAGAAAATATATATTTTTTTGGTTTGGACTGGAGTGTACTTTGGGGGTTACAGCACCCTTTAACGGTCAAGCCAGCCGGCCCTTTACTTATGACACAGGCGCACGCTTGGCACTACTTTGTTGATGCACGTGCGGCTACTGCGCACACAATTCACAAACACAGAAAATATATATTTTTTTGGTTTGGACTGGAGTGTACTTTGGGGGTTACAGCACCCTTTAACGGTCAAGCCAGCCGGCCCTTTACTTATGACACAGGCGCACGCTTGGCACTACTTTGTTGATGCACGTGCGACTACTGCGCACACAATTCACAAACACAGAAAACAATTTTTTTTTTGGTTTGGACTGGAGTGTACTTTGGGGGTTACAGCACCCTTTAACGGTCAAGCCAGCCGGCCCTTTACTTATGACACAGGCGCACGCTTGGCACTACTTTGTTGATGCACGTGCAGCTACTGCGCACACAATTCACTAACACAGAAAATATATATTTTTTTGGTTTGGACTGGAGTGTACTTTGGGGGTTAGTTACAGCACCCTTTAACGGTCAAGCCAGCCGGCCCTTTACTTATGACACAGGCGCACGCTTGGCACTAATTTGTTGATGCACGTGCGGCTACTGCGCACACAATTCACAAACACAGAAAATAATTTTTTTTTTGGTTTGGACTGGAGTGTACTTTGGGGGTTACAGCACCCTTTAACGGTCAAGCCAGCCGGCCTTTTACTTATGACACAGGCGCAAGCTTGGCACTACTTTGTTGATGCACGTGCGACTACTGCGCACACAATTCACAAACACAGAAAATATATATTTTTTTGGTTTGGACTGGAGTGTACTTTGGGGCTTACAGCACCCTTTAACGGTCAAGCCAGCCGGCCCTTTACTTATGACACAGGCGCACGCTTGGCACTACTTTGTTGATGCACGTGCAGCTACTGCGCACACAGTTCACAAACACAGAAAATATATATTTTTTTGGTTTGGACTGGAGTGTACTTTGGGGGTTACAGCACCCTTTAATGGTCAAGCCAGCCGGCCCTTTACTTATGACACAGGCGCACGCTTGGCACTACTTTGTTGATGCACGTGCGGCTACTGCGCACACAATTCACAAACACAGAAAATAATTTTTTTTTTGGTTTGGACTGGAGTGTACTTTGGGGGTTACAGCACCCTTTAACGGTCAAGCCAGCCGGCCCTTTACTTATGACACAGGCGCACGCTTGGCACTACTTTGTTGATGCACGTGCGGCTACTGCGCACACAATTCACAAACACAGAAAATATATATTTTTTTGGTTTGGACTGGAGTGTACTTTGGGGGTTACAGCACCCTTTAATGGTCAAGCCAGCCGGCCCTTTACTTATGACACAGGCGCACGCTTGGCACTACTTTGTTGATGCACGTGCGGCTACTGCGCACACAATTCACTAACACAGAAAATATATATTTTTTTGGTTTGGACTGGAGTGTACTTTGGGGGTTTCAGCACCCTTTAACGGTCAAGCCAGCCGGCCCTTTACTTATGACACAGGCGCACGATTGGCACTACTTTGTTGATGCACGTGCGGCTACTGCGCACACAATTCACAAACACAGAAAATATATATTTTTTTGGTTTGGACTGGAGTGTACTTTGGGGGTTACAGCACCCTTTAATGGTCAAGCCAGCCGGCCCTTTACTTATGACACAGGCGCACGCTTGGCACTACTTTGTTGATGCACGTGCGGCTACTGCGCACACATTTCACAATCACAGAAAATATATATTTTTTTGGTTTGGACTGGAGTGTACTTTGGGGGTTACAGCACCCTTTAATGGTCAAGCCAGCCGGCCCTTTACTTATGACACAGGCGCACGCTTGGCACTACTTTGTTGATGCACGTGCGGCTACTGCGCACACACTTCACAAACACAGAAAATATATATATTTTTGGTTTGGACTGGAGTGTACTTTGGGGGTTACAGCACCCTTTAATGGTCAAGCCAGCCGGCCCTTTACTTATGACACAGGCGCACGCTTGGCACTACTTTGTTGATGCACGTGCGGCTACTGCGCACACAATTCACAAACACAGAAAATATATATTTTTTTGGTTTGGACTGGAGTGTACTTTGGGGTTACAGCACCCTTTAATGGTCAAGCCAGCCGGCCCTTTACTTATGACACAGGCGCACGCTTGGCACTACTTTGTTGATGCACATGCGGCTACTGCGCACACAATTCACAAACACAGAAAATATATATTTTTTTGGTTTGGACTGGAGTGTACTTTGGGGGTTACAGCACCCTTTAACGGTCAAGCCAGCCGGCCCTTTACTTATGACACAGACGGACGCTTGGCACTACTTTGTTGATGCAAGTGCGGCTACTGCGCACACACTTCACAAACACAGAAAATATATATTTTTTTGGTTTGGACTGGAGTGTACTTTGGGGGTTACAGCACCCTTTAACGGTCAAGCCAGCCGGCCCTTTACTTATGACACAGGCGCACGCTTGGCACTACTTTGTTGATGCACGTGCGACTGCGCACACAATTCACAAACACAGAAAATATATATTTTATTGGTTTGGACTGGAGTGTACTTTGGGGGTTACAGCACCCTTTAACGGTCAAGCCAGCAGGCCCTTTACTTATGACACAGGCGCACGCTTGGCACTACTTTGTTGATGCACGTGCGACTACTGCGCACACAATTCACAAACACAGAAAACAATTTTTTTTTTTGGTTTGGACTGGAGTGTACTTTGGGGGTTACAGCACCCTTTAACGGTCAAGCCAGCCGGCCCTTTACTTATGACACAGGCGCACGCTTGGCACTACTTTGTTGATGCACGTGCAGCTACTGCGCACACAATTCACTAACACAGAAAATATATATTTTTTTGGTTTGGACTGGAGTGTACTTTGGGGGTTAGTTACAGCACCCTTTAACGGTCAAGCCAGCCGGCCCTTTACTTATGACACAGGCGCACGCTTGGCACTAATTTGTTGATGCACGTGCGGCTACTGCGCACACAATTCACAAACACAGAAAATAATTTTTTTTTTGGTTTGGACTGGAGTGTACTTTGGGGGTTACAGCACCCTTTAACGGTCAAGCCAGCCGGCCTTTTACTTATGACACAGGCGCACGCTTGGCACTACTTTGTTGATGCACGTGCGACTACTGCGCACACAATTCACAAACACAGAAAATATATATTTTTTTTGGTTTGGACTGGAGTGTACTTTGGGGGTTACAGCACCCTTTAACGGTCAAGCCAGCCGGCCCTTTACTTATGACACAGGCGCACGCTTGGCACTACTTTGTTGATGCACGTGCAGCTACTGCGCACACAGTTCACAAACACAGAAAATATATATTTTTTTGGTTTGGACTGGAGTGTACTTTGGGGGTTACAGCACCCTTTAATGGTCAAGCCAGCCGGCCCTTTACTTATGACACAGGCGCACGCTTGGCACTACTTTGTTGATGCACGTGCGGCTACTGCGCACACAATTCACAAACACAGAAAATAATTTTTTTTTTTGGTTTGGACTGGAGTGTACTTTGGGGGTTACAGCACCCTTTAACAGTCAAGCCAGCCGGCCCTTTACTTATGACACAGGCGCACGCTTGGCACTACTTTGTTGATGCACGTGCGGCTACTTCGCACACAATTCACAAACACAGAAAATATATATTTTTTTGGTTTGGACTGGAGTGTACTTTGGGGTTACTGCACCCTTTAACGGTCAAGCCAGCCGGCCCTTTACTTATGACACAGGCGCACGCTTGGCACAACTTTGTAGATGCACGTGTGGCTACTGCGCACACAATTCACTAACACAGAAAATATATATTTTTTTGGCTTGGACTGGAGTGTACTTTGGGGGTTACAGCACCCTTTAACGGTCAAGCCAGCTGGCCCTTTACTTATGACACAGGCGCACGCTTGGCACTACTTTGTTGATGCACGTGCAGCTACTGCGCACACAGTTCACAAACACAGAAAATATATATTTTTTTTGGTTTGGACTGGAGTGTACTTTGGGGGTTACAGCACCCTTTAACGGTCAAGCCAGCTGGCCCTTTACTTATGACACAGGCGCACGCTTGGCACTACTTTGTTGATGCACGTGCAGCTACTGCGCACACAGTTCACAAACACAGAAAATATATATTTTTTTGGTTTGGACTGGAGTGTACTTTGGGGGTTACAGCACCCTTTAATGGTCAAGCCAGCCGGCCCTTTACTTATGACACAGGCGCACGCTTGGCACTACTTTGTTGATGCACGTGCGGCTACTGCGCACACAATTCACAAACACAGAAAATATTTTTTTTTTTGGTTTGGACTGGAGTGTACTTTGGGGGTTACAGCACCCTTTAACGGTCAAGCCAGCCGGCCCTTTACTTATGACACAGGCGCACGCTTGGCACTACTTTGTTGATGCACGTGCGGCTACTTCGCACACAATTCACAAACACAGAAAATATATATTTTTTTGGTTTGGACTGGAGTGTACTTTGGGGTTACAGCACCCTTTAACGGTCAAGCCAGCCGGCCCTTTACTTATGACACAGGCGCACGCTTGGCACAACTTTGTAGATGCACGTGTGGCTACTGCGCACACAATTCACTAACACAGAAAATATATATTTTTTTGGTCTGGACTGGAGTGTACTTTGGGGGTTACAGCACCCTTTAACGGTCAAGCCAGCTGGCCCTTTACTTATGACACAGGCGCACGCTTGGCACTACTTTGTTGATGCACGTGCGGCTACTGCGCACACAATTCACAAACACAGAAAATAATTTTTTTTTTGGTTTGGACTGGAGTGTACTTTGGGGGTTACAGCACCCTTTAACGGTCAAGCCAGCCGGCATTTTACTTATGACACAGGCGCACGCTTGGCACTACTTTGTTGATGCACGTGCGACTACTGCGCACACAGTTCACAAACACAGAAAATATATATTTTTTTGGTTTGGACTGGAGTGTACTTTGGGGGTTACAGCACCCTTTAACGGTCAAGCCAGCCGGCCCTTTACTTATGACACAGGCGCACGCTTGGCACTACTTTGTTAATGCACGTGCAGCTACTGCGCACACAGTTCACAAACACAGAAAATATATATTTTTTTGGTTTGGACTGGAGTGTACTTTGGGGGTTACAGCAACCTTTAATGGTCAAGCCAGCCGGCCCTTTACTTATGACACAGGCGCACGCTTGGCACTACTTTGTTGATGCACGTGCGGCTACTGCGCACACAATTCACAAACACAGAAAATAATTTTTTTTTTTGGTTTGGACTGGAGTGTACTTTGGGGGTTACAGCACCCTTTAACGGTCAAGCCAGCCGGCCCTTTACTTATGACACAGGCGCACGCTTGGCACTACTTTGTTGATGCACGTGCGGCTACTGCGCACACAATTCACAAACACAGAAAATATATATTTTTTTGGTTTGGACTGGAGTGTACTTTGGGGTTACAGCACCCTTTAACGGTCAAGCCAGCCGGCCCTTTACTTATGACACAGGCGCACGCTTGGCACTACTTTGTTGATGCACGTGCGGCTACTGCGCACACAATTCACAAACACAGAAAATATATATTTTTTTGGTTTGGACTGGAGTGTACTTTGGGGGTTACAGCACCCTTTAACGGTCAAGCTAGCCGGCCCTTTACTTATGACACAGGCGCACGCTTGGCACTACTTTGTTGATGCACGTGCGGCTACTGCGCACACTATTCACAAACACAGAAAATATATATTTTTTTTGGTTTGGACTGGAGTGTACTTTGGGGGTTACAGCACCCTTTAACGGTCAAGCCAGCCGGCCCTTTACTTATGACACAGGCGCACGCTTGGCACTACTTTGTTGATGCACGTGCGGCTACTGCGCACACAATTCACAAACACAGAAAATAATTTTTTTTTTGGTTTGGACTGGAGTGTACTTTGGGGGTTACAGCACCCTTTAACGGTCAAGCCAGCCGGCCCTTTACTTATGACACTGGTGCACGCTTGGCACTACTTTGTTGATGCACGTGCGGCTACTGCGCACACAATTCACTAACACAGAAAATATATATTTTTTTGGTTTGGACTGGAGTGTACTTTGGGGGTTACAGCACCCTTTAACGGTCAAGCCAGCCGGCCCTTTACTTATGACACAGGCGCACGCTTGGCACTACTTTGTTGATGCACGTGCGGCTACTGCGCACACAATTCACAAACACAGAAAATAATTTTTTTTTTGGTTTGGACTGGAGTGTACTTTGGGGGTTACAGCAGCCTTTAATGGTCAAGCCAGCCGGCCCTTTACTTATGACACAGGCGCACGCTTGGCACTACTTTGTTGATGCACGTGCGGCTACTGCGCACACAATTCACAAACAAAGAAAATATATTTTTTTTTTGGTTTGGACTGGAGTGTACTTTGGGGGTTACAGCACCCTTTAATGGTCAAGCCAGCTGGCCCTTTACTTATGACACAGGCGCACGCTTGGCACTACTTTGTTGATGCACGTGCGGCTACTGCGCACACAATTCACAAACACAGAAAATAATTTTTTTTTTTGGTTTGGACTGGAGTGTACTTTGGGGGTTACAGCACCCTTTAACGGTCAAGCCAGCCGGCCTTTTACTTATGACACAGGCGCACGCTTGGCACTACTTTGTTGATGCACGTGCGACTACTGCGCACACAGTTCACAAACACAGAAAATAATTTTTTTTTTGGTTTGGACTGGAGTGTACTTTGGGGGTTACAGCACCCTTTAACGGTCAAGCCAGCCGGCCCTTTACTTATAACACAGGCGCACGCTTGGCACTACTTTGTTGATGCACGTGCGGCTACTGCGCACACAATTCACAAACACAGAAAATAATTTTTTTTTTTGGTTTGGACTGGAGTGTACTTTGGGGGTTACAGCACCCTTTAACGGTCAAGCCAGCCGGCCCTTTACTTATGACACAGGCGCACGCTTGGCACTACTTTGTTGATGCACGTGCAGCTACTGCGCACACAGTTCACAAACACAGAAAATATATATTTTTTTGGTTTGGACAGGAGTGTACTTTGGGGGTTACAGCACCCTTTAATGGTCAAGCCAGCCGGCCCTTTACTTATGACACAGGCGCACGCTTGGCACTACTTTGTTGATGCACGTGCGGCTACTGCGCACACAATTCACAAACACAGAAAATATATTTTTTTTTGGTTTGGACTGGAGTGTACTTTGGGGGTTGCAGCACCCTTTAACGGTCAAGCCAGCCGGCCCTTTACTTATGACACAGGCGCACGCTTGGCACTACTTTGTTGATGCACGTGCGGCTACTGCGCACACAATTCACAAACACAGAAAATATATATTTTTTTGGTTTGGACTGGAGTGTACTTTGGGGTTACAGTACCCTTTAATGGTCAAGCCAGCCGGCCCTTTACTTATGACACAGGCGCACGCTTGGCACTACTTTGTTGATGCACGTGCGGCTACTGCGCACACAATTCACAAACACAGAAAATATATATTTTTTTGGTTTGGACTGGAGTGTACTTTGGGGGTTACAGCACCCTTTAACGGTCAAGCCAGCCGGCCCTTTACTTATGACACAGACGCACGCTTGGCACTACTTTGTTGATGCACGTGCGGCTACTGCGCACACACTTCACAAACACAGAAAATATATATTTTTTTGGTTTGGACTGGAGTGTACTTTGGGGGTTACAGCACCCTTTAAAGGTCAAGCCAGCCGGCCCTTTACTTATGACACAGGCGCACGCTTGGCACTACTTTGTTGATGCACGTGCGGCTACTGCGCACACAATTCACAAACACAGAAAATAATTTTTTTTTTGGTTTGGACTGTAGTGTACTTTGGGGGTTACAGCAGCCTTTAATGGTCAAGCCAGCCGGCCCTTTACTTATGACACAGGCGCACGCTTGGCACTACTTTGTTGATGCACGTGCGGCTACTGCGCACACAATTCACAAACACAGAAAATATTTTTTTTTTTGGTTTGGACTGGAGTGTACTTTGGGGGTTACAGCACCCTTTAACGGTCAAGCCAGCCGGCCCTTTACTTATGACACAGGCGCACGCTTGGCACTACTTTGTTGATGCACGTGCGGCTACTTCGCACACAATTCACAAACACAGAAAATATATATTTTTTTGGTTTGGACTGGAGTGTACTTTGGGGTTACAGCACCCTTTAACGGTCAAGCCAGCCGGCCCTTTACTTATGACACAGGCGCACGCTTGGCACAACTTTGTAGATGCACGTGTGGCTACTGCGCACACAATTCACTAACACAGAAAATATATATTTTTTTGGTCTGGACTGGAGTGTACTTTGGGGGTTACAGCACCCTTTAACGGTCAAGCCAGCTGGCCCTTTACTTATGACACAGGCGCACGCTTGGCACTACTTTGTTGATGCACGTGCGGCTACTGCGCACACAATTCACAAACACAGAAAATAATTTTTTTTTTGGTTTGGACTGGAGTGTACTTTGGGGGTTACAGCACCCTTTAACGGTCAAGCCAGCCGGCATTTTACTTATGACACAGGCGCACGCTTGGCACTACTTTGTTGATGCACGTGCGACTACTGCGCACACAGTTCACAAACACAGAAAATATATATTTTTTTGGTTTGGACTGGAGTGTACTTTGGGGGTTACAGCACCCTTTAACGGTCAAGCCAGCCGGCCCTTTACTTATGACACAGGCGCACGCTTGGCACTACTTTGTTAATGCACGTGCAGCTACTGCGCACACAGTTCACAAACACAGAAAATATATATTTTTTTGGTTTGGACTGGAGTGTACTTTGGGGGTTACAGCAACCTTTAATGGTCAAGCCAGCCGGCCCTTTACTTATGACACAGGCGCACGCTTGGCACTACTTTGTTGATGCACGTGCGGCTACTGCGCACACAATTCACAAACACAGAAAATAATTTTTTTTTTTGGTTTGGACTGGAGTGTACTTTGGGGGTTACAGCACCCTTTAACGGTCAAGCCAGCCGGCCCTTTACTTATGACACAGGCGCACGCTTGGCACTACTTTGTTGATGCACGTGCGGCTACTGCGCACACAATTCACAAACACAGAAAATATATATTTTTTTGGTTTGGACTGGAGTGTACTTTGGGGTTACAGCACCCTTTAACGGTCAAGCCAGCCGGCCCTTTACTTATGACACAGGCGCACGCTTGGCACTACTTTGTTGATGCACGTGCGGCTACTGCGCACACAATTCACAAACACAGAAAATATATATTTTTTTGGTTTGGACTGGAGTGTACTTTGGGGGTTACAGCACCCTTTAACGGTCAAGCTAGCCGGCCCTTTACTTATGACACAGGCGCACGCTTGGCACTACTTTGTTGATGCACGTGCGGCTACTGCGCACACTATTCACAAACACAGAAAATATATATTTTTTTGGTTTGGACTGGAGTGTACTTTGGGGGTTACAGCACCCTTTAACGGTCAAGCCAGCCGGCCCTTTACTTATGACACAGGCGCACGCTTGGCACTACTTTGTTGATGCACGTGCGGCTACTGCGCACACAATTCACAAACACAGAAAATAATTTTTTTTTTGGTTTGGACTGGAGTGTACTTTGGGGGTTACAGCACCCTTTAACGGTCAAGCCAGCCGGCCCTTTACTTATGACACTGGTGCACGCTTGGCACTACTTTGTTGATGCACGTGCGGCTACTGCGCACACAATTCACTAACACAGAAAATATATATTTTTTTGGTTTGGACTGGAGTGTACTTTGGGGGTTACAGCACCCTTTAACGGTCAAGCCAGCCGGCCCTTTACTTATGACACAGGCGCACGCTTGGCACTACTTTGTTGATGCACGTGCGGCTACTGCGCACACAATTCACAAACACAGAAAATAATTTTTTTTTTGGTTTGGACTGGAGTGTACTTTGGGGGTTACAGCAGCCTTTAATGGTCAAGCCAGCCGGCCCTTTACTTATGACACAGGCGCACGCTTGGCACTACTTTGTTGATGCACGTGCGGCTACTGCGCACACAATTCACAAACAAAGAAAATATATTTTTTTTTGGTTTGGACTGGAGTGTACTTTGGGGGTTACAGCACCCTTTAATGGTCAAGCCAGCTGGCCCTTTACTTATGACACAGGCGCACGCTTGGCACTACTTTGTTGATGCACGTGCGGCTACTGCGCACACAATTCACAAACACAGAAAATAATTTTTTTTTTGGTTTGGACTGGAGTGTACTTTGGGGGTTACAGCACCCTTTAACGGTCAAGCCAGCCGGCCTTTTACTTATGACACAGGCGCACGCTTGGCACTACTTTGTTGATGCACGTGCGACTACTGCGCACACAGTTCACAAACACAGAAAATAATTTTTTTTTTGGTTTGGACTGGAGTGTACTTTGGGGGTTACAGCACCCTTTAACGGTCAAGCCAGCCGGCCCTTTACTTATAACACAGGCGCACGCTTGGCACTACTTTGTTGATGCACGTGCGGCTACTGCGCACACAATTCACAAACACAGAAAATAATTTTTTTTTTGGTTTGGACTGGAGTGTACTTTGGGGGTTACAGCACCCTTTAACGGTCAAGCCAGCCGGCCCTTTACTTATGACACAGGCGCACGCTTGGCACTACTTTGTTGATGCACGTGCAGCTACTGCGCACACAGTTCACAAACACAGAAAATATATATTTTTTTGGTTTGGACAGGAGTGTACTTTGGGGGTTACAGCACCCTTTAATGGTCAAGCCAGCCGGCCCTTTACTTATGACACAGGCGCACGCTTGGCACTACTTTGTTGATGCACGTGCGGCTACTGCGCACACAATTCACAAACACAGAAAATATATTTTTTTTTGGTTTGGACTGGAGTGTACTTTGGGGGTTGCAGCACCCTTTAACGGTCAAGCCAGCCGGCCCTTTACTTATGACACAGGCGCACGCTTGGCACTACTTTGTTGATGCACGTGCGGCTACTGCGCACACAATTCACAAACACAGAAAATATATATTTTTTTGGTTTGGACTGGAGTGTACTTTGGGGTTACAGTACCCTTTAATGGTCAAGCCAGCCGGCCCTTTACTTATGACACAGGCGCACGCTTGGCACTACTTTGTTGATGCACGTGCGGCTACTGCGCACACAATTCACAAACACAGAAAATATATATTTTTTTGGTTTGGACTGGAGTGTACTTTGGGGGTTACAGCACCCTTTAACGGTCAAGCCAGCCGGCCCTTTACTTATGACACAGACGCACGCTTGGCACTACTTTGTTGATGCACGTGCGGCTACTGCGCACACACTTCACAAACACAGAAAATATATATTTTTTTGGTTTGGACTGGAGTGTACTTTGGGGGTTACAGCACCCTTTAACGGTCAAGCCAGCCGGCCCTTTACTTATGACACAGGCGCACGCTTGGCACTACTTTGTTGATGCACGTGCGGCTACTGCGCACACAATTCACAAACACAGAAAATAATTTTTTTTTTGGTTTGGACTGTAGTGTACTTTGGGGGTTACAGCAGCCTTTAATGGTCAAGCCAGCCGGCCCTTTACTTATGACACAGGCGCACGCTTGGCACTACTTTGTTGATGCACGTGCGGCTACTGCGCACACAATTCACAAACACAGAAAATATTTTTTTTTTTGGTTTGGACTGGAGTGTACTTTGGGGGTTACAGCACCCTTTAATGGTCAAGCCAGCTGGCCCTTTACTTATGACACAGGCGCACGCTTGGCACTACTTTGTTGATGCACGTGCGGCTACTGCGCACACAATTCACAAACACAGAAAATAATTTTTTTTTTGGTTTGGACTGGAGTGTACTTTGGGGGTTACAGCACCCTTTAACGGTCAAGCCACCCGGCCTTTTACTTATGACACAGGCGCACGCTTGGCACTACTTTGTTGATGCACGTGCGGCTACTGCGCACACAGTTCACAAACACAGAAAATATATATTTTTTTGGTTTGGACTGGAGTGTACTTTGGGGGTTACAGCACCCTTTAATGGTGAAGCCAGCCGGCCCTTTACTTATGACACAGGCGCACGCTTGGCACTACTTTGTTGATGCACGTGCGGCTACTGCGCACACAGTTCACAAACACAGAAAATATATATTTTTTTGGTTTGGACTGGAGTGTACTTTGGGGGTTACAGCAACCTTTAATGGTCAAGCCAGCCGGCCCTTTACTTATGACACAGGCGCACGCTTGGCACTACTTTGTTGATGCACGTGCGGCTACTGCGCACACAATTCACAAACACAGAAAATAATTTTTTTTTTTGGTTTGGACTGGAGTGTACTTTGGGGGTTACAGCACCCTTTAACGGTCAAGCCAGCCGGCCCTTTACTTATGACACAGGCGCACGCTTGGCACTACTTTGTTGATGCACGTGCGGCTACTGCGCACACAATTCACAAACACAGAAAATATATATTTTTTTGGTTTGGACTGGAGTGTACTTTGGGGTTACAGCACCCTTTAACGGTCAAGCCAGCCGGCCCTTTACTTATGACACAGGCGCACGCTTGGCACTACTTTGTTGATGCACGTGCGGCTACTGCGCACACAATTCACAAACACAGAAAATATATATTTTTTTGGTTTGGACTGGAGTGTACTTTGGGGGTTACAGCACCCTTTAACGGTCAAGCTAGCCGGCCCTTTACTTATGACACAGGCGCACGCTTGGCACTACTTTGTTGATGCACGTGCGGCTACTGCGCACACTATTCACAAACACAGAAAATATATATTTTTTTGGTTTGGACTGGAGTGTACTTTGGGGGTTACAGCACCCTTTAACGGTCAAGCCAGCCGGCCCTTTACTTATGACACAGGCGCACGCTTGGCACTACTTTGTTGATGCACGTGCGGCTACTGCGCACACAATTCACAAACACAGAAAATAATTTTTTTTTTGGTTTGGACTGGAGTGTACTTTGGGGGTTACAGCACCCTTTAACGGTCAAGCCAGCCGGCCCTTTACTTATGACACTGGTGCACGCTTGGCACTACTTTGTTGATGCACGTGCGGCTACTGCGCACACAATTCACTAACACAGAAAATATATATTTTTTGGTTTGGACTGGAGTGTACTTTGGGGGTTACAGCACCCTTTAACGGTCAAGCCAGCCGGCCCTTTACTTATGACACAGGCGCACGCTTGGCACTACTTTGTTGATGCACGTGCGGCTACTGCGCACACAATTCACAAACACAGAAAATAATTTTTTTTTTGGTTTGGACTGGAGTGTACTTTGGGGGTTACAGCAGCCTTTAATGGTCAAGCCAGCCGGCCCTTTACTTATGACACAGGCGCACGCTTGGCACTACTTTGTTGATGCACGTGCGGCTACTGCGCACACAATTCACAAACAAAGAAAATATATTTTTTTTTGGTTTGGACTGGAGTGTACTTTGGGGGTTACAGCACCCTTTAATGGTCAAGCCAGCTGGCCCTTTACTTATGACACAGGCGCACGCTTGGCACTACTTTGTTGATGCACGTGCGGCTACTGCGCACACAATTCACAAACACAGAAAATAATTTTTTTTTGGTTTGGACTGGAGTGTACTTTGGGGGTTACAGCACCCTTTAACGGTCAAGCCAGCCGGCCTTTTACTTATGACACAGGCGCACGCTTGGCACTACTTTGTTGATGCACGTGCGACTACTGCGCACACAGTTCACAAACACAGAAAATAATTTTTTTTTGGTTTGGACTGGAGTGTACTTTGGGGGTTACAGCACCCTTTAACGGTCAAGCCAGCCGGCCCTTTACTTATAACACAGGCGCACGCTTGGCACTACTTTGTTGATGCACGTGCGGCTACTGCGCACACAATTCACAAACACAGAAAATAATTTTTTTTTTGGTTTGGACTGGAGTGTACTTTGGGGGTTACAGCACCCTTTAACGGTCAAGCCAGCCGGCCCTTTACTTATGACACAGGCGCACGCTTGGCACTACTTTGTTGATGCACGTGCAGCTACTGCGCACACAGTTCACAAACACAGAAAATATATATTTTTTTGGTTTGGACAGGAGTGTACTTTGGGGTTACAGCACCCTTTAATGGTCAAGCCAGCCGGCCCTTTACTTATGACACAGGCGCACGCTTGGCACTACTTTGTTGATGCACGTGCGGCTACTGCGCACACAATTCACAAACACAGAAAATATATTTTTTTTTGGTTTGGACTGGAGTGTACTTTGGGGGTTGCAGCACCCTTTAACGGTCAAGCCAGCCGGCCCTTTACTTATGACACAGGCGCACGCTTGGCACTACTTTGTTGATGCACGTGCGGCTACTGCGCACACAATTCACAAACACAGAAAATATATATTTTTTGGTTTGGACTGGAGTGTACTTTGGGGTTACAGTACCCTTTAATGGTCAAGCCAGCCGGCCCTTTACTTATGACACAGGCGCACGCTTGGCACTACTTTGTTGATGCACGTGCGGCTACTGCGCACACAATTCACAAACACAGAAAATATATATTTTTTTGGTTTGGACTGGAGTGTACTTTGGGGGTTACAGCACCCTTTAACGGTCAAGCCAGCCGGCCCTTTACTTATGACACAGACGCACGCTTGGCACTACTTTGTTGATGCACGTGCGGCTACTGCGCACACACTTCACAAACACAGAAAATATATATTTTTTTGGTTGGACTGGAGTGTACTTTGGGGGTTACAGCACCCTTTAACGGTCAAGCCAGCCGGCCCTTTACTTATGACACAGGCGCACGCTTGGCACTACTTTGTTGATGCACGTGCGGCTACTGCGCACACAATTCACAAACACAGAAAATAATTTTTTTTTTGGTTTGGACTGTAGTGTACTTTGGGGGTTACAGCAGCCTTTAATGGTCAAGCCAGCCGGCCCTTTACTTATGACACAGGCGCACGCTTGGCACTACTTTGTTGATGCACGTGCGGCTACTGCGCACACAATTCACAAACACAGAAAATATTTTTTTTTTTGGTTTGGACTGGAGTGTACTTTGGGGGTTACAGCACCCTTTAATGGTCAAGCCAGCTGGCCCTTTACTTATGACACAGGCGCACGCTTGGCACTACTTTGTTGATGCACGTGCGGCTACTGCGCACACAATTCACAAACACAGAAAATAATTTTTTTTTGGTTTGGACTGGAGTGTACTTTGGGGGTTACAGCACCCTTTAACGGTCAAGCCACCCGGCCTTTTACTTATGACACAGGCGCACGCTTGGCACTACTTTGTTGATGCACGTGCGGCTACTGCGCACACAGTTCACAAACACAGAAAATATATATTTTTTTGGTTTGGACTGGAGTGTACTTTGGGGGTTACAGCACCCTTTAATGGTGAAGCCAGCCGGCCCTTTACTTATGACACAGGCGCACGCTTGGCACTACTTTGTTGATGCACGTGCGGCTACTGCGCACACAATTCACAAACACAGAAAATATATATTTTTTTGGTTTGGACTGTTGTGTAATTTGGGGGTTACAGCACCCTTTAACGGTCAAGCCAGCCGGCCTTTTACTTATGACACAGACGAACGCTTGGCACTACTTTGTTGATGCACGTGCGGCTACTGCGCACACACTTCACAAACACAGAAAATATATATTTTTTTGGTTTGGACTGGAGTGTACTTTGGGGGTTACAGCACCCTTTAATGATCAAGCCAGCCGGCCCTTTACTTATGACACAGGCGCACGCTTGGCACTACTTTGTTGATGCACGTGCGGCTACTGCGCACACAATTCACAAACACAGAAAATATATATTTTTTTGGTTTGGACTGGAGTGTACTTTGGGGGGTTACAGCACCCTTTAACGGTCAAGCCAGCCGGCCCTTTACTTATGACACAGGCGCACGCTTGGCACTACTTTGTTGATGCACGTGCGGCTACTGCGCACACAATTCACAATCACAGAAAATAATTTTTTTTTTGGTTTGGACTGGAGTGTACTTTGGGGGTTACAGCACCCTTTAACGGTCAAGCCAGCTGGCCCTTTACTTATGACACAGGCGCACGCTTGGCACTACTTTGTTGATGCACGTGCGGCTACTGCGCACACAATTCACTAACACAGAAAATAATTTTTTTTTTGGTTTGGACTGGAGTATACTTTGAGGGTTACAGCACCCTTTAACGGTCAAGCCAGCCGGCCGTTTACTTATGACACAGGTGCACGCTTGGCACTACTTTGATGATGCACGTGCAGCTACTGCGCACACAGTTCACAAACACAGAAAATATATATTTTTTTGGTTTGGACTGGAGTGTACTTTGGGGGTTACAGCACCCTTTAATGGTCAAGCCAGCCGGCCCTTTACTTATGACACAGGCGCACGCTTGGCACTACTTTGTTGATGCACGTGCGGCTACTGCGCACACAATTCACAAACACAGAAAATATTTTTTTTTTTGGTTTGGACTGGAGTGTACTTTGGGGGTTGCAGCACCCTTTAACGGTCAAGCCAGCCGGCCCTTTACTTATGACACAGGCGCACGCTTGGCACTACTTTGTTGATGCACGTGCGGCTACTGCGCACACAATTCACAAACACAGAAAATATATATTTTTTTGGTTTGGACTGGAGTGTACTTTGGGGTTACAGTACCCTTTAATGGTCAAGCCAGCCGGCCCTTTACTTATGACACAGGCGCACGCTTGGCACTACTTTGTTGATGCACGTGCGGCTACTGCGCACACAATTCACAAACACAGAAAATATATATTTTTTTGGTTTGGACTGGAGTGTACTTTGGGGGTTACAGCACCCTTTAACGGTCAAGCCAGCCGGCCCTTTACTTATGACACAGACGCACGCTTGGCACTACTTTGTTGATGCACGTGCGGCTACTGCGCACACACTTCACAAACACAGAAAATATATATTTTTTGGTTTGGACTGGAGTGTACTTTGGGGGTTACAGCACCCTTTAATGGTCAAGCCAGCCGGCCCTTTACTTATGACACAGGCGCACGCTTGGCACTACTTTGTTGATGCACGTGCGGCTACTGCGCACACAATTCACAAACACAGAAAATAATTTTTTTTTTGGTTTGGACTGGAGTGTACTTTGGGGGTTACAGCAGCCTTTAATGGTCAAGCCAGCCGGCCCTTTACTTATGACACAGGCGCACGCTTGGCACTACTTTGTTGATGCACGTGCGGCTACTGCGCACACAATTCACAAACACAGAAAATATTTTTTTTTTTGGTTTGGACTGGAGTGAACTTTGGGGGTTACAGCACCCTTTAATGGTCAAGCCAGCTGGCCCTTTACTTATGACACAGGCGCACGCTTGGCACTACTTTGTTGATGCACGTGCGGATACTGCGCACACAATTCACAAACACAGAAAATAATTTTTTTTTTGGTTTGGACTGGAGTGTACTTTGGGGGTTACAGCACCCTTTAACGGTCAAGCCAGCCGGCCCTTTACTTATGACACAGGCGCACGCTTGGCACTACTTTGTTGATGCACGTGCGGCTACTGCGCACACAATTCACAAACACAGAAAATATATATTTTTTTGGTTTGGACTGGAGTGTACTTTGGGGGTTACAGCACCCTTTAATGTTCAAGCCAGCCGGCCCTTTACTTATGACACAGGCGCACGCTTGGCACTACTTTGTTGATGCACGTGCGGCTACTGCGCACACAATTCACAAACACAGAAAATAATTTTTTTTTTGGTTTGGACTGGAGTGTACTTTGGGGGTTACAGCACCCTTTAACGGTCAAGCCACCGGCCTTTTACTTATGAC